>CM042146.1:14522896-14590396 GCA_023376005.1 Doryteuthis pealeii
AGCACAAGACACTTTCCGTTTTAATTTTCCGACCTAAATCAGAAGTCAGTCATCAAGGGAAATATTTTTTGGTTGTAATTCAAAGCATGAGTGATATGTGAAAAAAATGTATTTTTCAGTTTTTCATTTATTTTACACATTTTCCTCATACTGTGAATTACTACCAATAATTTACTCTCTCTCTCTCTCTCTCTCTCTGTCTGTCTGTCTGTCTGTCTTCTCTCCTCTCTCTCTCTCTCTCTCTCTCTCTATATATATATATTATATATAATATATGTTGTGTGTGTGTGGTGTGTGTGTGTGTGTGTGTATGTGTGTACACACACAACAATATACTTATCGGATATGTACATGTGTGAAGGGGGTATTAGTGTTGATAGGTGTCGGTGTGTACGTATGTGTTGGTACTCATAAAGCGATGTATATATTTTTTTCTAAATATTCGTATATCATAGTCATCATCTTCATCGCAAATTGACTATTATAGTTTTTGTCATCTGATAGAGACCATTCAGCTGTTTTTGAGATTCATCTAGCACTTCAGAATAGAATTTCTTTCAAATAACAAATCACTCACACACACACACACACACACACACACACACACATATATATATATATATACAAAGAGATACAAACATATATATATATATATATGTGTGTGTGTACCTACACAAACAAAGACAGATACAAACATATAGATATATATAATGTATATATATATATATTATATATTGTGCGTGTGTGTACATACACAAACAAGACATATACAAACATATATATATATATATATGTTGTGTGTGTACATACACAAACAAAGACAGATACAAACATATGTGTGTGTGTGTATAACAAACAAAGAAGACCAAACAATATATATATAATTATATGTGTGTGTGTGTGTGTACATACACAAACAAAGACAGATACAAACATATATATATATAATGTGTGTGTGTGTGTGTGTGTACATACACAAACAAAGACAGATACAAACATATATATATATATATATGTATATATATATATATATATATGTGTGTGTGTGTGTGTACATACACAAACAAAGACATATACAAACATATATATTATATGTGTGTGTTTACACACAAAGACATATAAAACATATATATATATATGTGTGTGTGTGTACATACACAAACAAAGACAGATACAAACATATATATATATATATATATATATATATATATGTGTGTGTGTGTGTGTACATACACAAACAAAGACAGATACAACATATATATGTGTATGTGTGTGTACATACACAAACAAAGACAGATACAAACATATATATATATATATATATATATAATTATATATGTGTGTGTGTATACACCAACAAAACAACACACACACACACAATATATATATATATATATATATATATATATATATATATACAAAGACAGTTACAAACATATATATATATATGTGTGTGTGTACATACACAAACAAAGGCAGATACAAACATATATATATGTGTGTGTGTGTGTGTACATACACAAAGACAGATACAAACATATATATATATATATTATATATATATGCGTGTGTGTGTGTGTGTGTACACAAACAAAACACACATGCATATATATAATATATATATATATATATATATATATATATAATGCATATATTTATACGTGTTTGTGTGTGTGCTTGCATTTGTGAGTCTGCCTGTGCGTTATATTGTTTCCTGTGAACATCTGTGCCTGTGTGTGTTTCAACGCGTATCTCTTTGTGCTCCTGTCTGCGTGAAGCATTATCTGTTTGTGATCTTGACGAAATCGCCAATCCCAAAGTGCAGCACATTTAGCACATTCAATTCTGCAAACGTCAATACTAAAGAAAGTTGAAGAAGTGGCAAAAATTATAAAGATATAGACTATGAGAGCAACATGTGTTATCGACGTCGACTCACACGTCTGTCGATTTTTTTTACTTTTTTTGTTTCCTTTCTTTTCTTTCTTTTTTTTTTTTCACTCTTGTTTTCATATTTTTTCAATAGTGGGTGTGAAATAATTTTCACTTCTTTCTTTCGTTTTGGCTTCTTTTCTAAAGTGTTTGCTCTACATCAACTTTTCTCTAAGCGTTAACTTAACTAACTTATATCTGTTCAACATTACTTCTTATCTAATTAAGCTCATTTAGCGCTTATATACAATTTACTTATTCGTATGCATATACGAATGCCGTTAGACAAATATGTTTTTTATTTGTTATTGAATATTCCACGATATTACTAAGAGTATATTGTTTTTCCTTGTTGACGAGGCTTAGAATACGCAAATTGTATCCCTTGTCTGCACCGGTTGAACCTAGTACCTATATAACAAGCTAGATAGGAGCTGCACATGAATACTGTGTGCAATATCAAACAAATCATGAAAACAACATCCTACAAGAAAGCAGCCGCACAGTGACCAGCCCGATATCACACAAACCATCTGACTGAGACTACCCTGACATTTTGGACACTGCTGGAGAAGTAACGACGAACTCATAAGTGACGTTCTTCTGTGGAAACCAGCATATGCGCACAATAGTGTGAATCATTCAGCAAAGACCTATATTGACCAGCTCTTTACGGATACTGGATGATGTTGCAGAGGACTTCCATTTTCATGGATATCCGGGCTACTAGTACGACATGATGAAGATACATCCCCTACCGAGACTAAGACTTCCCGTTCCCAGAAAGGGATGTGCTTGATACGATAGTAAACTATATCTAGTCGTAAGCTTACATTTCTACAGATCTGGGGAGTGTAAAATGACGCTTCAATGCCATTACTCCCAAGTGCACACTAATCCGGAGTCCTGGTACCTGTCAGATTAAAAGAGGTCTGAATTCAGAGATTCCCTTCTCGTCTGATTGCCATACCAATGTAATAGAACCCAGGTTACCCTATTATTGTCCATTGGTCTTACTGTAATTCTAAGATTTTATATATATATATATATATATATATATATATATATATGCCTGTATTTGATCTACCATCGTGACCGTATTCACCGGTAAGTCGCCTTTTCCATTATATATAATATATATATATATATATATATTGCTACAATACTTTGGCCAAAAGAAAAAAAACAATTTATATGTATATATATATATATACAAGATATATATATTCATATAAACCACCAGGAGACTAAAGCTGATAAGTAAAAAGTGCTCAATACCTAAGTAGAGCAAATAATAAGCATAAATCTAATGTCAGACGAACCTACTAAAAGTTTCACTTAATGCTCTTCAGGTCTGAGATCTCAGCCCTAAAGAGCATTAAGCGAAACTTTAGTAGGTTTGTCTGACTCATTAGATTTATATATATATAGAGAGAGAGACAGACAGACAGACAGACAGACAGAGATATATATACATTATTTTTCTATATTTATAATCAAGGAGTGCTCAAGATCATTGATATAACTTATATATTAATGTTTTGTGTAGCGTTAACATATAATGATAGTTGGTGTGAAAATCGCATAGGTGAGAAGTAGGGAGTTACAAACTCCTTTAGCAGTATGTATACGCTATCCTCTCTCTCACACACATGTGGGTGCTTATATATATATATATATATATATATATATATATATATATATATATATATGAGAGCGAGTAAATAAACAATGTGTTTTTTTAATATGGCTTTTTAGCCGACAATTTTTGGAGGATATGTGCTTAATTGAAGTCATACCTAATTTTGAAAATTAATTAGTTAATAATTAATGAATTTTAGGCGGGCATTACATTTGAACATATATGTACGCCTAAAATTCATTAATCATTAATTGTCAAAATTAGGTATGACTTCAATTAAGCACATATCCTCCAATATATAATATATATATATATATATATATATATATATATATATATATATATATGAAGAATTTGTCTATCATTGATAATATTATTTTAAACTAGTATTTTTTTCATTTTTAATTTCAATCGAAGTAGAAACGCAATGAAACGTGACTACAATAAAAACATGAAAAGAAATAGAAATCAACATTGATTAATAAAAACCTATATATATATATATATATATATATATTATATATATATATATATATTCAAAAAGATTTTTCCTAACAGATATATATGAGTATACTGAAACCTGTAATAAGTTGCTTGACCTTGAATAATACGTTAAAATATAGTCAACCGTAGCCTATTAATCTGATGCATGTTGCAGAACGGTTAACATTTCTTAATCGATGCACAGACCGATATATAAAATTGAAGAATTTGTTGAACTTCCAGTAAAAAGTATTTATGCAAATATTTTAATATTAGCTTTATTTAATACAGAAATCTATCATCGATATAAACTAACTCGTGTAAAGTCAATGGGAACAGTGAGACTGTTTCTTATTTTTCAGTTTGTCAAATCTTGGTTCGATAGATAAAAGTGGCACAGACAATGGTCCTCGAATATCCAAATTGTTCCTGTAGTTCATTTTTATCCAACGCATTGTTAAAAAAGCTGCCTCGGATAGATATGTTGACGAAAATGGAAGAAGCATATTGAAAGCGATTTCAGCCAGTTCATATTTTTAGAAATATATTTCCAATTTTATTTTCTTAGTACGATTACAAAAACTTTAAAAACAAAACTATACAGATATTTGTTGGCATCCCACCATGCCAATTGAACAAAAGTACCATAAACGTGGGGATCACACAAACTGAAACTCATGTGTAACGATTGTAAAAGTTCCGGGGTTTCCTGCAGGGATAGCCCATCCTGGGATCGCGCTATTATTCCATTCCTTACCGTTAGAAGCCACTAGACACATGGCCTGAAGGCAAGGTAACTATACACATTTTCAAAAATCGTGTGTGGTACTTGCAGCCAGTCAGGTAGTATTCCACGGAGAGGCACCGGTCTAGCGGACGGGCTATATTATCTACACAACAATTCGGAAGATGTGTCCCCCGGCTAGTACGGTTATATATATATATATATATATATATATATATAATATAATATAATATAATATGATATGATAGAATAGATATATAAAGGTTTTACATATCTAATTATTAGGCGACAAAGGAACATTCACGAACATATTGGTTTCATGCGATGCAATCATCAGGTGTGGATGTTTTAAATGCAAGGAAAATCGAAAAAATTTCAAAAGAATTCAGAAAATTCAATAGAATTCAAACCTTTATATATTTATTTTATTATATCATATAACAGCTCTATTTTATATTGAGCACTCTACCAATAATACTGCCTTTGGTACGCCATTCCAGCAAAAGCTGAAACAGTGACCATCTCACACACACACATACACACACACTATATATATATATATATATATAATATATATATAAATATATATATATATATAATATATTCTATTAATAATAGAGATTCGCTTCTGATTTTTGTCTGTAACAAAAACTACGTCACTGCTTACGTCACACTACCTAAAATCGTCATAACAGAATAAATACACTCAAAATTTGATCATGCAATGTTAGACAGTCCTCGTTGGTTTTTTAAACAAGTTTTAATAAATACATACCTGGTATTATCTATCTATATATAGTTTGTTTTATTTTAATATATATTTAAAGTTATCAAAACTAAGTTTCCATTTCAAATTTTTTTATTTTTTACTCCTTTAATAAATTTATTTTATTCTTTACTCCTTTAACAAATTTGATGATTTTACTTTACTTATGATACAAACTCTCAGATATTAAATTTTCAACTCCCATCTCCTCAGGCAATATTTATTTTACGTCGCCCAGAGGGCGTTTTTATTTTGCTAGTATATATTAGCCATGCATGTGGGTACGTTAATACCATTCTTTAAACAGTATAAATGGAAATGATTATTCGGACTACTGTCCTCGTCTATTTCATTATCTGTACAACGTTTCGGCAGATGTATCCTCTGGCCTTCTTCACGCATTTCTTGTTGGATTGTATCAAATGACACTTTGACCAACACAGATTTAGATAAGATATCGATTTTTTCGTATGTAGCTCGATTATTAGAGAAATCACTGACAACTGAATTCAGATTAGCCCAACTTAAAGATGTTCTAACTTGTGGCACAGGAAGCCATAAACATTTCCGTTTCTGAATACAAAATGAAAATGCCTAACCTTTGCTGTCATTTAGCATTAAAATCGCCCGCACCTTCTCTATTTTGTGATAATTTTACTTTCTACACAAACGGAGTTAACGGTTTATTCTTTTATTTATATTCCATAAATAAGGCATGGGCGAGGCACATAATCTCACTGACCATTCCTGGATGGCTTCGAACATAAATCCATGACCGAATGACAAGACAGCGAAAACGTTTGATGTTAGAATAAGCGCTTGTACGCTGATATATCAATGGAGAGCGGCTTTGCATTAAACGTCTAAGTAAGGCCTTGTGTTGAACAAACGTTCGACGTTCGTCAATATGCAATAACTTATGAGCCCAATTTTCACTTGTAACTAGCGTATTAGAGTAAACTTCTTCAGATAAACGAGAAGGCATATATTTCCTCGGGTATTTCAATGCGTAAGAAAATCATAGCTCTTAAAGGGAGATGCGTAATACTTACGGCTTTTTTTTATATGCAGAGTGTTTCCTAGGTCTTATAAAATTAATTCCAAATTCTAGCGGAATAGGTGCTTCCTAGTCTTATAAAATATAATTCCAAATTCTAGCGGAATAGGTGCTTCCTAGGTCTTATAAATATAATTCCAAATTCTAGCGGAATAGGTGCTTCCTAGTCTTATAAAATATAAATTCCAAATTTCTAGCGGAATAGGTGCTTCCTAGGTCTTATAAAATATAATTCCAAATTCTAGCTAGGTGCTTCCTAGGTCTTATAAAATATAATTCCAAATTCTCGGAATGGTTTATAATCAGTATCACCCGCGACAGCGAGGGAGTCTATCCCTTTTTGCTAGAGTTAGTCTAGGGAGATTTTTTGCTGAAGTGGAGCTCCACACCAACCGCCAGCTCTCCAATTTACCGTATAGATCAGGTTATCCAATATATACTACTCATGTACTGAGTATCGAACCAGAAACCTTAGGAATCCTAGGCTACCGCTGTACCTACTGAGCTAAGACGGCCCCTTACTCCTAATTAATCTCTTACAATTAAATGGGGAGGGTCGCTAGTTTAGGTTGGATTTCACGGCGTTTGTTTTATGCAATTAAATAAGTTTTTGTTTTATTCATTCTGTTTTGTTCATGAGAAATTGGAATTTAATTTTTTCAATCTCTTTTAAAACACACAGTTAAGTTTGAGGTGTGAGCTGTAATGGTTAAAGTCGTAGGAAACGGACTCGTCGAACCGGTTTCAAATCTTGTGGTGGTCACTACTAGAACAGGCTCAGTCCTAATTAGTGATCTATTAGATAAACAAATTTAAACTATTTTTTATCTATTCAACCCATAGATTGAACCCTAACAGGTATTACCTCTCCAGGTCAAAATCTACCTGAGAGTAATGACACTCCCAGAACTTCGGAATTGAAATACCAACTTTAGATGAAGTTTAACGTCATACCCAGAACACTAGAACCCTCAGCCACATACCTAGAGCTTATATATGATAAAGATATTGCGGATTTGCCATAATAGCAATACAGTAGGGACAATTATTCAGATGCTAAGTCTTTACGAAAACACAGCTGTATGGCCACCTGCCCCATATCACATATACCATCCGTGTGAGGCAAACAAGACACGGTGGGCACTGCTGGAGAAGCAAGTATGAACTCATAAGTGACGTTCTTCCGTGGAAGCCATCACATGGGCACGCCAGAGTAGGTCGCCCAGCAAAGACGCACATCGATAAACTCTGCGCGGATGCTGGATGCTATGCAGAGGATCTCCCAGGAGTAATTAGTGATAGGGAGTGATGGCAAAAGATTGTCATGGATATCCGTGTTGACAGCACGACAGGATGGGGATGAAGGCTTGACGTACCAGCCGATTGATTGTAGGAAAGCCATCATAACGAAGGAGCAAAGCGGAGTGTTGAATATGATGAACTACCCAACCATCATCATTCCGTCCTTAAGTATCACGGGTCTGAACTTACATTTAATATTGACCCTAATTGGGGGTCCTCTCTGCAGAAATACAATCAGTGTATTCTACGAGTCAATTCTCCCACGCAAAACAGACGCTGGGCACTGCTAGAGAAATAAAGACAAACTCAATAGTGACGTTCTTCTGTAAAAACCTGTAAAAAGGCAAGGTGAGAGTGAAGTCAAGCGCTGTCACTCACTTTCAAGGCCATCAGCTGCACTAATCGCCATTATGATTTCTACACTATTGCCCTAATCATTAGGTATCTAATAATTAGGTAACAGTAGTGTATGTTTATTGATTTATTATTCATTGTTTATTTAATTAGGAGAGTCTATATTTTTTTTTAGGGTTGCTAAGGTTAGATGCCGATAGAAGGATTTTCCAGGAGTGATGACAGATAGATAGATAGATAGATAGATAGATAGATAGATAGATAGAGAGTCATGGAGATCCATGCTGTCATCGGAACATGATTGCGATAATGCTTTTTAAAATAACAATTATAACGTATAAGATATAGTGTGTTTGGTATTATTCAATTTTATATTGTTATGGTAAATGTTTATTATCGTGACTTTGCTTAATCTAATATAATTGTTATTATATATATATATATATATATATATATATATATATATATATATATATATATATATAATGTTGTTCTGGTTCCAACGGGAGAAAATGTAATATTTTATAAAAAAATAAGAATATATATATATATATATATATATATATATATATATATATATATATATATATATATATATATATATATATATATAAACATTCTACTTATATTTTATGGAAATCTTTTTCTTTTCTTTTTTGTTTTGATTTGGTTTGGTTTTTAGGGGTATTTTTATCGTAACTGGTCTCAAAGATTTGAAACAATTTTTTTTATCCAAATTGCGATAAAAATACGCCAATAAATGTTGTTTTCTTTTCTAATGTTATTTAAAAACATTTTTTTGTAAATACTGATATCTTAGCTCAGACGAATGATACGATGTAACAACGAATTGGTAGTAGTAGTACCACTATTAATACCGAGATACTTTCCAATATTCAGAGTAAACACGACTTCCCCAGCCTCTATAGAAGGAAGTAAATTGAATAGTTTAGTGCTTCCCGTAGAAGTCCCCATTACTTAATGGAACAGTCCATTTCTACTTCCCACAAAATTTATCCTGATAATTATTTTATTAAAACGTCCCTTCACTGATAGACATTCTGAAACATTTGATTTTGGCAGTCCATTTTCATAGTTGTTTTCAGTTACAACACGTCGCATAGACCAACACACGTTTTGGTTAATATCATTGAAGTAGTATGCATATCTGAGTTGTGGTAGCGTGGACATGAAGTCAACGAAGCTTGATAAAAGACTAGGGACTGGCAAACTGAGCCTAAAATGCGTTTTTAACAAAATGACTTTAGCCCCCCTACAGAAAATAATTTACCAAAAATCAGGAAATTATCGAATTGTAATGAAATTTTCAGTGTTTATGTATCAATGAATGATTTTTATAATGCATTATTTATTTTATTTCAAAACTTACTCATTTTTTTCAGGTCGCTTAATTTTGACCTCCCTTATGTTGGGGGCGTAAAATGTTTTGCAAGTTGGTCATATATTGTACTAATTACAGTATAAATAATGAGATAAAAGACATAAGTTATAAATAGAAACAAAAAAATTACAGTTGCGCTTCTATGAGAAAATAAGTACCGAAAATCGAAAAATGAAATGTAAAAAAATAATAAATAATTAATTTTTAGGAGATTTCTTTTTTACTCATTTCGAGATTTCTGCTTAAAAAGGGGAGGGGTGCATTTTCAATCGAGCTTTTCTTCAAAACTTATTTTTAGCACCTAAAATAAGGTTTGCATTAAGTAGATATTTATTTTTTAAATCTAAAAATAGAACATTATAAACTTAACATCAGGATTTTCATATTTTAAATGAATTTTATACATTAATTTTTCATAGCAAAAATACTAAATTAAAGTGTTGAAATAAAATAACTGATGCATTATAAAATTCATTAATTGATACATCATTACTGAAAATTTCATTAAAATCGGATAATTACCTGATTTTTGGTAAAAAAATGTTCCATCCCAAATGTTACGTTAAAATTGTAAACAAGCGCCTAAAACCATTGAAAAACAGCCTAAATGGCGGATCGCGTCGAAATTGACCAAAACAAATAGTTTTAAATCTTCTAAAAATAAACTGCATATGTAATTATAGTTTTCTTTTTTTAATGATTATCATTATTCTACTACTTATCGATTTAGACAAAGTTTAACCTTAAATAATAGATTTAATTATTCTTAATTCACTTTTAAACTCCTAGCAGACGAAATTATTGCTAATGCCTATAAAAGACTGTTTCTTGGCTACGCGATTTTCAACGACATAGGCGAGAAAGTGTAGCTTTCGATACATGGAACAACGGATATAAGGGTTAATTTAAAACAGTTCTATGTGAAAATCATCTGTAGGCTGCAAGTAAAATCTTGACTATGGTGGAAATTAACATAGAATAATTAACATAGATTAATATTTGTACCTGGTCATGGTTAAATGATTGAGAACAATCTATCCTAAGGGATTAAATAAAGGGTTCGGTTCGAATTTCCGCTAAGGCTCCCGATTAAGACATGAATGCTACAGAACTCAATGAGTAGGTTCGAGTTCGGAAATAAGCACCCGAAGAAGGCCGGATAGCACGTCGACCTAAACCTTGTACATTTAACTATAAATCTGGGGACAAAAATTCAAAAAATCTAAATGAATACAAATGATTAAACTACTTCTATTTAACCCATAAATGGGACACTAACAGGCACTAACATTCCGGGGCAGAGTGGACCAGGGAGCAATGGTAATAAAGGGGTGCTCCACATTCCCCAAATCTCCAGAACTGGAACCTCACCATCAGAGTTTAACGTCATTCTCAGGACATGTAGACCTGCAGCCACCGCCTTCTAGCACCCATATGATAAAAAGGGGTTGGGGCTTGCCATGAGGGCAATAGGGTTGGGAAAATCATATAGGTGCTAGGGCTTGACGTGACCAGCTGATTGATCGGCCGCCCGTCTAGCCCAAGATAGGGCCAAAGTGGAGTATTGCATGTCATGAATTGCTCATCCACCTGAGCTCTATCCTTAAGCATCACGGGTCGCCACCCAGGGCCAACAGGTGGCCTCATTGGGGGAGTATTACCCCTCTGCAGAGGTGCAATCGGTGCATTCTAACGCCCCAGCCGACAGGGTGACATTATTGTAAGTGATTTATATTCTCACTGAGTGCATCACAGTTCTGGCTTTATCCATTCGTCCTTTCTGCTCCAGAAATGCTTTGTTTCCTTTGCATTCGGCTGTTCATTTGTCTTTATGCTTTTACTCCACCCCTCGCGACTAGTTGGTAGAATTTTCTTTCATTATTTTGAAAGGTGTTGTTATACTTGTATTGCTTGACTCTGTCCCAACATCTTTTATGTCTCCTTCTTCCAATTGTATTGTTGGTCTTGTCTGTTGTTGTCTTTTTATTCCATTGTGTCCTTGTGTATTTTCCCTTCTTTAGAATGTTAGTTTGTTCTCAAAGTTTCTTTATTTGTCCTTCTAGACTCATTTCCCATCATGCATTTCTATTCTTGCTTGATTTCCTTTGTGGCATATTATCATCATCATCATCATTATTATTACTAGCAAAATAAAAAGACACCCTCCGGGCGATGCAAAAATAATTTTTTGAAAGATATTGCCTGAGGTGATGGGAGCTGAAAATTCAATGTCATAGAGTGTGTACTATAAGTATGTAAAATCCTCAAATTTATTAAACGAGTAAAAAATTAAAAAAAGAAAGAAAGACAATTTGAAATGGAAATAGTTCCGACGACTTTAACTATTATATTAGAATAAAACAATCCATATATAAATATATAACGCCGGGCATCTATTTATTGAAACAATGAGGATTGTCTAACGTTGCATGCTCACATTTTGAGTACATTTATTCTATGTTATGACGTTAGATTATGTGTTGGGTAATGTAACGTAAGCAGTGACGTAATTTTTGTTACAGACAAAACTCGGAAGCGAATTTCCATTATTAATAGATTATGGAGTCAGAAGAAAAAGGGATGTGAAGAAGTAAAAGTAGAAAGAAAATACTTTTAACATATTTCTGGTAATGTCCAAGAAAAAGGAACACTATATTTGAGACAACTGACAACATTAACAAAAAATAATTATAATCCCCTTTTTTCTGCTTATTTTTAATTTGTTACCAAAATATTATGATTTTTGCCATTTTTCCTTAGTGGTAATTATCAATGTTTATTTTATTTTATTCAGAGCTAAGGAAAAACTAATCTGAAATTTTAGTAATTTAATTTTGCATTTTCTATAAACTTCCGATAAACAGGATATTAGTTTTTATTTTTGCTGTTTATTTTATTCTATTTATATTTGTATTTAAAAAAAAAATCATTTTAGCTCCCATCATCCGTTTATATTTTTTTCACGCTGGCGTAGTGTGAAGCTAGCAATTTTTTTCTTTATCATTTTTTTTGTTGTTGTTTTGTTTAATAATTAAAAACAACTAAATTAATCGATTTCAATCACTCGACTGTCAGGATAGAAATACATTTTCCAAATCCGTTAACAGATTATGAGTCATTATAAAAAATGACAAAAATAAATTTTAAAGAATAAAAAAATATACCTAATCGAAAAAAAAATATTTCGTTGTTTAAATCGGACGAGATTGAATTGCTTCCTGCCTTAAAATAGCAAGAAGGAAATCATCAATGAGACGATAAAGTAGGAGACTGGAATTAGTGTTTTGATGGAGACGAAAATATGACTCTTCTTTCTCAAATGAATTGTCCACGTTATTTTTTGAATGTAAATTAAACACTTCTCTCTAAAAAAAATTAAATTAACTAAAAACGGTTATGTTACAATCGCGTTTGCCTATTATTTGTGATCGGGTTAATAAACAAAACTATGCCAGTCTCTTAAAAACAGTAAACCTTTCATTCTTTATTCTAAATCAGAATGGCTACGCCTACACATCTATAAAACATTTTTTTCTTTTTATCTTACTAGCAAAAATATGTGCATACCGGGTATAAGCATTTAAGTTTTAATATAAGCACATTATATCGAATTAGAAAGACTAACGATATTAAATAAGAACACAAAAATTACACTTATTTTTACATTATTCAAATTGATTTCAATATAAAGATTTTCATAGTATTGCTTTAAATATGTTGAGAATAAAAAAAATATTAGAAATAAACAACACCAAGTAATTATTTATCAAACGCAGTTTTGCTCAAACAGATATGCAAATTATTCACAATGTATACCATGTAAAAATTTATTTCTCAATGATTTATAACATATCTCAGAATCTTGAACACATTAATAATATGGGTTGTTTTGAGGCAAACCAACTTAGCCATACCTTAATTGAGACATTGTTAATAAATAAAATGCTAATTAAGATTAAATAAGGTTTGTTTAATTAATAAGCATTCAGAATATATTATGAATAACTAAGGGAATTGTGACATTAGTGTTGACGTAGTTGCAGTTACAGACAGACACCTTATCTCCATTATAATAAAATTCCTCTAGTACCTATTTAGTGGAGGTACGTTGTGTAATGGTTAATGTCTTTGAAAATGAACACACGCAACCGAGTTCAAATGCTGGACGAAGCTTTTTGCATTTCACATAGGGCTAATTCCCTCTAGAAAGATATGAATCCAAATATTCTCCCATCGGCTATGAGTAAATAGTAGGGCAGAATGGGCTCATTAAACTGGATGTGGTAACCTGTTATGGAGAAGGAAATCTGAACTCAAACCATTTAAATTACTGTTAAAATCTGACGTCGATACATATCCTGATCGTACGGAGGGGTTGGTAAATATCTAAAATATACTTCTTATTTGAAGATGTATTGAGTGCAGGAGAAATGTGAAATGGTTATCGCCGTGGAAAATAGAATCGCCGACCAGAGTTCAAATCTTGGATGTGGCTGTATGCATTTCCCATGGAGCTAATGCCCTTGGGAATGTTAGTCATCCAATGATCCTCCATCCACTTATGGGTAAATAGTAGGGCGGATGGGCTATATAACCACTTTTAGGCAATCATGCTTGGCGAAGCAAAACAATGAATTAAATTCTGTTTAAGCCCACTGAAAAAATCCACTTGTGTCGCATTGTATTCGTGTGGAAATGTTGGGAAATATGTAGCATAGTCTTTTTTTCCTTCTTATTCTAAGATATCTTGAGTGGAGGCGCATGACGCAATGGTTATTATAATTGAAAATGGACCCGGTGAACCGAGTTCAAATCCTGGACGAGGTCATATTTCACAGAGATAATACACTTGAGAAAGGTATGTATCCAACTATTCTCCCTGGAGCTATGGGTAAATATAAAGACAAACAGGGCTGTTTAACTTTGGATAGACAACCAGTCTCTGAGAAGGAAAACACTGACCTCAAAGTTGTTAAACTCCAATAACGTACACTATCTACTATATATATATATTTACCAACTCCCCCGCACGAGCAGGATACGACACAGGGTCAATTTCTTAAGCGGAGTTCAGCAGGTTTGAATTCAGAGTTTTCCTTCTAAACTGGTTACCTAGGCATGGTTAAATAGCCCAGTCTGCCCTGCTATTTACCCATAGCTGGAGAGAGAGTAGGATTCATACCTTTCCCAAGGGTATTAGCGCTAAGTGAAATGCAATTAGCACGTCCAGGATTTGAACTCGGGGCAACGAGTCCATTTCCCATGACTTTAACCATTACACCACGCGCTTCCCTATCTACTATATAGGTCGGAGCAGGCAGTAAGGCATCGGTCTCTACTTGAACTCAGCTAAAACAAAATTAATGATTTTTCAAGATGGTTTCCGTGTCCACATTAAATCACAAGTGTCTGAAATTAGTAGACCCTTGTTGGGTAATTTTACGCCGATGACGTTTTGTTTTATTCCTTCCTGTTGGGTATTCAATATTTTTAACATATTTTAAAACATTTTATCTATTTACTCCATGAGATAGAACCATAACAGTTACTACAAAAGGGAGTCAGATTGGACTTTGCAGTAACTGCAATGAAGGTGTACTCTACACTTCCCAGAGATCCAGAATGAAAACCTCACTACTATATGCAGGTTAGGGTCATACCCAGGAAATTAAGACCCTCAGACACCGCCTTCTAGTTCATATATGATAAAAGGGTTAGGAGTTGTCATAAGAGCGATACCGTTGGGACATTTCTATAGGTGTTAAGGCTTGGCATGATCAGCCTCTCTCGACTGCTCTCTAGCCGAAATAAGGTTCAAAATGGAATGTTACCTGTCATGCACAACCAAACCAGCAAGATTATGTCCTTAAATATCACGGGTCGATACCCACAGCAAACAGGTAGCCCCATTGGCGGGAGTCCTACGCCTCTACAAAAGTACAACCGGCGTATTCTACAGTCCTAAATTTAAGGGCAATATCATGTATCAATTTCAACGTAAGTAGATGTATTTAATATAGTACTAGCAACATTATGCTCCCTCCAGGCGTAGTATCTAAGTTTTAATGTAATGACATATATTAAATTAGAAAGACTAATGTAACAAAATTAGAACGCATTAAAAATACTCAATAAAATTGGTTACTATATAAAATAATTCATAGGTTTGATTTTAATACGTTAGAGCATAGAATAATGTCAATAGCACCAAGTAATTATTCATTAAACATGGTTTTGTTACTGTGGTGATTCTCGCCACGAGTGTTGACAGACAGGAGTTAAAATAGAAAACACATGAACACAACGTACAATTCAAACGACTCGTATTATCATACATAAAGAAATAACAATGAATTACTTGCAAACTAAGGTTTTGTCTGCAGGCATGGTTATATAAATAACACAATCCACTTAACTGAGTTCCTGAGGTAGGTGAATTATCGGAGCCCTCGCTACGGCCTTCTGTTCGCTCGGATGAATATAAGCGACGCCTTGTTGCACGTTTGACTTCGGGAAGGCTCGAGCAGAAGAGGAAGAATTTGTCTCTTTGGTTTTGCAGCTAAAGAATGCCGACCTGTGATTGGTTCGTTGATAGCGAGGCTCATAGAACAAGGACGATAACCCTACCTCATATATGTTTTATATTAGAACTAGTATGCAAATTAACCACACCCTATATTATCTAAAACGTTATTTATTAGTGATTTATGAGACATTGTGTTAAATGGTCTATGCATGGATTATTGTCAATCCCCTGTATTTCTGAAGGGATGCCCCCCCCCCACTTCATATCACGGGCGAGACTTTCCATGGAATATTACAGAAAGCCCGCGAAATACGTGAAATCACGTGGGACCTAGTTGGCCCTCAATTTCAGCTTGGACGTCAGGCAGATAATGTATTTCTGCCTTAGCTGAAGCTCACTGCACACGCGCGTTATGTTAGTTACATGAAATGTTTAGTTAAGTAAATAAAAGCTTACATAAATAATATGGTTTTGTGGTTGATGAATGTCTTGGCAACCAGACTGATCTAGAAGAAGAAATTAATTAAGTGCGACCGACCACCAAGATGAAGTCCAGACGCTAGAAGAGACGTGAGAAGAGACGCTAGCAGAAGAACGTAAGACACCAAAGATGAGCAGAATAATAATAGAAGTAAGAAAAGAAAGGTTATACATCAATTGCAGAATTTTAAACGCACTAATAATATGAGCTGTTTTGAGGTAAATCTGACTCGGATTTTTATAGACACATTATTTATCAGAGTTAATCGACGTATTAATGATTTTGACTATAGATTAAATACTCGTTGATAAAATACCGCAGTTACTGAGGGTACTGTGCCATAAGGAATGCCGTAGTTTTCTTTAAAGACGACAGACCCCGAATCACCATTATAATAAGATGGTGTCTACGCACTCAATAAAACACTTCTGTTTGACACGCTATTTTTGCCTGTCTCTGTACCGAAAACCAAAGACACACATATACTGATAAAACACATTGAAAAGACTCAAAGATATTCATAATACCAAGCCTGTGGGCACACTCCTCATATATGATGTCCTTGCTATAAAGTTCTTATTTGTAAGTCTATTGCTTCAATTATATATCAAGTCGTCTGTGAGGCGAATCATAGTCAATTCTTTGTCCGTCTGTTTGCTTGTCTCGCTTTAGCGGGAAGTCATATAAGTGACACAGGAAATGGGGAAAGCATTTTCATTAGTAATTCATTCCGGGTAGACATTTACAAAGAAGAAACATGGAGACGACCATTTCTCTCATCGATAAAAACAGATTTAATTCATGTCACTATTATTCAACACATCTACGTTCCTTCTTGCAATGTATTCCCACACTTAAGTAAACGTGACTATCTTAAAGGGGTCGATGTATATCGCATATGAGTCGAGTTCTTGAGGTGGCCTAATGTCGGTATCAGCCAGTCAGCGAGGGAGTCTATTCCTTTTTCAATAGCGCTAGACAAATGGAATTGTTTTTGCGTCTGAGCTAGAGCAGCACATCTAACACGAACGCGCTATTGACTAGGACCTGGGTATATACCACATATTGATAATCTAATTAAAATTACTATTTCTCTGAATGTTTGAGATGAGGCTTGATGATTAGTATTATCTGCGTTATTCGGACTATTGTCCCCATCTTCATTGTTATTTGTACAACGTTTCGGCCGAGATGCCCTCCAGCCTTCTTCAGGTATTTCTTGTCGGACTCGGGAACCTTCTTTTCGAACTCGGGAGCCATCGTAATCGGGAGCCATCACGGAACTTTGAAACTAACCCTTTATTTAGTGCACGGGGGTATCCTGTTCTCATTCCGGTAACCATAGCTGGGGTAGGAGTTGTTAATTATTTTTCTATGCTACTGCCTCTACTCAGGATTGAACTCGGTATCCAGAGATAACTGTCACTTAGAAGTGTCTTAACCTAACTAACTTATCCACTAGGTCATGTGTCCAATTTGACAATTGAGTGTGAATTTTGGGAATTTATAAACCTAATGTCTTGATTTGGCTAGAATATCTACCTATTTACTTGTATGATTTTTTACCTAGACTCATATTGCGTTTTTTTCTTTTTTTTACCTCAATCTGATCTAGCCTTCTTAAATACCTGAAGAAGGCCGGAGGGCATATCGGCGGAAACGTTGTACAAATAACAATGAAGATGGGGACAATAGTCCGAATAACGCAGATAATACTAATTAAAATTATTATATCAGTTGTTTAAAACCATACAACTGCGTGCAAATTTTCTTAAGTATGAAAACTTGATATCACCTGAACGTGTGCATAGAACATCTTAAGAGAGAACTAAACAATATTAACGTACAATGAACGCGATCCGTTAAGCTCTTGGCATTAAATAATCCGACCGGTTGACATGCCTTTAAAATATGTAATATATTACGGACGAATTGGAATAAGAAGGAAAACAGCATAACATATTGAAATAATTGTATGAGAGTCTATAGAGTAAAAGGTGTGTCAAAAAGTATCGATATATTTCATACCTTTTGGCACACTTTCTATTATGAAAAAAATGACGTTCCATTCATTGTTAATTTCTATCTTCGTAAATACAGCATCGTTCTTGATAATTTTATGACAAGCCTAGTATATTCATAATTATGTACTACGAGCAGAACGTGTGAATATACCACAATATGATAATTTAAATTAATATTATTTAAGTGCTATTGCAAAATAATTCAATTTGTAAAATGTACAATAATCTTTATCTAACTCACTCTTTCTTTTTCCTTCTTTTTATCTTAAACAGGTTAGCGTTATCACTTCAGCCAACTCACCCATCTCTATATATTTCCCCTAGTCTCTTTCTTATTATATATTTCAGTGTATCATGCCATTTTTCTTCGTTATCATTTCACATAGCGTTAAAACTCTTTGTAATGGTTTGAATACAACCATTATCCCTCGAGGTAAGGACAGGCTGGGCTCGTTAACTTTGGTTAGGCAACGTGTGCAGAAGGGGAAATCTGAATTAAAACAAGGTAAAATACGGTATAGGTGTTGACCATGGTTCATATCCTACTCTTGCGAAGGAGTTGGAGTATATATATATATATATATATATATATATATATATATATATATATATAAGTGAATTTTGACAGCATTTATTTCTCTTATACAAGTTTTGTTGAACTGTACAGACATGTACAAAAATACGAAAATGTACGGAAATACACGCACACTACATAAAAAAAAACAAACAAAAACTTCAAATAATCGAAGCTTTATATATCAAACAAAAAAAACCTACCTTAAACAAAATAAACTTTGAAATAAATCAACATGTTCTCAAATGCTTATAATTTTCCGTCTATCCTCCTTCCACTATACCCCACCCTTCTCACAAGTTGTGCGCCCCCTCCCACAAAAAGAAATCACTACTGCATCGCTCGGTCGAACCACTACCATTTCTACAACCTCCCACTACCAATTGTTATTACCTCCCACTTCTAATTCCTTGCTACTACTCGTTCTCGTTAAAAATGAGACACGAAACCATACCATCGTTTCCTACCTAAGGATGGCAAATTGTATTGCCGAAAGCGCTCGTTTTGAAACCTTTGGTGGACTGTTACACCAGTTCCAGCCCGACACCAAAAAGATGGCCCGAAAATTAGAAAGGATCAACCAAAAACTTGTCCGACAAGAATTGTCAGTACAGTTCAACAAAACTTGTATATATATATATATATATATATATATATATATATATATATATATATAATGAAAAAGAAAATATAAAATGGCTGTTTTTTTATTTATTTTTCATATAGTTAATGTACCATCGGACCCATTCCCATTTTCTTTGATCAATATATATATATATATATATATATATATATATATATATATATATATATTGGTAGCTATTCCTTCCAGATGTTACGGCACGTCTTTTTTCGCCCAACGTATATCTTTATATATCGATTAGTGTTAATGCTAAAATTTGTTTTTAAAACGGTGTAGACGATATCATGATCCAATAATAGTATCGTGTACTATCACGAGCAAGATTATTAATAATATGAAATGGTTATTTGCGTTTTAAGATAACACTTTAATGTGTTAAGATGATAATGTTATGTTTCTCAAAAACACATGAATTACTACAAAGTCTCGAAGTTATCAGATAATTCACGTCCTCAAATCACGCGGCTGTTATTGCATCTTTTAAAAACTATGTTATCTTGCAATGTAAGCTTCTTGGATGTAGTGCTCTTCTTTAAAGTACTAAATTATATATACTAGCAAATATATGCACCCTCCGGGTGCAAGTATTTGAATTTTAATGTAATGAAATATGTTAAATTTGAAATACTTTTGAAACTAAATAAAAATCCAAATAAAATGATTTGAAACAGAGGGGGTATAATCGAAGAATAGAACAACTTTGAAACTAAGTCTTCCATCATTTTTCATCACCCCCTCCTTTTATTGCTGAATTTTCCTAATTTAACTATTTAGTTAAATTAGGAAGTAAAGAATAAAATTACTGTTATTTCTTTATATTAAAGGATTTCTTTTAAGATTTATCCCCGAGTTTTTTGCTCATATTCATTAAGAAAAAAAAACAAACAATTAGAAATCAATAATACCAAGCGCATATTTAATAAAATTAAACTTTTAATATCAATATGCAAATTAGCTTTCCTGTTCACACTGTAACCCGCTATTTTGTTGCATATATAAATACAATTGCATGTTATTAGAATGTAGATAAAGTCAAATGTATTAATAAGGTATAACAATTTTATCAATAACTGAGGTTTAAATAAAAATAAATTCATGGTGAATATGACGTCAATAACTAAGGGAATTGTGACTAAGGGAGTAGTGATTTAGTTTCGGCTTCAGACAGAAAAACACACAATCTCCATTATAATAAGATATATATATATATATATATATATATATATATATATATATATATATATATATATGTCTAAACTAAAAATACAAAAAATTCTCTATAAAACATAGCAATAAATACCTCCTACAAATTTTTAAGGCGATCTGTATAAAAAAAAAACCAACAAACCTAACATTAATACAATAGCATTTGATATTGGTAACAATATACTATACATCTTCAATAACAAACACACTAATCTTAACAACCCCATTAAAATAATAGATTCTTCTAATTTGAAAATGCAATATATAAAGGAACAAAAAAAACACAACACATTACAACCTACAATCCCCTGATAACGTCCGAAGAAACGGGTGAAAGCGCTAGAGTAAAGAATATGGAACAATTCCTATACCACCTCGATCCCGAACTCCGAAAAATAACTAGACGACTAGAAAACTTCAGATAGATTTCATGAAAAAGAAATATTCCGTCGTTTTTAACAACATTTGGCTATATATATATATATATCATCCTAGTTGAATGTTCTACCATCTCGACTAAAAGGGTATAGACTTCCTCGCTTTCCGGTTGATATTGACAATATGCCATTCTTTCGATTTTGATTGAGGTGAAAAGATGTGTCTATCTTTAGAAACAAACTTTGTACCGTAGTCCTTTTCTTTCTTGGTACTAAAACTATAACCGTAAGGCGGCGGCTGCGGTGTATACTATGTAGCGGGCCTCATCCACGTGCCTCCGAATTCACCGTGCTAAAATGGTGCCGATAGAAATTATAACACGAGAAACATGTCGTCACAACTGCCAGCCTTTATTATCGTGCTCGTATAGTGGGCTCGTACCAGAGAGGAGGAAAGGCAGAGAGAAAGAGAGAGAGAATACTACTAGATTACTGTGCTCTCATGAGGGACCCAAGGTCAGGTCCGTACCCTACGACCGCCGCAGGCAAAAAGAGAACGATCCCTTTCTTTTTTGTTCCACGTCACCACGTGACTTCCAGTCAACACCCGACTTCCTCTTGCGGTCAACAAACCGACTTCCGCTTGCCACTCAATTAAAAGTAAAGTGAGCGGAGTAAGCTATTGTCGGTATCAGCCGGACAGTGTGGGAGTATATCCCCTTTTCGCAAAGCACTATATCAGGGAGATTGTGTCTGCTGACATGGAGTGCCATACCTATCACCAGCTCCCTACTTTACCGCACATATCTGATTACACAATATGTGCTACCTATGCAGTGAGTATGTGGAAGGAATATTGAAC
The DNA here is from genome assembly GCA_023376005.1 of Doryteuthis pealeii. Lineage (NCBI taxonomy): Eukaryota > Metazoa > Mollusca > Cephalopoda > Myopsida > Loliginidae > Doryteuthis > Doryteuthis pealeii. Next base: position 14,545,273 of record CM042146.1, read on the forward strand.
CAGGAACCTACGATTTCAAGGCGGATGATCTACTGATTGAGCTAAACCGGCCCCTATATATATATATATATATATATATATATATATATATATATATATAGAGAGAGAGAGAGAGAGAGAGAGAGAGAGAGAGACAGACAGACAGACAGACAGACAGACAGACAGACAGACAGAGACAGAGACAGAGATTATGTGTCTTAAGAGATATGGTGGTGCATAACCATCAAATTTTATCACCTGGTCCATCTGATACAACGAGAAGGATGTCCTTCCTATGTCATAATTGCATCAAATTTTGTGTATGCAGCTGGTTTGATGAGTCGTTTGAGGGCTCATGAGAAGAAAGGTTCTGGTGGTGGGCTTATAGGATTGTGAGAGACGGCCGTGATCTGTAAAGATTATTCTATATATATATTAAATATTCTATATTTTTACTTGAAGGCAATTACAATGCAAATATCGCATAAATTCGATAATTATAGAAGATAACAATGACAAGTGAATTTCGCAAAGAATTACTCGGTGTGTAGAATATCGTACAGACTGTTTCAACTTTATTAAGTCTCATCTAATAAAGTTGAAACAGTCGGTACGATAATTTCGCAAAGAATTACTCGGTGTGTAGAATATCGTACAGACTGTTTCAACTTTATTAAGTCTCATCTAATAAAGTTGAAACAGTCGGTACGATATTCTACACACCGAGTAATTCTTTGCGAAATTCACTTGTCATTGTTATCTTCTATAATTATCGAATTTATGCGATATTCGCATTGTAATTGCCTTCAAGCAATAATATAGAATATTTAATATATATACTTTATTCAGCAATGATTCTAATAAATAAACAAACATAAAAAAAACTTATTATTCTACATATATATATATTAAGAAAATTTTGAATAAACAAGTGTTCCGAAAATTGGGATGAATTTAATTATCTATGTTTAAACATTTCAGTTGCATTGAACCTTCATCAGGATGTCTCTTCGGGTGAAGAAAATGATGGATGTTTTTTATATGTGACAGGAGATGAAAATCTTTTTAGTTTTTTTTAGTTTCAATGCAACCGAAATGTTTAAACATAGATAATTAAATTCATCCCAATTTTCGGAACATTTGTTTTTTCAAAAATTTCTTTATATATATATATGTAGAATAATAAGTTTTTTTTTATGTTTGTTTATTTATTAGAATCATTGCTGAATAAAGTATATATATTAAATATTCTATATTTTTGCTTGAAGGCAATTACAATGCGAATATCGCATGAATTCGATAATTATAGAAGATAACAATGACAAGTGAATTTCGCAAAGAATTACTCGGTGTGTAGAATATCGTACAGGCTGTTTCGACTTTATTAGATGAGACTTAATAAAGTTGAAACAGTCTGTACGATATTCTACACACCGAGTAATTCTTTGCGAAATTCACTTGTCATTGTTATCTTCTATAATTATCGAATTTATGCGATATTCGCATTGTAATTGCCTTCAAGCAAAAATATCAAATATGTAATATATATACTTTATTCAGCAATGATTCTAATAAATAAACAAACATCAAAAAAAAAATCTTATTATTCTACATATATATATATATATAAAGAAAATTTTGAAAAAACAAGTGTTCCGAAAATTGGGATGAATTTAATTATCTATGTTTAAACATTTCGGTTGCATTGAACCTTCATCAGGATGTCTCTTGGGGTGAAGAAAATAATGGATGTTTTTATGTGACAGGAGATGAAAATCTTTTTATTTTTTAAAAGTTTCAATGCAACCGCAATGTTTAAACATAGATAATTAAATTCATCCCAATTTTTGGAACACTTGTTTTTTTCAAAATTTTCTTTATATTGTCGGATTTATTTTCCATATTTACTCCCATATATATATATATATATATATATATATATATATATATATATATAGTGTGTGTGTGTGTGTGTGTGTGTGTGTGTGTGTGAGAGAGAGAGAGAGAGAGAGAGAGAGAGGAGGAGAGATAGGGAGAGAAGAAAAGAGCGAGTGAGTGAAAGATATTTTATCAATGTAACAGAAAATGTAATGAAACAGTGTGAATAAGAATTCTAGTGACATGTTTTGCAATGAGTTGTACTGACTCAAAAAAAAAATAAAATAAAATAAAACGTCTTATGGAAGTAAAAACGTTTTCTTTTTTTTTTTTTTTTTTTTTAGATGAGAATGACGGAATCACGCAGCCAAAAAGCAGGTCAACGACCGACTCATTTTTAGTTTGTCTAAATCAAAATTTAATATTCCATCTTGAAAAACAAAATGAAAAATGAAAGGAAAGGAAATATACAATATAAAGTAATTACAGATAACTGATAACGATCGGAAGAATGGACTACTAAACGTAATTTGTTCTCAAAGAACAATTTCAAAAGTCACTTATTAAATATTAAATATTAAAATCCAATGATATATATTTCATGGTGTATATTCATGCAGAATCAAATTAAGTCAGAATGAATTGTATGTTTTTGAAAATATGAGTAATTAGTTTCTTTTCATTTTGCAATCGTATATAATTGCGTTTCGAAAACTACTTTGTATATATACAATCATTCAATGTAGGCGCATCATCTAATGGTTAGTAGTCGTAGGAAATGGACTCGTCGTGCCGAGTTCAAGTCCGGGATGAAGCTGTTTGCATTTCACATGGCGTTAATACCCTTGGAAAAGGTATGAATCTGATTATCCCTCCATCTATGGATAAATAGCAGGGCGGACTTGGCTCTTTAACCATGGCTAGGTAACCAGTCAAGGAGAATTCAAAACTGTTAAACTCCGCTTAAGGAATTGACATTGTGTCGCATCCAGCTTGTGCGAAGGGGTTGGTAAATATCTATATCCAATCATCCTCAAATACTGAAAAGCTTATTTACTCCCATTGTTGGGTGGTTGGTTGGTTTGGTTTTATTTTTTACGGCATATCAACCTCAGTGGGTCACTTAATGCTGATAAAATTTTGAAATTAATTCATTCGTGATAGATACTCATTTTTTATAAATACATTTTTCTATTTAACCCATAGATGGGACCCTAACAGATACTACCAATTCGGATTAGAATGGACCAGAGAGCAATGGTGATGAAGGGGTGCACAACATTCCTCAAAACTCCAGAACTGGAACCTCACCATCAGATAGAGTTTAACATCATTCCCAGAATGAATACACTCAGTCACTACCTTCAAGTACCCATATGATAAAAAAGGTTGGGGCTTGCCATAAGGACAATAGGGTTGGGACAATCTTATAGATACTAGGGCTTGACATGTCTAGCTGATTGATCTGGGGGGCCTCTCCGACCGCCCGTCTAAGCTAAGTAAGTGTCTAAGTGGAGTGTTGCATGTCATGGATTGCTCATCCACCAGATTCCGTCCTTGCGCTGATTCGGTCTGGTGGGGCGTTAGAAAGTGCACATACCCTCTGAAAAGAAATGTAAGTGTCTCCTATTTAAGATATTGAATGCAAAACAATCCATGTTGTTACTATTCAATTTTTATTTTTTAATTATCTTCACGAATATATATCAAATATTCATTATAATTGCTCAAAAAGCAAGGTCTGGAGATAGTGAATGTGGAAATATATAGATATTCACTTTGTTGGGATTTTTTTTATATATAAGGTGTGTGTCAGATGCCCACTCTTATTTATAGACTTGGCGATAATCATGTGATCATATTCTTAGCCAATCACTGGCAGTACTCTGCTACTGATATTGATATTTATACCGGCTGTTCTGGTCATACCTACTCATAACTACTTGAACCTTCGTGGACGACGGAACATAGGATTATATCACTGGACCTTTGACACTACGTAGGATTATATAAGTCATGACTTATTCACTTACCAAAGGATTCTATAACTCAGGACTTACTTACTTACTTACTTACTTTAAGTCCTTTACAACTGGCCAAGGATGGCGGTCAGAAACTTAACACACTTTGTCGTTGATTTATTTTCATAGTTTCCATCCGGACATACACTCATTCATGGATACACCCAACTGGTCTTATTATATGTATATATTGATATATTAATGAAATGGTCAATAGATTTGATATAAAGCATCAACCGAACCATTGTTCATGGGATTCGCTTTTTTTTGGGGGGGGGGAGGAATGAATTAATGGCATTTCAGTTTATTTCAATACGGAAAATTGATTTGATATACGAGAAAAATTAATTGCAAGCGATTTGGTTTGGTATGATTGTTTTACGGCATATCAACCCTCTTCAGACCATTTAAAGACAAAACAAATCATTTTGATAAACGTTTCTATCCTTCAAGTTCTTAATATCTAAAAATTGGTATAAGTAATTTTCATTAACTTTTTTTTTTTTTTTTTTTTTTTTTTTTTTTTTTTTTTTGGTTTGGTTTGTTTTATGGTATAATAACCCCGTGGGTTATTCAATTCCGCAAAAAAAGTTAGAGTGTGTGATAAAAGTTGGTACTCAAGTTTCTCTTACAAGTGTATTTTTATAGTTGTATTCCGTGGATGTATTTTATATCTGATTCATAATTTTCTAAATATTTTTTTATATCTCTCTAAAAGGATAAAATGTCATCCATGTTAGTATTCTCAAAAACATCCCTCTTATTATTTGCGTTGAAATATTTCAATATGATGTTTTTTCTCATCATTTGTTTCTATTAGCAATTACTAAGGCTTTTATAGGGTCGAGTTGCTTGATAGATTTCACTAGCGAGAAATTCAACAGAAACGATCACGTTCAGTATTTGAATAGCGGTCGTCAAATACCATTTCGTACGATTACGACCCTCAAGTCAAGTTTACTGCCAAAAATTATGCTCCCAGTTTCATTTAGTGACCATAAGGCTTTCATAGGGTAACGTTGCTTGCTCGTTACCTGTTTTCAGTAGCGTGAAGTACAACGCAGAGTTTCTCGTTCAATATTTGAACTGCAGTCGTCAAATGATATATCCTTCGAATATATCCATTAAGCCACGTTTACTGCCAAGATTCTTCTCTCAATTTCATCAATTGACTATAAGGCTTTTAAATGGTGGCATTGTTTGGTTGATGCCCGATTTCCCTAGTGTAAAGTACAGTACAAAGGAAAGCGTTCAGGATTTGAACTGAGGTCGTTAAATATCATTTTATTCAATTATTACCATTGTAGAGATTGACTGCCTCAGCTGGGATGGACCTGTGTCCAAAAGGGATATAGTTCATAACCGTGGTTAGGTACGTGGTGTAATGGTTAAAGACACAGGAAATGGACTCGTCGCCTCGAGTTCAAATCCTGGATGTGGTAATTGCATTTCACTTAACGCTAATAACCTTGGTAAAGGTATGAATCCTACTCTCCCTCCAGCTATGGATAAATAGCAGGGCTGACTTGGCTCTTTAACCAGTCTAGGAGAAGAAAAACTCTGAATTCAAACCTGTTAAGCTCCGCTTAAGAAATTGACCTTGTGTCGCATCCAGCTCGAAAAAAAATCTATACACATGAATTGTTTTATCATTTGCTGTTTATCAGCCATGAGTTTTCAATAGACAAATATTGGAGGTACGCGGTGTAATGGTTATTGGAGGTGCGTGGTGTAATGGTCAAAATAGTAGGAAATGCACCTGTCGATACGAGTTCAAGTCCTGGTGGAAACTTTTTGCATTTCACATTGCGCTATTACCCTTGGGAAAGGTATATATCCACATTCTCTCTTCTAGCTATGGATAAATAGTGAAGCAGACTGGGCGTTTTAAGTTTGGCTAAGTAACCAGTCTAGGAGAAGGAAAACTCTGAATTCAAACCTGTTGAACTCCGCTTAAGATATTGACCTTGTGTCACATCCTATTCATGTGGAGGGGGTGGTGAATATATATTTCCTAACCCTGCCGACTAGATGACACTACTAGCTGGATATTTAATCTCAGCCCAGAAAGCTATCTCTCTTCCTCGTGGTTTAGCATCCAAAAAAGATGGACTTGACGCTTGGTGTCTGTCCTTTAATTGGGGGCTTTATTCCTTCAGCTATCAGCAAGTGACTCATCTTATCGACTTTTTTAATAATGTCATGAATGTCATGTTTCACGTCCTTAGACAAAGTTTATATTGTTGTTGCGTTGTACTCCTTTGTTCGGATTTATTCAGGTATATATTAACATGTGCACTTCTGTATAAATATCTTGCCTATGCCACAAAGGTATGACATGCAGGAAGCCATAGGTTGCAGCGTGGTGGATATGAGAAACGGTAGATGATCCTAAACTGGGACAATGGCAGTGCTCATAGGATGCTGGGCAGAGGAGCCCTAAATGGGTCAACGGCCAGGATCAAACAGTTCAGTTAGGAAACTACTGCTCCTCATCTCTAAGATTAGCGCCTATTGATGAGTCAACAGCCACCGATAGATATCCGTGCTAACAGCGTGACATGATGATGATGATGATATTAACCTATGTTGGACGGTTACTCTGAGTCTTCTAAGGTATCATAAGAAATACACATTCAAATCCACATACCACCATTCCACACGGGCTGCTAAAAACATGCTGAATTCTTGTGAACGTAAGTGAACTTTTCGAGAATCTATCGTTGTGTCAGCGCGTTCATTTGATTCAAACAGGAGAAATACACACAAAAAATAGAACAAACGCACTGCGCGCGTGTGTGTGTGTGTGTGCGCGCGCGCGTCTGTGTGTGTGTCTTTGATTCGGTACTGGCTCAGATTTACGTTCTTAAAAACATTAGTCACCAAAAAAATTTGCTATTTTGCCATTTAAGAAAACAAGTAAATACACGATCTGAGGCACACGCCGATGCTGACACTGGACATGAAAAAGTTGGAATATTAGTACATTTCACTAATGGTTTCCCAATATATTCTTTCGTCTCTCTATATTTTTCTTTAACTCTACATATCTCTCTTCTATTAAGTCTTTACATCCTGCGTGGTGAAAACGAGATAATTATCGCATGAGATAGCATTTCAGTGCAAACCATTAAAATATGTTTCTATCTGCCTACCTATCCAAATGAATATATATATATATATATATATATATATATATATATATATATATATATATGTGTGTGTGTGTGTGTGTGTGTGTGTGTATATATATATATATATATATATATATATATATTATATATATTATATATATATATATATATAATATATATGGTAAACGTACACACGCCTGCTCATAAACACAAATGGATACATATATATTCACACACACGTGCAAAAAACACATATACACTCACCCGTAAGCAAATATTGGAAGGAAATCCTATAGTATGAGAAAAAAGATAGTTTGAAAAGTAACTTTAACATGTTTTGTTAGATCATGCTTCAGGGATAGCGGCGTGATGATCTTATTTATTTCAGCGTTCAGTCGATGCATTTAAAAAAAAAAATTCACCCTTCCCAGTACACTGTGAGAGTTTGGTTTTGGTTATAAACTGATTCTCATTAAGCGGGAAACTTGTCAAGCCGAATTTCCAATTTCTTCCTCCTAATATATATATATATATATATATCTTATTATAATGGAGATTGTGTGCTTTTTTGTCTGTAACCGAAACTATATCACTACTCAAGTTACAATTCCCTTAGTTATTGACATCACATTCTCAATGATTTTATTTTTATTTTAACCTCTATTATTAATAAAATTGTTTTACATTATTAATACTGTTAACCATATCTACATACTAACAACATACAATTATGTTTATATATACAACAAAATAGCTGTTTACAGTGTGAATGGAAAGGCTAATTTGCATATTGATATCAAAAATTTGATTTTAATAAATATATGCTTAATATTATTGATTTCTAATTGTTTGGTTTTTACCTTATTGAATATGAGCAAAAAAATCTCGGGGATAAATCTTAAAGAAATTCCATTAGCAAGAAGAAATAACTACAATTTTATTCTTTATTTCCTATTTTAACTAAAAATAGTTGAATTAGGAAAATTTACCAATGAAATAACGGAGTAATGGAAAAATGATGGAAGAGTTAGTTTCAAAGTTGTTCTACATTTTCAATCATACCCCCTCTGTTACTAATCTTTTTATCTGCTTTCTTATTCAGTTTCATTAGCCTTTCTAATTTAATACAATATTTTATTACATTAAAACTTAAATTCTTGCACCCTACGGGTGCATATATTTGCTAGTATTAATAATGGAGATTCGCTCCCGTTTTTTATCTGTAACAAAATTACGTCACTGCCAACGTCACATTACCCAAAATCGTCATAACATAGAATAAATACATTCAAAATTTGAACATGCAATGTTAGACAGTCCTCATTGTTTTTTTAAAACGAGTTTTAATAAATACATGACCGCTATTATATATCTATATATAGTTTGTTTTATTTTAATACATATTTAAAGTTTACATTTCAAATTGTATTATTTTTAATCCTTTTGTGAATTTGATGATTTTACTTACTTAGGGTACAAATTCGCTGACATTGAATTTTTTACTCCCACCTCTCAGACAATATGTTTCAAAAATCTATTTTTACATCGCCCGGAGAGCATTTTTTATTTTGTACTAGTAACTTTAATGATGAGACACATTTTAAATGCTATTTTCTCAGATTATAAAAACGTTACAAAGTACTAAATATATTTATTACATAACTGATACACAGTAGTTTTAAAGGCTATCTCAGATTTGAATATTACATTAGTTTTTATTACTTTCAGGTATTCGTTTTGGTGATCATCATAATCGCGTTGGAAAATCTGTCCATTCTCTTGTATGTTTTCGAGATATCCATTGGCCATCCAGATCACTTGATCTAACCCCAGTGAATAATTTTCTGTGGCGTTACCGGAAAGATCGGGTATAACCCCCCTGACAGCGGAACTGAAAAGAAAACATCTGTAGAGAGATAACAACTATTCCAGATGATATGCTAAAACCACACTTTACACTGATATAAGAAATCGAGCTCTCAAATGTTTTCGTCATGATGGTGACTATCTCAAGGACATACTATCCAAATCTTAGATCACATGCAAAACTCCTGTATATACCAGTTATGTAATAAATTTACTTCGTACTCTGTCTCGTTTTATAATCTGAGAAAATAGCAGTTAAATGCCATCATTGTAGTCAACCATATATATATATATATATAATATATATTATATATATATATATATATATATATATATATACATATACATATACATATATATATATATATATATATATATATATATACATTATATATACATACATATATATACATATATACTAATATACATATATATACATATATATACATATACATATATATATATATATACATATACATATATATATATACATATATATATACATAATATACATATATATATATACATATACATATATATATATACATATACATATATATATCATATATATATACATATATATAATATATATATATAATATATATATATATATATATATAATATATATATATCTGTGTGTGTGTGTAAGGTAAAAGTATCCAATCGACTGGTAAGTTTGGGATTAATATATAGTATCATCTATATCTTCCGTATATCCACAATGCATGTCCATGCAAATGAACACCTATAGATACAAGACTTATTTCAATTCTCTAAGAGAGCTCAATGTAAAATAATACGTTGATTATATACAGAGAAATAATTACCCTTTCAATGAGAAAGAAAATCTCAACAAACTGGCATTTGGCCATTACACATTTTATTTCGGCTGATAAGTAAATACATGAACCCAGTTTCGTTAGATAGCTATTAAAAAGCCAAATAACGAAGCTGGGCTTGATTATTGAGCCGAAATAAATTTATGATAGCCAAATGACAGTTTGTTGAGTTTCCCTCTCCTTTTGAATGTCTGTCTGTCTGTCTGTCTGTCTCTCTCTCTCTCTCCCGACTGGTGTAGTAAAAATTCGCCGACAACCAATTTTGATTTTTCCCAGAGGTGTGGTCGGGGGTCGAATCCTGCTGCCATACATATGGCCTGCCATTGGCTATCCTTGTTATCCACTATATATTCACTATAGTATTTAGCAACTCCATGTAGGCATCTGAGGCTACTCCAACTCTTTTTTCCTGTTGATTTTCGAGGAATTCTACTGCACGAACGCAATCAGATCGTCTATTATGTTGCCTTCATCTAGCCACAGCCTCGTAGACTCCATTGCGATTTTCCAGTACATGCCTGATTGTTTTCACAGTGTTCAGGAAGCATGGGACAGCAACTATAATTTCCTTATTTTGATAGCCGGCTCAGATCGTCATGATAAGTTATTCTCTTCCGCGGTTCAGATGGGTTCCAAGTCATGCATTCTATTTGTTATCACGTATATAAATGAAGGGTTCAAGCTTGTAAATGTTGCCTAGTGTGCGTCAATACTTCCAAATTACGGAGAAAATAATCAAATATGTATACGTAAAATTTATCCCGAACAACTGGTATATATAATATATAATATAATTTCAGTTACTTCTTGTTAAAGAAATTCTTTTAGGATTTATCCGCAAGATTTTTGCATTAAGATAAAACAAACAATTAAGAATCAATAATAATAAGCATTTTTATTAAAATCAAATGTTTGATATCAATATGCAAATTAGCCTTCCCGTTCACACTGTAAACCGCTATTTTATTGTATACATAAATACAATTGTATGGTATTAGAATGTAGATAAGGCCAACAGTAATAATGTAAAACAATTTTATTAATAATTGAGGTTTAATAAGATCCTGGGAAATAAATAAATAACTAAGGGAATTGTGACTTGAGCAGTAATATAGTTTTAGTTACAGACAAACACATAATCTCCATTATAGTAAGATTTAAAAAGATTCTTTTCTTTTCTTTCCAATCATATAGATATTTTTCAGATTGTACCAGAAATTGAGAGTTGAACCAATTAAGGTGATACATAGATAGATAGATAGAATGTTTCCGTGCAGTTCCTCTTTGTCAGCAAAGGTATTTTTGAGTAAATGGAGTTAAAATCGATCAGGTAAAAGCTTTTAAAACCCAACAGTCGTATTTATCGATTAAATGATTACCACTAATCTATCATGAAATCTATGAGGCATGGCTTAAAGTTTTCTATCCAAGGATTTTTCTCCCTGTTAGATACGAATTTTCTTTTACTTTCTATGTTATTGAACTTGTGTGTAAATATTTTTAGTTTCGATCCCGTCATACCATTTCTTTAGTATTTCCTTCTAAATAAATGATGCTGGGGGTATCCCTTATAGCTCCACTATATTTTATTATGTGTCATATGTAAGTTGTTTAAGGGGGTGGTACGTAGTGTAATGGTTATAGAGGTAGGAAAAGATCACGTCGACCCGAGTTAAAATCCTAGAAACGACTGTTCGCTCATACCCTTGGGGAATGTATGCATCTAACTACGCTCCCTCCAGCTATGTGTAAATTCTAGGGCAGACTTGATTCTTTAAACTTGGCTGAGAAACCAGTCTAGAGAGAAGGAAAAGTCTGACTTCAAACCTGTAAAGCTCCGCTTAAAGAATTTGACCTGGTACCGCATTCCTGCTCATGCTGCTGAGTGATATATATATATATATATATATATATATATATATATATATATATATATATATATATATATATATATATATATATTATATATATATATATATATAATATATATATATATATATATATATATATATATATATATATATATATATATATATATATATATATAATATATATATATAATATATATAGCTCAGTCGTAGAGCGTTCGCAAAAACCACAAGGTTCCTAGTTCGATACGTCCTCCGCACTCAGCGTATGAGTAGCTCAGCGATCTGTGCGGTAAAGTAAGGAGCTGATGCCGCTACACCTCAGATGCAAAAACAATCTCCTTGGTCTAGCGCTATTGAAAAGGGGATGACTCCCTCGCTGACTGGCTGATACCGACTTTAGGCCGCCCCGACGACTTTACACTTTATTATATATATATATATATATATATATATTATATATATATATATATATATTATAGAGAGAGAGAGAGAGAGAGAGAGAGAGATAAATACAAAGACAAGACTCACACTTAACACATATACACAAGCAGAGAATTTGGAGGAAGATGTCACCATACATACACAAGAATGGACAAACACTAGCAAGAAGATAACAGCTTCAAACTTACCTTTCAGAAATCTTCTGACGAAGGAACTTTATCCCAAAATATTAAGAAAATAAATCAACGTAGACGAATATCATCATTGTAACCTCATTTTCTGTTACACTTGCATTGTGATAGCCTTAAAAAGCAACCATCAAACCAGCATAAACACAATGCTTCAAGCAAATGATAAAACTCTCTCACTTTCTCTCATATATATATATATATATATATATATATATATATATATATATATATATATATATATATATATGTGTGTGTGTGTGTGTGTGGTGTGTGTTGTGTGTGTGGTTTAAAATTGAGCAGCAATCTTTGTGTTAATTTTCGATTTAAAATAGTGTTTTCTTTGTATATATATATACATATATATATGTACATCTAAACAAACTACATCTAAACAAACAAAATTCTATAGATTCTCTCCAATCCTAACAATTATCCAGTCCTGATTTCTTACCATTTTATACATTTAATATACAAACTAATCAATTTCTCTTCATTTCTACTCACTGATCTTTTGATTTATCATTAACTTTTATACTAAACTCTAACATCAATCTTTTTTTTTTTTTCCTCTATTTATTTTTATTCCTCCATTTTTATCTGCTCTCTTTTTGTTTTTCCAGAGAACATGTGGTTAAAGAAAATGCCCAACTGTGGATTAGGCGGAAACAATTGATAACTGAATTAGCTGAATATATTTAGCCTATAACTGAGGTAAACATTTATTTTATATTTATATATATATATATATATATATATATATATATATATATATTTACCAACTCCTCCACACTAGCAGGATACGACACAAGGTCAATTTCTTAAGCGGAGTTCAACAGGTTTAAATTCAGAGTTTTCCTTCTCCTAGACTGGTTATCTAGCCATGGTTAAATAACCCACTCTGTCCTGCTTTTTATCCATAGCTGGAGGGAGAGTATGATTCATACCTTTCCCATTAGCGCTAAGTGAAATGCAATTACCACGTCCAGGATTTGAACTCGGGGCGACGAGTCCATTTCCCATGACTTTGACCATTACACCACGCGCTTCCTACATATTTTATTTGTATATATATTTACTCAACACCTCAGCAAGATGTGATACAAGGTCGATTTTTAAACGGAGTTTAGCATGTCTGAATGCAGAGTTTTCATTTCCATATACTGTTTGCATCGTCAAGTGTAAATAACTAATTCTGTATCCATGCCTGGATTAATATGCAATGGATATAAAAAAAAAACACGATGAATAAAAAAAACGCTAAATTCAAGCAATAGAATCTGGTTACATCATTAAAAAATGATATGAAGCATATAATCTCTAGTCATGTCACTTCCAGCAAACGATGGAATGGAAGTAAAAAGCCAGATAAATATATCGACACTACTAGACGCATAAGAAAGATGCAGAATCGGAACGTGAAGATGGTAAAATCAATATTTATTGGAATGCCTAAAACCGCCGCAAGGTACAGCTGTAAATGACTCGAAGCACTATTTGAAACTAGAAAGACTACAACAATAATAATACAACCGTTAGCAATACTTACCAATTTTCAAGCATTGCGTGAAAGACCATTAAATTGATTGATATATTATCACCAGAAAGTAATAAATTGTATCATTTGATTTTTATTTTATTCGGTTATAGCAGTTATTAACCCTTGCATCTCTGTCATCACATGACCTACACTAGCTTTTCCTAAGTATATTATTAATTTTTGCTTTGACATAATAATCATTATTATTAAGGTTTATGGGGCGGGTTAGCTCAGTCGGTAGAGCGTTCCGCTAGAAACCACAAGGTTCCTAGTTCGATACCGGTCCTCGACAACTCAGCGTATGAGTAGCACAGGGAGCTGTGCGATAAAGTAAGGAGCTGATGGTAGGTGTGGCGCTCCACCTCAGATGCTAAAAAACAATCTCCTTGGTCTAGCGCTATTGAAAAGGGGATAGACTCCCTCGCTGACTGGCTGATATCGACTTAAGGCCGCCCCATCGACTTATACCTGCCGTAGCTGATGGTTAAATGGAGACTACGTGACAGCAAGTCTCTTCAGGTATCCAGGATTCTTCTGAGTATTCTAGCCGATCCCAACAATGCTGTAGTTTGGATGCTCTCGATTCTTCCTCTGATTTCTAATTAACCCAAATTCTTTTCCAGAGCTTTGGGGACCGTTACAACGGCACCAATTACAATTGGTACGACCTTCATCTTCATGTTCCAGTTTCCTCAGTTCTCTGGCAAGGTCCAAGTATTTGTTTATCTTTTCGCTTTCTTTCATTTTTACTTGGGGGTCGGCTGGAACGGCAAAATCCACGAGTTGACACGTTCTTTTCTTCTTGTCGATCAACACTAAGTCCGGTCTCGTGGCCGGGATTAGGTGATCCGGTTGTACCTTGAAGTCCCAGAGAATTTCAGGGAGAATAAGACATTCTCCAGAACATGTTCAGGCTTGTGCATATACCATATATTCATATGGTTAAAATTGAATTCCCAGTGGGTTACATTTCCCTACCCAGTCGTGTCTAGTCTTGTACTCTCTTTCTGCTAGTTTGCTGCATTCACTTATATGATTAACCGCTGGACGTGGTAATTGCATTTCACTTAGTGCTAATACCCTTGGGAAAGGTATAAATTTTACTCTCCCTCCAGCTATGGATAAAAAGCAGGGCAGACTAGGTTCTTTAATCATGGCTAGGTAACCAGTCTAGGAGAAGGAAAACTCTGAATTTAAACCTGTTGAACTCCGCTAAAGAAATTGACCTTGTGTCGTATCCTGCTCGTGCGGAGGAGTTGGTAAATTTAAATATGATTAACTGTTTCGTGTCTGTCGCTATACATTTTGCACTTGTTATTCTGCTGCGTGTTATTTATTTTTACCTTTATATAGTTTGTTCTTATGACATTGTCTTGTGCTGCTATTATAAGAGATTCGGCTTCTCTCTTGAGGTTTCCGTTTCTTAGCCATGTTTTCTAATATGATATCACTGGAGTTTGACGCTTGAAGTACCCATGAATTTTTTTTCTTATTTCTGTTTCTTAGTTTTTGGTGTTTTTCTGCTTGTCAATAGGTTGCAATTACGTTTCCTGGCTGCTGCAATTAATTACTCCTTGCTTCTATTAAAAATAAGTAAATTAAAGATAGAAATAAAAAACATGCTATTCTAGTAAACAAATCAATGCTGATTTGATATCTATTATTTTTAAACACCTGCTGTGATTCTAATGTTGTAGAAGCACAATGTTTTCATTTTCTAAAATCTGCGGCTTCAAAAAATATTTGACACAATATCACCTTTTTGAGCAGATTACTACATATTTTAACTCAGAGTTTTCCTTCTTCTAAACTGGTTGCATGATCAATGCTAAAGAATCCTCTGGCCAACGTTTTTCTCATGTTTTATAGCCACTTCTTTCTTCCTATCACATTGTATTACTTTGCTTCTCTTTTCTTGTCTATGCGGTTGCATAAGATTATTGTCAATCCCCTGTATTTCTAAAGGGATGGCCCTTTTCATATCACGGGCGGGACTTTCCATGGAATATTACAGGAAGCCCGCCAAATACGTGAAGTCACGTGGGACCTGGTTGGGTCTTCAGTTTCAGTTTGGACGTCGGGCAGAGAAGATGTTCTGCATTAACTGGAACTCACTGCATTCGCGCGCTATGTTAGTCAGATGAAAAATGTTTAGTTAAGAAATAAAAGCTTACGAAAATAATATGGTTTTGTGGTTAATGAATGTCTTGGTAACAATACTGACCTAGAAGACCAGACACGAAGTCCCCAAGAAAAGTCCAGACGCTAGAAGAATAGAAGTAAGAAAGAAAGGAAAGAGGTATACAACAGTATCTCACTGTCCAACACATCTCTGCCATTTCTTCTATGATGGGCGAAATCCGTTTCTGTTCTTGGACTTTCTTGGAACTGCTCTCTTGGAAATTCTTTGGGATTATTTATCTTTGTTCGGTGTTTTTTTTGTTGTTTTTTTTAGTAACAAACAGAACGATTTGTATATTTTTCAATATTATTTAGACGTGTTTTTTTTTATTTATCCCAAGTTAACTGTTAGGACCGGAGAAAATGGCCATTTTTTAAAGATACGAACATCCATTTCTAGACCTAAGCTAGAATTCCCATTATTAAAGGTTCACTTCCCGCTTCTACGAATTGACCAACTAGAGGACATATATAGAGACAGTGTAAGGTCAAAGCTCTGTAATTCAGAATTCCCATTATTTTCAAATTTCAACTTTAACATCCTGCAGTAATAACAGGGTGGATAGGGGCAGATGAATTCATGCTTTTCCTAAAGCCATTTAGCCTTAATGAAGTGCAGATGGCTTAGTTAAGGGCCTGAACTTGGGTAGCCGTGCATACACATTTAATCTTATTCTATATCTTGTTATAATGGAGATTCAGTGTTTGTCTGTAATCGAAACTACGCCGCTGCATACGTCACAATACCCTCATAAATTGCGCACGTTTTTCAATGATTATTTAATTTATAGTCAAATTATTAATACATATAATAAATCTTATTCATCACCGATGTCGGTTTAAAAAGCCTATGTTATTAATGCGTTTAAAATCCTGCAAAATATTTTATGTATCAGGAAGTAATAGCAGTTTAGATATTATATGCTGTAGTTAATTAAAACTTATCAAAGTCAATCCTATAAATGAGTTTATGACATAATCAATTAGTTAAACGTTATTAAAATCTATCCTTATGAATTGATTTAATTATATTAAAACTGAAATACTTAGGCCCGGAGGGTGCATATTCATATTTGTGTCTATAATGAGTTATAAGTATTAATTATTTCTCATTTTAGTTAAATTAGAAATTATTAATCCAAACAGTTCAAGGTTAATATGAAATCAATTTGAGGTTATTACTTTGGGAAATGTAAAATTAATTTGAGATGCCGAAAGTGTATTTGAAATGTAGGTGGAGTAACATAGTGTAATGGTTACAGTGGTAGGAAAAGATCACGTCGACCCGAGTTAAAATCCTAGGAACGACTGTTCGCTCATACCCTTGGGGAATGTATGCATCTAACTACGCTCCCTCCAGCTATGTGTAAATTCTAGGGCAGATTTGATTCTTTAAACTTGGCTGAGAAACTAGTCTAGGAGAAGGAAAAGTCTCACTTCAAACCTGTAAAGCTCCGCTTAAGAATTTGACCTAGTACCTGGTCAAAGCTCTGTAATTCAGAATTACCATTGTTTTTAAATTTCAACTATAACATCCTGCAGTAATAAAAGAGTTGATAGGAGCAGATTAATTCATGCTTTTCCTAAAGCCAATGAGCTTTAATGAAGTACAGATGCCGAAAGTGTATTTGAAATATAGGTGGAGTAACTTAATATTGTTACAAAAGTGTCTTGTAGAAGAATAAAGAAGGACTTCGAATGCACCGTGTAAAGCCAGGTCGAGTTAACATGAATATCTTCTAGTTTGGCTTTGTCTCGTATTAAACAAATCTGAGTGAAGTAAACAGAACAATAAAATAATGTAATCGATTTTTAGTAAACGGAGTAAAAGCGTAACTAAAGAGGATGTCGATAGAGGATCCGGAATGGCGAATGTAACGGAGTGGATGAAAAAACGAAGAACAAGAAAACACAAGAAAAGAAATACTTTCAGGAAAACAAAATGAAGAAAAACTCAAATTGTGAAGGGAAAAAAAGAATCTAGT
Source organism: Doryteuthis pealeii (assembly GCA_023376005.1). Lineage (NCBI taxonomy): Eukaryota > Metazoa > Mollusca > Cephalopoda > Myopsida > Loliginidae > Doryteuthis > Doryteuthis pealeii. The sequence goes on from CM042146.1 coordinate 14,563,196, forward strand.
ATTTTTTTTCTTGGAATAAAATATAGACCGAACATGGCACCAAGAAAAACGAAGACGTGAATATTTGTTGTCATATTTGGAAACAAACCTAATCAAACAACCAGGCAAACAACCATGAAATTTCCACCAAAAATGTCTAATATAAAGCTACATATTATGGAAAGTATATGTACAGGGTGTATATAAATTTATGCTGCAGATTTAAAATGTAACAACAAGGATGACAGTCTTGTTGAAATGCTATCATCAAAACGGGTCTTGTAAGGGGGTGGGGTGAGGGTTGATAACTTGTTGTCATGTTATGTTATGACTTCTCTTGACAGATGACTAGATTGTAATAAATGTCCTGGGCGGGAGGGGGGACAGTAAACGTTGCTTAATGTCAATATATGGGACCTTTTCTAATTATAAGATAGGAACATGTAACCAGGCTTATATAATTTATATAGAAGCTTTTATTAATTCAAGTTTTTTTTTTCGGGGTGGGGGGTCATTAATTTTGTTTATTTTAGCTTTTTTATTAAATTTGTAAAAAAATATTTTCATAAAATTTTTATTTCGTTTAATTCATTTTTTTTTTTCTTTAAAAATTTTTTTTTTCTTTAGCTTTTTTATTTAATTTGTAAAAAAATATTTTCATAAAATTTTTATTTCGTTTAATTCATTTTTTTTATTTAAAAAAATTTTTTTTTTCTTTAAATTTTTTTTTTTTTTTGCATTTAATTATTTTCTTTCATTTAGTTTTTTTTTCAATTTTCATTAAAATTCTTTTTTTTTATTTCGTTTTAATTTCTTTTTTTTTTTGTTTTGTTTAATTCTTTTTTTTTAAAATTAATTTTTTTTCGAACGCATTTAAATGCTAATGTAATAAATTATAGCAAATTAGAAAGACTAAAAAAAGTAAATAAGAACATATAAAAATATGTCACATATTCTAATTATACTTAAATTGGTATCTATACAGAAATCATTCATAGTATTGATAGAAATACGTTAGAGAATAAAAAATATTAGCGATCAATAACACCAAGTAATAATTTATTTAACCCGGTTTGTCAATCCCTACATCTACATTTCGACCTATTATCGAAATGTACATTATATTGACAATTCAGTGATTGACATTTTCGTGATTTGTTTAGCCTTACATTTGAACATATATCCCCGCCTAAATTCATTATTTATTAACTAATTAATTTTCGAAATTAGGTATGACTTCAATTAAGAACTATCCTCCAAAAATTGTCGGCTAAAAGCCATATCAAATAAACACATTGTTTATTTACTTACTCTCATATCTTCGTATGCATCTATCTCTTATCTATCTGTCTATATATATATAATATATATATATATTATAATATATATATATATATATCCCAATTCACTCTTTATTTCTCATCTCTGTGTCGGGAGTATATCTTATCTCTTCTGTTTAATTATATATATATATATATATATATATATATAATATATATATTATATATATATATATATATATCAGTCCTATTTATGCCCACCTCTCTCACTATATATATAACATTATCTATTTCACTGTTCTGTCTACTTTCAATCATTTCTCTCTCTCTCTCTCTCTCACACACTCTCTATGTCCCCCTCTATATACATCTCTTCCCCCTTTCTTTCATATATAACCGAAAAGTGTTTTATCCATCTCCTCATAGCAGATCTAATTACAAATATTTCGGTGTATTTTTGTACAAATAAAAAAGCAATCAGCAGATGAGACTAATGACTTTTCTTGTTTGTTTTTATTTGTAAAAATAAAATAAACTGAGATGGTTGTGAAGAGGTGACTAAACATACATTTATTTCATGCTTTTCAGGCTCACCTGACAAGTATTGAACACTTTTTCTTAGCATGTAAAAACGTTTTTGAAATGCTTTGTTTATATATATATTATATATATATATATATATATATATATATATATATATATATAATATGAAGATAGGAGGGTTGGAGAAAAATCGACAGTATGAGGTGAGGTAAAAGAAAAAATAATGACTCATACAAGTCTAAGTAGGAGAGAAATATTTCGCCCTTCTTACGCGAAGAACATATTCAGTCTGAAGGTTCCCGAGTCCGAGAAGGTTCCCGAGTCCGACAAGAAATACCTGAAGAAGGCCGGAGGGCATATCGGCCGAAACGCTGTAAAATAACAATGAAGATGGGGACAATAGTCCGAATAACGCAGATAATACTAATCTTCAAGCCTCATCTCAAACATTCAGTATACACCTTTTAATGCCCCTTAGGAGATTGTGGTCTCCCAAAAAATGAAAATACCTACATCGGTTTTACCTCAACGACTTTGTCATGCCGTTTAACTCTTCATATGACAGATAATAGCTCTGGGTTAGTAGTAATGATACCTCGGTCCCGAAACCATGCCTGAACCCGTAATCATCATCTGATGAAGGGTTTGTTGGTTGTAATGCTACTGTGTAAATAGCAGAGAAATTCTACAAGGAGGTTCTCAAGTTTGACGAGAAGGTTTTCGATTGGCACTAGAAACAAATAAAAAAGGGCCAGAGGTTACATCACCCGAAACGTTGTATATTTAACAATTCAGATGAGGACATCAGTCAGAAAAATCTAAATAATACAAATGTTCTTATTTCCTAAACAGATTGTTGGATTAGTGTCTGAGATTTTTAAAAACGTCTTACTCATATTTCATTGACAGTGAAACAGAAACCAATCACAAACTATTCATTTCTGGGTAAGGTTTAAATATCTTTGAATATTCCTTCATATTAAAAAAAAAAAGGATTTTTAGGTAGGTATTTTTATATGTAAATAAATTGCGTAGGATTAGTAATTTTATAAGATACAGGTTCGCTTTCAGGAGACTAAATACTAATGTACGACCACCCTGTCGGCTGGGGCGTTAGAATGTACCGACTGCACCTCTGGAGAGGGGTAAGACTCCCCCAATGGGGCCACCTGTTGGCCGTGGGTGGCGACCCGTGATGCTTAAGGATAGAGCCCAGGTGGATGAGCAGTTTATGACTTGCAATACTCCACTTTGGCCCTGTCTTGGGCTAGACGGGCGGTCGGAGAGGCCCCCTCTGATCAATCGGCTGGTCACGTCAAGTCCTAGCACCTATATGATTTTCCCAACCCTAGTGTCCTTATGGAAAGCCCCAACCTCTTTTTATCATATGGGTGCTAGAAGGCGGTGGCTGCGGTTCTACATGGCCTGGGAATGACGTTAAACTCTATCTGATGGTGAGGTTCCAGTTTTGGAGGTTTGGGGAATGTGGAGCACCCCTTCATCACCATTTCTCCCTGGTCCAGTCTGACTCGGAGTGGTAGTACATGTTGTGGTCCCATCTATGGGTTAAATAGAAAAATGTGTTTATTCAAAAAAATTGTATAATCCATTAAGAATTGATTTATTTCAAAACTTTATCGGCATTAAATGACCCACTGAGGTTGATATGCCGTAAAACAAAACAAAATAAACAAACAAACTAATGTACGACTTTTGTTGTTACGAACATAAGAAAGTTATAAGAATGTTATTTAATGAGAAAATAGATGTAATAAATATTAATGAATAACCGGAAAACTACCGTATCTATTTCTCTTATATCGAAATGCATTATGCAATTACTTAATTAATGATTATTTCCTAATCTATTTAGCTAAGACAAAAAGTAAACGATAAAATATCTCTATTTTAGGTAATAAGTGCATTTATTATTTTTTTCTGGTGAGGTTCATTATTCAAAGTGAATGGAATGTATTAAGATTATTTGCTGAGCAGAAATATTGCTAATTGATGACGGTTGCCTTTCAGATACCAAAAAAAAAAAATCTCAAAATACAAAAAAAAAAAAAAAAAAGCAACAAAAAAATTGAAATAACTATAATACATTCGAGGCGAAATAAAGAAAAATAATCAAAAATTTTTGTAGAAGATACACAATATATCATGGCAGGCAGTAAATGAATTTAATGGGATCAGAACTAAAAGCAGTCAGGAAGAAAATAGTCTTCTGAAATGGAAGGAATCTTTCAGGAATTTACTTGAGAACTCTTCTAAAATCACAAATCAAGAAATCATTAATATCGAATAATATATCAAGTTTAGGGAGGCTGTACTCAACGAAGTGCTAATAATAATCAAAAATAGAAAATCTCTAGGTCTCGATTAAATACCTCCAGAGGGTGCATATTCTTGCTAGTATATATATATATATATATATATATATATATATATATATATATATAATTAATGGTAATATTATGGTTTTACACTCATAACTTGAAGTTTCATGGTAATCCAATCATCAGATGAATTCAATGGTTGAGATTTTAAAAACCAGTCATTTTTAGCGTTTATATGAAGCGTTTTCACGCGATGGGGAATATAAAGTTAAAAATTGTTTTTTTAACTGTGGCTTGTTTAACGTTTATGTGACTTTAGCTTTATTTTTAGCTTTATATTTCCCATCGCGTGAAAACGCTTCATATAAACGCTAAAAAAATTGAACTCAACCATTGAACTCATCTGATGATTGGATTACCATGAAGCTTCAAGTTATGAGTGTGAACCTATAATATTACCATTGATTATAAAACTGCTCTGCTTTATTAGCATTGAGCACCTTTTCATGCAAATACTTTCCTCATTTTTTCATTCTCTATTCATTATATATATATATATATATATATATATATATATATATATATATATATATATATATATTTTTTATTATAATATTTACTCATTATTTTATAAGTTTTAACAATTATATTTTAGATTAAGTAAAGTCACGATGAAAGAAAATATTGCGATATACAAAAAACATTTACCATAAAAATATTAAATTAAATTATACTAAACATACACTATTTTTCATAAGATGTAATTGTTAATTATAAAAAAAGCATTATCGACATCATGTTCCGAGGACAGCATGGATTCCTATGACTCTCTCTCTCTCTCTCTCTCTCTATATATATATATATATATATATATACATATATATACATACATACATACATACATATATATATATGTGTGTGTGTGTGTGTGTGTGTGTGCAAGGTAATCGGAATAACTGGTAAGGGATGGTTCTATTTGGGATCATCAAAATCTCACTGTACAACCATATTGTATGTTCTTATAGATGCAAACTTATAGTTATACAAGGATTTTTATAACTCCCTAAAACGAGCTCAATGTATAATAATAAATTAAAGTAAATACAGAGCAATATTTACCTTTCAAAGAAATAATAATTTAACAAACCTCATCCAGTTATATTTTCATTTCTACCAGAAGCTCAAAACGAGCAGCCTCATCAGGCGGGTTTTTACAATACAACAGACGTGCTTTACAAATACAAATAGGTATTTGTAAAACCCGTCTGTTGAGGCTAGACTGCTTTGTTGAGTTTCTGGTCAAAATAAGTATATAACGGGATGACGGTTTGTTAAATTTATCTTTCTTTGAAAGCATATATATATATATATATATATATATATATAATATATATATATATATATTATATCCTGATTTTATCACCTAACCCACCCCTCATCCGTTCATCTTCTCTTATACATATATATATATATATATATATATATATATATATATATATATATATATATATGTATAATATATATATATGAGCAGGATGTGGCACAAGATTAATTTCTTGAGCGGATTTTAACAGGTTTTTAATTCAGAATTGTCCTTTTCCTAAACTGATTTCCTAACCAAGGTTAAAAAGCCCAGTCTTTCTTTGAAAGCATATATATATATATATATATGTATATATATATATATATATATATATATATATATATATATATATATGTGTGTGTGTGTGTGTGTGTGTGTATTTGAGAATCCTCCTACCCTCACAAGCTTAATTTCGCTAGGATGGTCAGCTGTGTACTGTGGCCGAGGCGATAAAAGTGTTTCACTAGTGTTTCACTGTGTCTGCTGAAGTCCCGGTTTCGATTTCTGTCGGAGGGAAATCGTTAGTATATACCGATGATGAGACTTGATAAAGTCGAAACAGTCTGTACGGTATTCTACACATCGAGCCATCCTTTGCTGGGATTACACTTGTCAAGTTCATTTTCTATAAGAAAAAGTATCGAATTTTATGCGATACATGCGTTGTAAGTGCCTTCAAGTAAAAATTTAATATATATATATATATATATATATATATATATATATATATAGGGAATTTGAAAAAACAAGTGTTCCAATAATAAGATGAATTTATTTATCGCCGTTTAAGCGTTTCGGTTTCTTTAAACCTTCATCAGGATGTATTATGGGGTGAAGAACTTCATGGAAGTTTTAGAGATGACAGGAGATCTAAACAAAACAGTTACATAACAAATAAAAAAAAAAACAAATTTATAAAGATTTTCTTTTATCTCCTGTCATCTATAAAACATCCATCAATTCCTTCACTCCGTAATACATCCTGATGAAGGTCTAAAGAAACCGAAACGTTTAAACGTCGATAAATAAATTCATCTTATTTTTGGAACCCTTGCTTTTTTCAAATTTCTTAATATTGTCGGATTTATTTCCATATTTACTCCCATATATATATATGTGTGTGTGTGTGTGTGTGTGTGTGTGTGTGAATCCTCCTACCTGCATATATATATACTAGCAAATATATGCACCCTCCGGGTGCAAGTATTTAAGTTTAAATGTAATAAAATATTAGATTAAATCAGAAAGGCTAATGAAACTAATTAAGAATTCAGATAAAAAGATTTGAAACGGAGGGGGTATAATCGTAAAATAGAACAACTGAAACTTACTCTTTCATCACTTCCGTTTTTCAATGCTAAATTTTCCTAATTTAACTATTTAGTTAAAATAGGAAGTAAAGAATAAAATTACAGTTATTTCTTCTTGTTAATGAATTTCTTTTAGGATTTATTGAAGAGATTTTTACTCATATTCATTAAGATAAAACCAAACAATTAGAAATCAATAATACCAAGCACATTTTTATTAAAATCAGTTTTTTTTAATATCAATATGCAAATTAGCTTTACGTTTACACTGAAAACTGGTATTTTGTTGTATATATAAATACAATTGCATGTTATTAGTATTTAGGTAAGGCCAACAGTATTAATAATGTCAAACAGTTTTATTATTAATTGCGGTTTAAATAGAAATAGAATCATGGAGAATGTGATGTAAATAACTAAGGGAATTGTGACTTGAGTAGTAATATAGTTTCGGTTACAGACAGAAAAACACACAATCTCCATTATAATAAGATATATATATATATATATATATATATATATATATATTCATGAAATATTTCTCTAGGTGCCGGCATCTTTACACTGTATTTAGTATCAGTTCATATTAATATCGATGAGTAATTGTTCTTTAAACTTCTTTCGCCTGTTCGTCTATTTGCTTTCGTCCTGCTTGATAGAGCCTGCTATATCAGATCGATGATTGATTCGTAGAAAACGGATGTGCGTAGTGGTGTTTCTTTTCAGCAACCAGATGATCTAAATTTGCCTCTGATCTCTAACAGATATTTAAGACCCACGTGGGCACGGCAAGCACCTGAACCGGCGTAGTAGAGTTCTTATATATGTGGAACGTTTACCCGATAATTTATATGTTGACCTTAAACTGGGTGTTTAAAGCAAATCTTTTGGATAAATCATTGCTTACACCACAAGGTCAAATTCGCTACGTGCAATTCACGGAAGGGTTTTTTCTTCTTCTGTCGCCTCTTTTGTTATCTGGCTTTTCTTTACTGGCACTTTTCGTTGCTTAACAGAAGGCAAGAAAAGTTCTGCCAAAAAGGATATATCAAACATTGAACATTATATATATATATATATATATATATATATATATAATATATATATATATATATATATATACTTTTCTCCTGGCGATGACCTAAGGTCGAAACTAGTTGAGAACAATCAGAAAGATAAATAAAAGAAACGGTCAAAACAGTTGACAAAAATAAAAAAAAGTAAAAGAAAGATAGTTTTTCTTTTACTTTTTTTATTTTTTCTAATATATATATATATATATATATATATATAATATATATATATATATATATATATACATATATTATATTATATATATATATATATATAGGACAAAAGTATTTTTCTTTTCCTTTTTTTATTTTTTTCAACTAGTTTTGACCGTTTCTTTTATTTATACTTTTCATTGTTCTCAATATATATATATATATATATATATATATATATATATATATATAAAATCTATGCTAATATGATAAATCTATTATAGATGGTAAAGTCAACGCCAAAAAGTTTTGTTTTTTAACCTGAATATATTTGGAGGAAATATTTTTTCAAAATGAAACGAGAGTTGAGAAAGATTTACGAAAAAAGGTGTTCTTTGTCTATTAAGAAAGTTTTTTTTTTAAACGTAACAAGTTGTAATCGAGGGAAAATCTTAAATCTAACACACTTTCCTACAAAGATATAGTAAATGAATTAAAAGTGAAATAAATAGAATGGAAGGAAGGCGAACAACTAACTAATCCACATGATTGAATTTGTGTATATCATTAAATTCTACGTGTTTTTTATATGGCTTGATTTTCTTTATATAAAAGAGCTAAGTCTGGGAATATTTAAGATGATAGAATGGTATATATTTGATTGTAAAGAATAAAAGAAGTGAGAGATTTTACATTGAGAAATAACAAATTGAACAGTGGCTTTTTAGAATAAGTCTTCATAAGAAAGGTGATATGTTGAAAAATCCCTGTCGTTGTTTCATATAGGACAGATGACATCGGCTTCAAAAATTGTTTTAATCTTTTGATATAGATAGGAGATAATAACTTAGCTTCAGTAAAATTAAAATTATTATTTGTTTCCGATATATTTTGAACAATGGCGTTGTTAAAATTTTCAGTTCTAATGTCCCTTTAGATCTCGTAAATGTGTTTCTTCATGTTTACAGAATAAATAGATTAGGCAGTAGCATTATTAGTATATTTTACATCCTAATGACGGTCAAAAAATGAAACGTTTAACAAACTTTTTCTATTTTCTACACACTCTCTCACTCTCTCATACACACACACATATATAAAGATAAACCTAATTGATTCAGACGAACCTACTATGAGTTTCGCTTAATGCTCTTCAGAGCTGAGATCAGATCTCAGCTCTGAAGAGCATTAAGCGAAACTTTTAGTAGATTCGTCCGACTCATTAGATTTATCTTTATCATTTGCTCTACTTAGTACTGAGCACTTTTTTTACTTATTAGCTTTAGTCTCCTGGCGGTTTCATATGAAATATATATATATATATATATATATATATATATATATATATATATATATATATATATATATAAATAGTTTTTCTCTTGGCCAAAATATTGTACCAATAGATTATTTTTTGTTGGTACGATTATCTTGGTATTTTCTTTTTTCCAATTTTTTTTTCTCCCCGGTTGATGTTTGGTAGTATATTTTTACAATCAAACTATTTGCTGTTTTTTCTCACGGCGAGATTTTTACTAATAAGTTTGGTATATATATATATATATATATATATATATAATATATATATATATTAAACGATATGTTTTATATATGTTAAAAACTGTGTATTTGTTTTTCTGCTATAGTCGTGATTTTTGTAGCCGGTTGTTTATCAATATCAGTAGCAATATTAAGTTTTGTAGAGACAAATATTTTATCAGTATTTACCTTCGAATTCATTTAGGGTTACTTATATTAATTTATTAGACTTGGTATGAGAACCATACGAATCTAAGTTGTAGTTTCCTTCCAAAAATCCGAAGCAAAACAAACAATAATTTTTAGGAACAAAACATTGGAAATGTTTAATAATAAATTTAAAAAAAGATAAATATGTAATTAAAAAAGACTTTGTAATTGAAGATGTTTACTCAAGGTTTTGTTGTACGATGAATTTTTATCGACACATTCGGACTCGTGTTCCTGAAAAGTACGATCGTTATCATATTGCAATACCCCCTGGTTAAAAAGGAAACCCTCCAAAATAAAATGCAACTCCTGATTATCTGATACTGCTTATTCGCCAAATTCTTATTTCTTATTAGTGTCTTTACCTCAACTAAATAATGGACCATCCGTTTTTATTATAAAGCATGAAACAGAAGAAAAATATACGCTACAAAGATAAATATAAGAAAGAAAGGAGATGGGGGTGAGCGGGCGGAATCAATAATGCAAATATGTTTCAATAGAATATAATGAAAAGAAATGAAAAAAGAAAAACAGAGTTACATCAAGAATATTATACTTTTTACATGGGCCGGATTAGCTCAGTCGGTAGAGCGTTCGGCTAGAAACCACAACGTTCCTAGTTCGATCCCGGTCCTCGCCAACTCAGCGTATGAGTAGCACAGGGATCTGTGCGGTAAAGTAAGGATCTGATGGTAGTTGTGGCGCTCCACCTCAGATGCCAAAAACAATCTCCTTGGTCTAGCGTTATGGAAAAGGGGATAGACTCCCTCGCTGACTGGCTTATACCGACTCTAGGCCGCCCCGACGACTTTACTTACTTTTACATATTGATTAATCTAGCAACAGTTGTAAACAGGTCAAACGTAATAGGTAATTTATCATACTGTGGTATATACACATGTACTTCTAATTTTGATTAATGTTTATCCTCATAAAGAAAGCTAACGCGTATGTTCCATCGTATTTTTTAGACTGATTTGTTTACTAATGAAGATTTTTGGTTTGGTTTGGTTTGTTTTGTTTTACGGCATATCAACCTCAGTGGGTCATTTAATGCCAATAAAGTTTTGAAATTAAATCAATTCTTAATGGATAATACAATTTTTTTATTTAAATTACATTTTTCTATTTAACCATAGATGGACCCTAACAGGTACTAACACTCCGGGTCAGAGTGACCAGGGAGCAATGGTGATGAAGGGTGCTCCACATTCCCCAAAAACCCCCAAAAACTGGAACCTCTCCATCATATAGAGTTTAACGTCATTCCCAGGACATGTAGACCCCGCAGTCACCGCTTTCTAGCACCCATATGAAAAAAGGTTGGGGCTTGCCATGTAGGCAATAGGTTGGGAAAATCATATAGGTGCTAGGCTTGACGTGACCAGCGATTGATCGGAGGGGCCTCTCTGACCGCCCGTCTAGGCCAAGATAGGGCCAAAGTGTGAAAGATTTGTTTAACTTTTAAAGAATTAATTTCGATATTAAAAAAGAACCTTTGAATAATTCATAAAAATTAAATAATCATTTTATTCGTTAATTTACAAAAGATTTTTTTTCTTCAACAAAATTCTATTGCGTAATAATGCAGGCGTTTCCGTTTCATTATCTGTACTAGCAAAATAAAAAACACCCGCCGGGCGATGTAAAAATAATTTTTTGAAACATATTGCCTGAGGGGTGGGAGTTAAAAATTCAATGTCAGCGAGTTTGTACCCTAAGTAAGTAAAATCATCAAATTCATGAGCGGATTAAAAAATAAAACAATTTGAAATGTAAACTTTAAATAGGTATTAAAATAAAAAAAAATATATATAGATATATAATAGCAGTCATGTATTTATTAAAACTTGATTTTAAAAGCAATGAGGATTGTCTAATGTTGCATGTTCAAATTTTGAGTGTATTTATTCTATGTTATGACGATTTTGGGTAATGTGACGTAAGCAGTGACGTAATTTTTGTTACAGACAAAAACCGGAAGCGAATCTCCATTATTAATAGATTAATATATCTACTATATAAGTGTCAATTTCTGTCCATGAGTGTATAAACATTTGGCGCTTACACCAGTGATCTCATCATTATGAAACTTTAGAGACATGTTAAGATAATATTAAAAAATAGGACCGGCGAAATGAATTAGATTAGAAAACTAATATTATTAGAAATAATGGAAACCACACTGAAATGTTTACAATGGAGGAGAAAAGAAAATTTTCACGAAATGGTTTCCGTAATTAGATGATTTAAATTAAAATAATCTATTAAAATTATTACCCCTCACTACTACTACTATTACTACTGTTACTACTAATAATGAAAATAATAATATTGTTATGTTTGCATTCATTGAGTTAGTAATATATTTCTTATTTTTTGGTTTGAAAATCGCACATACGATTTGAAAAGTTGAATTTAGTGGAACAGAATGTCCCACATGTCGAACATCTGCACACGATTGTGTTTTTTTTTGTCAGAATCTGGCTAATATTATGATACTGCCTACGATTATATGTTCAACCCCTTATACATCTGCATTAGCCCTTGGTTTTGAATTTCAGTCTCAAGCGTATGGAACTGCTGTTTCATCAGTTTAACCCTTCGTGTGTTATTCAATGCCAGATCCTGCCTTGTACGAGACCGATAAATGTACTATTTAACCCATATATGGTGGATAAGAAGGGTTCATACCTTTCCCAAGAGTATTCGTACAAATGTGAAAGTGATAACGGGACCATCTCTCTCCTATAAAACTTCTGGCCAACAACATGGACTCACTACAGTTTTTAAAAAAAAATCTTGTGTTATTTCTCAACCATGAAAAATTAACGAAGCCCACATAAGATATGAATAATTGATTGAAATATATTTTAATTAGATTGAGTTATGTTCCATGAAGTCAGAGAGTTTGATAATCAAATAAACCTACTTCTAGGAAGGTTTGTTCTGCTATAGACGTTATCAATCGTATGAAAATACGATCTCATTGACAAGTTAAAGCAACAATTCTGCGAGAAAGTAATTGTATTAGAGCTACTGTATGGCTAAACCACTTGGACCCTAACGAAGCACCTAGAGAATAAGCTAGATGGAAGCTGCACACGAATTCTGCGCGTGATATTAAATCAATTCTGGAAAAAAAAACTGTAAAAGAAAGCAGCTGCACGGCCAATTGCGACAAATCATCGGAGTCAGAAAAACAATACTTGTTGGGCACCTCTGGAGAAGCAAGGACGAATTCATAAGTGATATTCTCCTGTGGAAACTAGCACATGGGAATGTCAGTGTGGATTGTCCTCTAAAGATCTACATTAACCAGCTCTGTGCGGATACTGGATTCTACGCAGAGGACCTCCAGAGAGCAATAAATGAGAGGCGCGGTTGGCAAGTTTTTGTCATGGATACCATTCTACTAGCGCGACATGATGTGATGAGCTTTTTTAAAATTTTCTGGGATTAAAAATAACGAAAGAAACATTTTCGGTGAGTGGTGAGTCCATATTTTTGACAGGAGTTGTAAGAGAAATAGCTATGCCTAAATGACGGTCTTCATTAATGTGAACATTGTTAACGATATATGGCTGTGTGTATCTGTGCGTATATGTGGGTGTTTATATCGAGAACAATACTGAGAAAGAAAGGAAATAACGGTGAGAAAAAAGAAAGGATTATAATAAAGACATACAAAACACAAAGGCCACATATGAAAAAAAAGCATCCGATTCGGATATCGATACAGAATACATATATTATTCTATAAAATTATAAAGATCAAAAACAAATTATATTTCCTATAGATTTGATCCGAGCAAATAAAAATAAAATGACAAAATATCACCCCACGTTCTTCTTCAACGCAGATCGAAAGGTTTATGAATGAAAGAAAAGACTCGGCAGAAAAAATCTCATGAAGAAAGTAGTAATCAACCGTAATAGGAATATTAGAGAATCAAAAGATCAATGAATACGCATTGGAAGAGAAGACATCTATGAATAAAAGAACAAAAAAAAAACGAATTATTGTAGAGTTTTAATACAACGCAATGCGATTAGATCACGTCAAATAAATACAGAAGCCTTAACACAAGGTTTCGTATGAAGAAACTACTGCAAACAAAAACGTGAGCCCTTTTGCGTTGTTGCAACAGCCTAGCCATTCACGGTTGTCAACCCTCCTGCTTCATGTCTGTGTGATATATGATCGAAAAGATGCATAAATCTCGTGCGGAGGGAGACGAACGGACACCAGTGGCGTAGAACTGATTAGTTGAGGGTTAATTCCAGATTCGCCATTCACTTTAGCAAAGAGCGAACGTTATTCGTATGTCCATCTCCTCACAAGTCACGCCTATTTCTTTTATAGCATTTACTCCACGTACAATTTTCCCGGCATTTTCTGCCCCCTTTTTCTCCCTCTCTCATTCAGAACCGCATTACTTTGCTTCTATTTCTGATACGATCAACTGTTATTTCCATCCGTATTTGCCGTTCACTTTTTCATTCTAAAGATCTCTTCTCATTGTTCTTCGATTCTTAATGTTGAGACTAAATTAATCAATTTACAATAATGAAAATCCGGAAAAGGTTTAATAGATTCAACGAGCAGTCGTCAAACAGAATGACGAGCTACTCGATTAATAGTGACTCGAATATGAATCCTATTACATAACCCAACTACGAATAGCCTCGCGTATTCGGATATATATATATATATATATATATATATATATATATATATATATATATATAATATACTAAGCGTGTTGATAAATCCTCGCGGTGAGAAAAAACCCAGCAAATAGTTTGATTGTAAAAATATACTACCAAACATCAACCGGGGAGAAAACAATTTTTGGAAAAAAGAAAAGACCAAGATAGTCGTACCAACAAAAAGTAATCTATTGGTACAGTATTTGGCCAAAAGAAAAAAACAATTTATATGTATATATATGTATATAAGATATATATATATTCATACAACCGCTAGGAAAATAAGCTAATAAGTAAAAAGTGCTCAATACCTAAGTAGAGCAAATAATAAAGATAAATCTAATGAGTCAGATGAACCTGCAATTAGTTTCGCTTAATGCTCTTCAGGGCTAAGATCTGACTATTTATTTGCTCCATTACAAATGAGATCAGAGAATGCTCAATAGTTAAAACTAGAGATAAATTTAATATACCAAGCGTGTTGGTAAATCATCGCGGTAAGAAAAAAACAGCAAATAGTTTGATTGTAAAAATATACTACCAAACATCAACTGGGGAAAAAAATAAATTTTGGAAAAAAAGACCAAGATAGTCGTACCAACAAAAAGTAATCTATTGGTACAGTATTTGGCCAAAAGAAAAAACAATTTATATGTATATATATATATGTATATAAGATATATATATATATATATATATATATATATATATATATATATATATATATATTCATACAACTGCTAGGAAAATAAGCTAATAAGTAAAAAGTGCTCAATACTTCAGTAGAGCAAATAATAAAGATAAACCTAATGAGTCAGACGAACCTACTATTAGTTTCGCTTAATGCTCTTCAGGGCTAAGATCTGACTAATAGTAGGTTCGTCTGACTCATTAGATTTATCCTTCTATATATATATATATATATATATATATATGTGTGTGTGTGTGTGTGTGTGTGTGTGTGTGTGTGCGTGTTCTGTTGGACGAGTCCAAGTATATTGTAGGGACAATATATTCGCTTTCAACTCTTAGTTTCTTTCTTTCTTTCTATTTACATCATTTCCAACGTCTTCAGAGCTTTTTACATTAATCGTTGTCTTCTTGAATTTTGACACCCACTGCAGATGCCTTAAGTTCTGTTCTCTCACTGATTAATTTTGATTCTTCCCTTTTATCAGTTTAGCTCAGTCGGTAGAGTATCTAACTAGAAAGCACAAGGTCCCTGGTTCGATACTGATCCTCACCAACTCAGCGCATAAGTAACACAGCTTGAATCTGTGCTGTAAAGTAGGGAGCTGATTGTAGACTTTGCGCACCAACTCCGACGCAAAATAATTTCCCTAGTCTAGCGCTAGTGAAAAGGAGATAAACTCACTCGCTTTCCGGTTGATATATACACTAGGTCTCTCTTCCTGCTTTACTTTTATATGCAAATTATCGTTTTCTCCATTAATTTGTGTGTATCATTTCTCTATAATGTGACTTACGAGAGTCCCAACTAACGAGTTTTCCGAGTTAAGAGTAGTCACTCAGTTGATATTTTACATTATGTTGAGAGCGAACATTTAAGATATTAGTGAGCTCCAGATAGTTAGTTATTTATAGGTATATTACTAAAATCATTTACGTTTCCAATTCTATTACGCCCAAGAAAAATATTATTTATAAAGAAAAAATAGATATAAAATCCCCCAGTTAGGAACCCCAGGGTTCTTGGTTCGATACCGGCCTTCGCCAATTCACCGGAAGAACAGACCATTGTATTATTATGTTCATTCGTTTCTTCTCATTTTTCTTTTGCCAATGATCTCATTTTATACTTTCTTTTAAATCATGCTTATTAAATGTTTACGTAATTTTCTGGTTCTTTCACTTTTACAAATGTTACCATTTACCATCTGTTCGACAACAGTATAAACCTTTGTATACATGTGTACATGAACAAACTCCTGGCCGAAACACGTCTTGGTTAATCAAATTAAATCAATTTTATCCATTCAACATTTTCTTTCCTTTATTTATTTATCATTTCAAACACCACACACACACACATACACACACACACAATATATATATATATATATATATATATATATATATATATATACATATATATATGCATACATATATTTGTATATACCTACATACATATATATCTTTTGTCAATAAGCCCATTTTGCCTTTGTTTTACATCATGTGTATTATCCTTTCAATGATATCTTTGCACTTACTTTTTGCCAATAATTACAATAGATCCTTTCCTCTATAAACTTTTTTTATTATTATGTTAATTGTTCTCCTTGCCTTTTCTCTTTTCCAAAAAGACCATTTATTTCCATGCTTTTACTTGAGTATTATTATCTTTTCTGAGCCTTTCTCAAAGATAGCATTACTTACACCCAATGTATTATTCTGTATATCCTTTTAATTTATTTTCCCTTCCCTCAGAGATTATTCTCTTCCTTTTTCCTTCCCTCGGAGCTTCATCTCTCTATTTTCCCTCCTAATAACCATTTTCTTCTGATAACTTTTATGGTGGTTCTTCTTCGATTCTATCTATATTTCTGGTAACATTCACATGGTTCTACTTTTTATCATTTTAATATATATTTTATATATATATATATATATATATATATATATATATATATATATATATATATATATATAGGTATATGTAAAAACAAAATTTCTTTTGCGATGAAACAAAGAAAATACAGTGCTCAATCACAGTTTGTAAGAGCTAATATTTATTTATTTTACAATGTTTTCATAGATCAATGTTCATTATCAACGACCGCGGTTTCATGCTAAAAGCAATCATCAGGTTGAGGAGCAAGATCCAATGGTGTTTGTTGGGGTTCTTTACTCTTGAGTAAAGAACCCCAACAAACACCATTGGATCTTGCTCCTCAACCTGATGATTGCTTTTAGCATGAAACCGCGGTCGTTGATAATGAACATTGATCTATAAAACATTGTAAAATAAATAAATATATATATATATATATATATATATATATATATATATATATATATATATATAAGGGTCCGGGATAGCTCAGCCGGGAGAGCGTTCGGCTAAAAACCACAAGGTTCCTAGTTCGATACCGGTCCTCGACAACTCAGCATATGAGTAGCACAGGGATCTGTGCGGTAAAGTAAGGAGCTGATGGTAGGTATGATGCTCCACCTCAGACGCCAAAACAATCTCCTTGGTCTAGCGCTATTGAAAAGGGGATAGACTCCCTCGCTGACTGGCTGATACTGACTTTAGACTGCCCAGACGACATTACTTTATATATATATATATATATATATGTGTGTGTGTGTGTGTGTAAAAATGGAATTGGAATTGAATCCGACAATATGAGGCAGAATGAATAAAGAAAAGAAAGTACAGAGTGTATAATAAAAGATGAATTTAATCAATATCACTTACACATGTGTTTCGGTCAATTTATATATGTGTATACACATATCAGTTCACATATCAGTTCATATATGTGTATACACATACTAGTTTATCTATGTGTATACACATACTAGTTTATCTATGTGTATACATATAGATAAACTGTCCGAAACACATGTGCAAGTGATATTGATTAAATTCATCTTTTATTATCCAATCTGTACTTTCTTTTCTATATTCATTCTGCCTCATATATATATTATATATATATATATATATATATATATATATATATATATATATATATATAAACCTTTTGCTTCTTAGTCTTCTGTATAACGTTTTCTTCTAAATCTCTATATTTTCCTACTTTAAATTCAGATCAATAATCGATATTCCGAAATTCTATTACCTCACCTACATACTGGTTACCTATTTCTATTTCATTTTATTATATTCTGAATTCTAAATCATGACAGCGTTGTAAAACATTTTTTTATACATCTACTTGGCTTTATTAATTTAAATTACCTCAACTATTTTTCAAGCGAAACTTTTCTCTTGTTATTTCTTATTCTAAAAATGCACATTTCTTTTTTTTCTGTTATTCTTTCTCAACTGATTTCAGTAACAATATTATTTCTTGTTTTCGTCTAACAATGTTTCTTTTTGTCATTATCTCATACCTTTCCCTCCTTTTCACATAGATTAATATATAATTATTCATCTAAGAACAAAATGACGTATCATTCTCCGCTTAATATTCTTATGTTTCTATTATTATTTTATGTCTGGTTTTTTTATAATCTTTCAATCACTTCGTCATAAATCAAGTTCAATAACTCCAGCTTCCTTTATGACTATACAACATCTCCCGCCATTATATTTTCTGTTTTTCAGTAAAAGTAGTTGGTTTGACGTGAGACAAAAAGGAATAGCGTTGTGATTAATCTAATGTAAATGCAATAGTAACTAAATTCCATAGCTTATATATTAAACAATATTCTATTTGATTGTATTAATATTAACACCTTAGAATGCACCGACTGCTCCTCTGCAGAGGGGTAAGACTACCCCAATGGGGCCACCTGTTGGCCATGGGTGGCGACCCGTGATGCTTAAGGATAGAGCCCAGGTGGATGAGCAGTTCATGACAAGCAATACTCCACTTTGGCCCTATCTTGGGCTAGACGGACGGTCGGAGAGCCCCCCTCCGATCAATCGGCTGGTCACGTCAAGCCCTAGCACCTATATGATTTTCCCAACCCTATTGCCCTTATGGCAAGCCCCAACCCCTTTTTATCATATGGATGCTAGAAGGCAGTGGCTGCGGGTCTACATGTCCTGGGAATGACGTTAAACTCTATCTGATGGTGAGGTTGCAGTTTTGGAGGTTTGGGGAATGTGGAGCACCCCTTCTTCACCATTGCTCCCTGGTCCACTCTGACCCGGAGTGGTAGTACCTGTTAGCGTCCCATCTATGGGTTAAATAGAAAAATGTATTTATAAAAAAATTGTATTATCCATTAGGAATTGATTTATTTCAAAACTTTATCGGCATTAAATGACCCACTGAGGCTGACATGCCGTAAAGCAAAACAAAACAAACCAATATTAACACTGACGAATATAAAAACAATCCCTCTGTGATGCCACCTATTAGACATGAGTGGTGGTCTGTGATGTTTATGGATATAACCCTGGTTGGCGAGCAGTCCAAAAGTAGAGGGAAAACTGAGAATTTACGCAATTGTAAAAGATTCGCATGATTCGGCCTAATAACCAGTTAGTTAATTTAAGAGCTAAATTCAGATTCATTATACAAATAGACAGACAATTGAAATCAGTTGGCGCCAACAATAGAGAGTCGATCATGAGAAAACTTTACTCACATGTTAAGCTAATATTCAGGAACAGTTCTGACTAATTGTATTTTAATAAAAATTAATAATGGAACCCCTGGAGACATCTTTACGATGGAGAAGGAAAGAGAAGACGTTTCAGTGGGAGAAGTGGAAAGAGAGTAGTAGTAACTCCCCTTCCTCCTCTCACAATGTTTACCGTAATTTTTTAATGTTTCATTTACTACTACTACTACTACTACTACTACTACTGTTGTTGTTGTTGCTGCTGCTGCTGCGTAATCCTTTTTTAAATATTCTTACGATGTGAAATAAAATAATCAAACAGTTAACCATGAGTGGTGGTCTGTGATGTTTATGGATATAACCCTGGTGGGTGAACAGTCCATGACATGCAACACCCCATTTTGGCTCTAGCCTAGTTTAGAAGGGCAACTATATGAATGTCCCAACCGTATTGTCCTTATGGAAAGCCATCAACACTTTATCAAATATGGGCTAGAATGCGGTGACTAAGGATCTTAGTGTCCTGGGTTTGACCTTAAACTCTAATAGTGAACTTCCAATTCTGGCGCTCTGGAGAAACGCAGAGTACCTATTCATCCCCATTACTCTCAGGTCCACTCTGACCAGAAGTGGTAGTACCTGATAGCGTACCATCTATTGGTGAAATAAAAGAAAATGCGTATAAATCATGTGTTTAAAAAATTGATTACTCATCAAGAATGAATAAAACAAAACATATTCGGGTTGACATGCTATATACAATTCAACCAACCAAACAAAATATATGAGGAGATTTCATCATCATCATCAGCAGCAGCAGCAGCAGCAGCAGCAGCAGCAAGTCATGTCAACAGCAAAAATCTCAATAACCTTTCCTCGACACCCGACTATTGGCCAACACTCCTTGGAGTTCCTCTGATCAGCATCCGATATCGATGTAGTTTTTTTGCAGGCAGACATACATTGTCCTGTCTATATCTAGTTTCACATAGAAGAATTTCACATATAAGCATGTCCTTGCATTGTTGTATATTGCAAAAACGGAAATAGAAATTTCCGGTTGAATTAAACAGAGGGGGGGATGACAAAGGTGACAAAGGACTTTTTCCTGGTGGGAGCGAACAAAGAAAACGCGTAGGCGTTTGAGATATATAAAAAAGAGTCAGCAGTCAGTAGTGAACAGGCAGGAGGAGACGGCGAACGGGGTGACCGACGCTTGCGGTCAATCGCTGCCAGCAGGCAGTGAAGCACACCCACCACCTTTCACCTCCCGATCGCCAGCCAGTATCAGTAGTTCCCATTGTCAACGCTCGCCACTCACACGCACCACGAGGGAATTAAATAATTAATGCCAATCTCCTACTACATACAGCATGCCTTGTGATTTCATTAAGCGACCAGTACATATATCTTAAAAGGGTTAGACTATACCCGTAGTATACCAGCAACGTATACGATTCAGAGTAGCGAAGAAGGCGCTATGCAACAGCATCTCCTGCAGTGTCCTTCAACTATTGTTCGTCTGACACTGATGACTTCTATAATACGAGGCAAATGACCGCACGGCTGCTACTTTTTGGTGTGCTTCTTCCAGCATTTGTTCATGACATCAGGTAGTACAGTTGCCAACTAGATTTTCCCCAAGCGTTTTTTATTCAAATTTTGCAACGCTACAGTAGAATTGACACGGCTATAGCATGGAAATTTTATCGCTTTAGTAACGGGCCCTGTTAATATACCACAGTATGATAATTTAATTATTACAACGTTTGATATGTTTATTTAAGAGCTATCACATTAATTCAATATGTAAAAATATAATGATATTGATATAACCCTCTCTCCTACACACTGTTTTCTTTCTTTCCTTCTTTTCATATTTTCAAAATGTTCAATTGAAACAGATTAGCGTTATCGCATTGACAGGCCTACCACCTGCCTCTATATGCCCCTACTCGTTTTCGTTCTTTCTTATATTTTTCTGTGTAGCATATCTTATTTCTTCCCTTTATTCTTTAACGGAATGGTCTATTATTTAGCTGAGGTGAACGGTTGCCATAGCAAAGTTAAAGAGAACAGAGTGTGCTGATATCTAGCCATAGACTGAGAGATAATTTGTTGCTTACCTTTCCCATCGGTATTATGCTACACTCTTCCAGGATCTGAAGTCATGTCACTGTGCCCATTTCCGACCACGGTAACCATTGCACCCCGAACACGTCCAATATAATATTATATATATATATATATATATAATATATATAATATATATATATATAGTATAATAAAAATTGAAAAAAACACAGGTTTAAATGAGTTAAGTGGTGAGTTTATTGGCCGACGCTGCAGTGTTTCGATCTATTAATTAGATAATCTTCAGGGCTTTTGTTGGTATGTGGAAGGTGATAAAAACTGTTTGCATCGAAAAAAGCATTGTGCATTTTTTATGTGTTCATTAATGTGTGGTTGCGCGTGTGTGTATAAATATTTTGCTATAAATGGAATCGAAACAAATCTCAACCACACATTCATAAACACATAAAAATGCACAATCCTTTTTTCGATACAAACACTTACACATTCTAATACTCACACTACAAAAAAGAATATTTGACGTCATATTTCAAACCGTTCATTTTTTCAACGTTCTTTTTTTCTCAGACCGATAACAAGGAGTATTACTCGCCTTTCTCCTTATTCTGAGATAAAACAAAATTATCAGACTTCCACCTACCAACAAAAGCCCTGGAGATGATCTAATTAATAGATCGAAACACTGCAGCGTTGGCCAATAAACTCGCCACTTAACTCATTTAAACCTGTGTTTTTTCAATTTTTTATTATACTACATACCGTCGGATTCACTTCCTTTTATTCACATACTTATATATATATATATATATATATATATATATATATATATATATATTAAATTTTTACTTGAAGGCACTTACAACGCATGTATCGCATAAAATTCGATACTTTTTCTTATAGAAAATGAACTTGACAAGTGTAATCCCAGCAAAGGATGGCTCGATGTGTAGAATACTGTACAGACTGTTTCGACTTTATTAAGTCTCATCATGAGACTTAATTTAATATATACTTTATTCAGCAACGTTTCTAAATAAACAAACATCCAAAAATCTTATATATATATATATATATATATATATATATATATATATATATATATATATATATATAAGTGTGTGTGTGCATCAACTTATATATAGTTTTCTATTGAGACAGTAAAGTAAGTTAATGTATATACCAAATTACAGAATTAGAATATTTATAGAAACATGTGTATCCATACACACATACATTATATATATAAGAGAGGGAGAGAGAGAGGGGTGGAAGAGAGATAGAGAGAGAGAGAGAGAGACACATAAGCAATCAGACCCAAATATTTTGAAATAACCAAAACACATGATATCTATCCGAATAAGATTATTTTTTATGGTAATTTGATTTCTTCATAAATATTAAGAAGCCAAAAATATCTAACGTCTAAAACAACTTTTCCATATAGGCATTTCATCAAAAGAGAAAAAAAAAAAGAAAGAGAAAAAAAAAAGAAGAAACATTTTATAGTCAACACATCAATTTTCCTCAACTGTGATAAACACTTGCTATTGCAAATTATATCGCAGCTGCATTTTTACAGTCGGAAAACATGTTGGTCACAAAATATATATCAAATATTCTACACAACCCGGGCGTGTTACAAAAGCGTAAATGCTGAATGTAATATAAAATACAAAATATAATGACTGTATTTAATTAAAAAAAGAAGAAATGTGTGACAGAAGGTGGTCACAAAAGAAGTGCCGCGGGGTTAAGAATTGACGCGGGTGGGGAGTGTAAAAGAAGAATATTAATATTGGTGAAAATATAATTGAGCTAGTTGGTTTGTTGGTTGGATTCTACGGCATGTCAACCCTATAATGACAGCTCGTAACTTGGAACGAAAGAGTCTACCCTTTATTAACTAGCGCCAGAAAAAAGAGATTGTTTTTTTATTGTCTGAGGTGGAGAGCCACACCTACCATCATTTACCGCACATATCCCTGTGCTACTCATACGCCGAGTTGGCGGGGGCTGGTATCGAACAAGGAACCTTGTGGGTTATAGCCGAACGCTCTACCGACTGAGGAAAAATAAAGGTATGCATAATATATGGTGTTGTTAATTTGCATACTGTTTTTAACAAACCTGTTTAATAAATGGTGTTACTTATCTGTAATATTGTTTTATTCTCGAACCTAGTTGGTTGGTTTGTTGGTTGGATTTTACGGCATGTCAACTCTTATTGGCTTATTTTATGCTAAATATATTTTTGTTCGATTTATTCCTTTTGGGTATTCAATTGTTTTTTCAAACTCATATTTGAACTATTTAATCCATAGATGGGACATTTACAGGTACTACCACTCCCAGTCAGGGTGGACTTGGGAGTAATGACAATAAGAAAATAATCCCCATGGGTCCAGAATTAGAACCTCACCACTCTATGCAGTTTATGCTTATGAATGCGCATGGTTTAATGGCTAGGGGCATAGCAGATGGAATCATCGACACGAGTTCAAATATTAGACGAGTCTGTCTACATTTCACAAAGTGATAATACCCTTGGGAAAGGTATGCATCCACCTGCTCTCTCTCTCTCTCTCTCTCTCTCTCTCTCTCTCTCTCTCTCTCTCTCTCCAGCTATGGGTAAATAGCAAGGTAGACTTGGCTCTTAAAACTTAGGCAACCAGCCAGGGAGAAGAAAAACTCTGAATTCCAAGTTGTTAAACTTCGCCTTGAAATTGACCTTGTATCCCATCCTGCTTGTACGGGGGGGGGGGTTGAAAATATGCACTTTATGTAGTTTAACGTCACATGGAGGAGACTAGAACCTGGTCACACCAGAGTGGTTCGACCATCAAAAACCTTAACCAAAACCCAACTGAAGTTCGCTCTTACTTTAAATTTTTTCTCAACAGAAAGCAAAAGTCGACCTAATGGCAGCTATTAACTCGGAAAATTCATAAGTTAGGATTTTTTTTCTAAGTCAAAGTGCCACTGTTATTTTGAAACTAGTTCTACCGCCGCCACGACCACTACCAAAAAGTTTTTTTTTAAATAAATA
This sequence comes from Doryteuthis pealeii, assembly GCA_023376005.1. Taxonomy (NCBI): domain Eukaryota; kingdom Metazoa; phylum Mollusca; class Cephalopoda; order Myopsida; family Loliginidae; genus Doryteuthis; species Doryteuthis pealeii. Next base: position 14,588,124 of record CM042146.1, read on the forward strand.
ATATTTTTCTTTGGCATTATAAATTTGGAAATTTAATCTTTTTAGTCGACTTATTAACATAAGCGTTTCTAATGTCCGTCTGTACCTCAGATTTTATCTCTCAACACAATGTAAAAAAAATTAAGCTAATGACAGCTCGTAACTTGGAAAAACTGTAAGTTGGGACACTTGTGAGTCAAGGTATCACTGTATCTTATTAAAATGAATAGAGGTATGTCTGTGTCTAAAACCGAAAGAACAACAGTGTAGAATAATCATACTAAGTCCAATTACCGTCGAATTGGTAAGACAAGACAGCAAGTAGTCGTAACTGAAATACGATTCTGGTTTGCTGCAAAGACTACTGAAAAATGGCAGGATTTATGAAGCCTCAGAGGATCATACAAACCAAGCAGCCAATCAGGACTCAGGGAATGGAATCACCCAAATGCATGAGTGGACTGTTCTGAATTCCCATAAGTACCAGTTGTCTTGACACTGGTTCAGTTGTGCTTGGCCAGTCACATTGTTCACACCAATAGTAGACTGACTTACTTCAATAGTCAGAATACACCCAGAAATTGTGTAAGTTTATCAATTAGTATTTAATTTATAGTCAAAGTCATTAACATATAGAAGAAATCTGGTTTACAAACACTTTTGGTTTGATAATGTGTGTTAGATTTGCCTCAGAACGGCACATGTTACTAGTGCATCTAAAATCCTGCAATTTATCTTATATATCACAAACGAATAATTCGTCGGGGTGGCCTAAAGTCGGTATCAGCCAATCAGCGAAGGAGTCTACCCTTTTTTTACTAACTTTGAAAAAAGAGATTGTTTTTTTGTGTCTGAGGTGGAGAGGCACACCTACCATCAGCTGCTTACTTTACTGCACATATCCCTGTGCTACTGATACGCCGAGTTGGTGGGGACCAGTATCGAACAAGGAACCTTGTAGCTTATAGCCGAACGCTCTACCGACCGAGGAAAAATAAAGGTATGCATAATATATGGTCTGGTTAATTTGTATACTGGTTTTAACAAACCTGTTTAATAAATGGTGTTACTTATCTGTGATATTGTTTTATTCTCCAACCTATTAAAATCAAACCTATAAATGTTCGTGAGTTGGGGAATTCGTAAGTCAAAGTACTACAGTATAATTCACCAATTTAAAGTATATTAAAAAATGATTAACCAATTAAAATATAATACAAAATGATTAACCAATTAAAATATGATAAAAATGATTAACCAATTAAAATATGATAAAACATGATTAACCAATTAAAATATAATCAAAAAGGATTAACCAATTAAAATATAATTAAAAAGGATTAACCAATTAAAATATAATTAAAAATGATTAACCAATTACAATATAATCAAAAACAATTTACCAATTAAAAGATAATCAAAAACGATTAAGCAATTAAAATATAATCAAAAAGGATTAACCAATTAAAATATAATTAAAAATCATTAACCTATTAAAATATAATTAAAAATGATTAACCAATTAAAATATAATCAACAATGATTAACCAATTAAAATATAATTAAAAATGATTAACCAATTAAAATGTAATAAAAAATAATTAACCAATTAAAATATAATTAAAAATGATTAACCAATTACAATATAATTAAAATAAGTAATATTTTATATGCGTAATTATTTAATTTCGTTATTTTTTCTAATATATTTCATTACATTAAAACTTTAAAAAGTACCCCCCGAAGGTGAAATATTCTCGCTAGTATTAATAAGGAAAGAAAGTGACAAATTAAAAAAAACATAACAAATCACGGAAAATGATGAATGAATCCAGCTCTCCCGTGCAGCACTTTATCCAACGGGAATTTAATATCACATTCTGCTTACCGGTATTTAGGATTAAATCGATTTCAGATTACTGACTAGCGTTCCTTGAAGGTAGTTACAAACTATCACTTATGATTGCAGATTACTCTGGCAAAACAGATATTTATTTATTCTACATTTATTTTGATTTAGGGGATCACGTGAGGTGATTTCAACATACCCCCCCCCCTCGGGCTAAGTTGATTTCACCCTTAACATGCATCTTGATTCGGAGGCCGGCAATCATTGATGCATTTTTCACGCCGTATTCAATAAACACACCATTAACTTCAAGCATCTGGATTCCTTGTTTTAACAAAATCAGCGAGTTAGTAATGTGAACAGTTTCAGGATTGCAATGAAAATCGGTTCAGTTTATCTCCGGAGGTAACATGAAATCGATTTCAGATTACTGGAAGAGAGAAGA
>CM042146.1:14592896-14601093 GCA_023376005.1 Doryteuthis pealeii
AGTTTCAACATAAGGATCTTTAGAGTTAAATCCACTGAATTAATCAATATAATGATTAATTCAATGGATTTAATCCTGAAGATCCTTATGGTGAAACACTAGCAGGTTATTTTTGTACATGATATAATGATAAATCCGCTCTACTTACGTATTTGTTATAACGCTGACTTATTCTAGTAACACTTATACCAAACAAATATTGAGACGAAGCGAATATTTTTACCGGTAAGACATTATATATATATATATATATATATATATATATATATATATATATATATATATATATGGGAAGCTATGCAATCACTAGATTTTGTTACCACTGATAATTCATTGGTTTGATATATTAGCATCAGACGTGTTGGAGAGTTAAAAAAAACAATGAACATCTCTCGGCTTTTACTTTTCAGTTAATCAAGCAAAGAAAGAATTCACGCAAGGTTAAAACAAAAGAAAACGAATAAGTTAAAAAGATAGATAAAATGAAAAATAAAGGACATGAATTGACCAAAGAAAAGAAAGAATATCAAAAGTTAAATTTGGATATGAAAAAAGGAAATTGAAAAAGACCGATAATTAAGATAAACTAATTAAGAATGATTTAAGATATCGGTTATCGCGAAGGCCAGATCGGTAGTTTGTCAAGCGCTGCACATTCGTAGATGGCTTATCACTAAAAAACTATACATCTCATAAACATATCTTCCTCTTTAAAATGATTCAGGATTACTGTACAGAGTTTAAAATGAGTGGATTTGATCTCATCACGTTTGCAATAACTGCACTAGCCATTTCTGTTTCAGCAAAATAGAAAATCTGTAATTAAAAATGTGTATTCTTAGAAGTTCAACATTTTTGGAGACAGAGTATATGAAACCAAACAAAACAAGATTAATTTAGTTGGTCACTAGATTAAAAAAGTACAGGGCACCCAGTTAGAACCGAACTCACTAACAATGGTCTGTTAACCTAGCTGTTCAATCGTTACACGACGCGAGGTGCCCCATATGAAATTTACAGTAGTCTGGAAAGCTTGGAAGATGGTGTCACGCCAATCTTTCGAATGGAGAGAAAAAATTACTTGAACGTGTTCAGTCTTGGTGAAAAACCCAGTATTTTGAAAGCAGATTTTCAAGGCGGGCAGGCTTTTTTTTTTTTAAATCTATTTATTTGGAAATTCAATCTTCCACGTCCCATTCAACTTTCTACGTCTACTATAGAAATCCGTTATAAATAATACAATTGAGTGAACTTACCTTATACATCTTATACAGAGTATATGAGAATATTTGAAGATATCTGGAGAGACGTTCTGTGGCCTTTTCTTCGTTTTTAAAAACCATGGCAACCCAAAAACTATTAAGAAATAACCTCAACTTTTTTTTGTTTTATAAAATATATGATCGCAAAAAAAATCTATTAAAAAAGTAATAACCTTAATAATAATACAATACCAGTCATGTATTTATTAAAACCTGTTTTAAAAAACAATGAGGACTGTCTAATGTTGCATGTTAAAATGTTAAATCAGTGTATTTATTGAATAAATACTCTCAAAATTTGAACATGCCAAAAATCGTAGAATAAATTTTATTCTATGTTATGTTGGGTAATGTGATGTAAGCAGTGACGTAATTTTTGTTACAGACAAAAACCGGAAGCGAATCTCCATTATTAATAGATTTGATAGGACCGCGGAGAGAAAAAAGAACCCATAAGAAACTACTACACAAAAATGTAAATATAAACGAGATTAAGTGCCTTTCAGAACGGAGAGGATAATCATGCTACTCGCACCAATTTCGCTTGTTGCAAAAAAGTGTTTGCTTAAAATGTGCAGCACTTTGCACGAATAACTTATAGAAATAAACTTTTTCCCCAAATAGTCAGCGTAGAATATGAAATTCTTCAACTGTACTCCATTTGTTTCTGTTTGTATCGTTGGTTAATAGATTGAATGCGTTCTAATTATTTTTTTCGTATACTGATGATCTCTTCGGAGAATTTCGTTTACACAAACATCCTGCATTTTTCTTATTTTGTGTACAAACGAATGTCTAGTCTGTGTTATACATAATTGATAGGTTGTCCATAAATTATGTTCTGTTCAGTAGAAATTAAAATTAACGGTGCCCCTGAATCATGGAAAAACTGTAAAAGTAAATTGAAAGGGCTTGACCTTTCGCTGACTTTGTAGTCTTCTCTGATTAGGCAGTTCGATTAGTTAATTAGTAGAATTAGAATTTAACGGGTTTTAAATTTCTGGAGGATGTAGATGTGGCTGTGAGACGTCTACTTCTCGCACGTACGATGGTTAAATTGGGCTAGATAAAGTTATTTAAAAAATATCCAAATATTTGTGTTCATCACTATGAATAACAACGGGCACAGAGTTTAAGAGGACGCAAGATAGAAAAAGCAGAACACAGAGAACCAGCCAATATACCTAGATAGTGAATAAACAAACCCTCCAGCTAAGAAGAGCCTAAGAATGATAAGATATTAAGAGAAGAAAAAGGCTATACAACATGGAATGATTTTCTCTGCATTTTAAAATACCGTTACAATAACCTCGTCTATTTTTTTCTAAGAAAGATGATACGCGTAAAAAAACTTTGTTTTACTCTTCGTTAAAACACATATTTTCAATAAAAAGAAACGATTAACATCAATTATTAAAAGAAAAAAATGAATCCTTAAAAATCAATTGATATCAATTGTCCTTAAATTTTCTGCAATATCAACAACATTTTAGCCGATGTTCTCTCCGACCCTCTTCATGTGTTTCTTGTCGAAAACAGGAAACCTTTTATAGAATCTGGATGCCTTCACCAAAATGTAAACCAAACCCTTTAATTTAATCCTTACATTAAGTTCTCTCAGGGTACAAAGTGTGTAAAAAAGTGCCAAGTTTAAATCTGTATTTGTCAAGATAGAAATAAAGAATGAATGGAACGTTTTTTTTTTTCAGAATGCAAGGTGTGTCAAAAAGTACAAAAAATCTAGATACTTTTTTGGCACACCTTGTTTATATTTTCTATTACAATCGAATGAGCACAATCGGATATTTTGTTTTCTATTATTATCAGCGTTATTCGGACTATTGTCCCCATCTTCAGGTATTTCTTGTCGGACTCGGGAACCTTCTCGGGCTCGGGCCGGAAGAAGGCCGTAGGGCATATCGTCCGAAACGTTGTACAAATAATAATGAAGATGGGGACAATAGTCCGAATAACGCAGATAATAATAATCATCAATCCTCATCTCAAACATTCAGAGAGATATTTTGTTTTGTATTTCTCATTTTAAAACATTTGTTCTCTAATATTAGACATTACTGTACGTTAACGATGCGTCAATGATTCAAATGCTTTGGCCCGCTTCAGGTCAAACAGAGGATTTATTAGAAAATGTCTAATGATCCGAGCGAATACTTTTTTTCTAGGTTCATTACGACTTTATATGCTACAAGATCTTTAAAATGAAGGTTCAATGAGAAGGTTCTTAGTATGTATATCGCTCTGTCCTGCTTTAATGTCTGAATCTATTACGTCATCATATGCTGAAAATGTATGAAAAATAGAATTTAACTTGTCCTTCGACAAATCAAATCTACGTATATGATAAGACGTGAAAAGAGAAAACTGATGCAGTAACTCAGCATATTTTCTATAATGCTGCACATTATTTTTTTAAAGATATATTCAAATTGTCAGAGACACAGGAAATTTACTTTGGGTTTCCAGTAAGACACACAGACATGCGTACACACACGCACAAATATATATATATATATATATAATATATATATAATATATATATATATATGTGTGTGTGTGTGTGTGTATATATATATATATATATATATGTATATATATATATGTATATATATATGTGTATGTATATGTGTATATATATATATATGTATATATATATATATGTATATATATATATATATGTGTGTGTGTGTTATATATATATATATATATATATATAATATATGTGTGTGTGTATGTATATATATATATATGTATATATATATATATATGTATATATATGTATATATGTATATATATATGTATATATATATATATATATATATATATATATATATATATATATATATATGTATATATATATATATATATATGTATATGCATATATATAATATATATATATATATATATATATATATATATATATATATATAGTGGTGTTCTTTCAGAGAAATATCCTTTGGAACCAGTGTTGTTTTGTTTTTTTTTCCTACAAAAGGAGAGGAACTTGTCTTCAAGCATACCTAATATATGTCAATCCAGTTTCCGTCTGTCAAATTCTCGAACGAATTATATAAAAAGTGACTAAGAATGCAAGATATGAGAGAAACCCAGAGATTCTAATCAGCTAAACTGAAGACCGCATTCCAAAAAGAACAACAACATAAAAAAAGCAGAGCAAGTTAATAATTGAACTTCATTGCTGTCAGGATCGGGAGCAAGATATTATTTCCACATAGTTTCAAAGAATTATTGACATAACTTTACTACTACTACAACTAATTATTTTATATATTTAATACTCGTGTTCCTACGACCGTTATCATCTTGCAACACCTGTTTAAAAATGGACCATCCTAGTCGACTAAGATGAAATGCAAAAATGTAAATCCTCATTATATAGTATTGCTTATCCACCGAATTCCTATTTCTTATGAGTGTCGTCAAGTCGGCTAAATAATGGACCATTCCGATTTTTCTTTGAAAAAAAAAAAGGAAGGTAAAAGACATAACACACAGAAAAATATAACAAGAAAGAAAGAAAAAAAAGAAAGAGATGGGGAAATATAGAAATAGTGGCTGAGTGCGTGCAAGAGATGTGGCCAATCTGTTTCAATCGAACATAATGAAAAGAAGGGAAGAAAGAAGAGTGAGAAAGAGTTAAATCAAGATTATTATACATTTTACATATTGAACTATTGTAGCATAATGGCGAACCCTACCCGGGAACACCTTATTTGCGGTCTTGTGCCAGACACAGAGAAACCTTAATAGGATGTATCATGATTCTCAGACCTTACGGGAGTGGGCAAGCAAGAGTAATGTAATTCTCATTATCACATGTGAGTCGGTTCGATAGCCAGGAAGTCTAGGATTTTGTTGTTAAAATTTATTTTAATCGGTTTGTCAGAAGAAAGGATGGTTGACCCGTTGTCCTCTTAATTGACACGTGCAATTTGGTAAAACAGTTAGAACATTCGAAAAGTTCCAAAACGTTCTAGAAAGCTCCACACCCATTTCTATATAATGAGGGAACCTTAATTTTGCGACAGTTGGTCTGGGCAGTGGGGTCGGACAGAGAGTCAAGTTACAGATTTTAAAGACTGTTGGGTTGGCAGAATTTGCCGAGACAGTCGGGTTGATGGAACTTGCCGAGAGCAGTCGGGTTGGCAGTTTGGCCGAGTTAGTCATAGGCGGGTTACATGAAAAACATGTGTTAAAGAAATCCTCTCTCTCCTCTCTCTCTCTCTCTCTCTCTCTCTCTCTCTCTCTCTCTCTCTCTCAAGTGAACATATTTAACTTTTTAATAAGTAGATTATCATATTGTGGTATATCCACAGGTCCTGCTAGTACTTGTAATATTAATAATATTACTACTTGACAGGTTTAGTTCAATAGTAGAGCATCTATCCCGGAACAACAATGTTCCGAATTCGATATCTACCCTCGCCTACTCCCACAGAAGTAGCACAGTTTAGATCTGTGCAGTTAAATGGAGAGCCGATGGTAGGTGTGTCTTGGTAGACTGTCGCCAACTATATGGAGGGGTGTGGTGTAATGGATAACGTCGAAGGAAATGGACAAGGCGAAATGAGTTCAAATCCCGCACTTTGCATTTCATATAGCCTAATGCATCCAAGTATTCTATTTCGTGTTATCGGTAAGGAAGGGGTAAACACATTTCTTGACTGCTGGTTTTGGTAGTTTTGGCAGGGGTCAAATTACGAACAGCAGTCGGCAAGTAATCGCTAGTCTTAAAAATTGCTCTCACAGAGATACTATAAGATGATAGCGAGGGAAATTAAGATATATAGGGAGGGGTGGAAATTGATAGGCAGCTGATATTGGGTTGCTTTGAGAGTTAATTGCAAATTCTGCTAATTAAAACGATGAATATTATCTTTTCAACATAATTCAAACACATAAGTAAGGAATATTTCAGTATATCTATTAATAATGGAGATTCGCTTCCGGTTTGTGTCTGTAACAAAAATGACGTCACTGCTTACGTCACATTACCCCAAATCATCATAACATAGAATAAATACACTCAAAATTTGAACATGCAACATTAGACAGTCCTCATGTTTTTTTAAAATCAAGTTTTGATAAATACATGACTGGTATTATATATCTATATATAGTTTGTTTTATTTAATACATATTTAAAGTTTACATTTCAAATTGTTTTATTTTTTAATCCTTAATGGATTTGATGATTTTACTTACTTAGGGTACAAACTCGCTGACATTGAATTTTTAACTCTCACCCCTCAGGCAATATGTTTCAAAAATCTATTTTTACATCGCCCAGAGGTGTTTTAGTACAAATAATAACAAAAAATATTCTAATAAATTCATAGAGGAATTATGAATCTAAATAAAGGAATTATGAATCTAAAATAAAAATGATGGTTTGGGTTTTTTGTTTTACGGCATATCAACCTCAGTGGGTTATTTAATGCCGACAAAGTTGTGAAATAAATCATTCTTAATGCATAATACAATTTTGTTTATAAACTCTTGTTTTTCTATGTAACCCATAGATGGGACTCTAACAGGTACTACCACTTCCGGGTCAGAGTGACCAGGGAGCAATAGTGATGAAGGGGTGCTCCACATTCCCCAAACCCCAAAACTGGAAACCTCACCATCAGATAGAGTTTAACGTCATTCCCAAGACATGTAGACCCTCAGCAACAGCCTTCTAGCATATATATACTACACACCACACACACACACACACACACACACCACCACATATATATATATATAAATATATATATTATATATAATAATATATATATATATAATATTATTTAAATAAAACAAAAGACTATTAGATCTTGCATTATTAGACTATTTCAGGAGCTTAGACAAAAATGTCTAATTCTCCGACTCATCAGATGCAAAAAATTTTGCATCTGATGAGTCGGAGAATTAGACAATTTTTGTCTAAGCTCCCGTGAAATAGTCTATAATGCAAATCTATAAGTCTTTGTTATTATTTAAATATAAATTTGCTCTGCTGACTCTAACCAAGAGCACACATTGAGCTCCTAACTTGCGACAAGTTGTTTTTTTAAAAAAATACCTTTGTCGTAAAGCGAAGATTTCTTCCTCGGACCTTTTGGATAATATATATATATATATATATATATACTATATTATATAATATATATAAATCCTACGTGGACTACGTAACTATCTATATCATATTAAAGCTGGGTGAATCAATTTGTTTCCCTAAATCTTTTTCCTCCTTTAGTTTTGAAGGTTAAGACGTTCCTAGGGAACTTATTGTGATCTTTCTATTTTTATCGGGTTGTGGATTTTTATTTTTATAATTTAATTTCAATTTTAGATAACTTACTCAACGTGTTGCGCTTGGCATTAGTGATCTCAAGGTCAAACCGGATTTCGAACAATCAAATTAAGGTAATTGTCATGATTAGTTCATGAGGCCAGGTTAAATCACCGGGAATTTAAAACAGAACACTAACGGCTAAACAACGCCAGGTTCTGCCTTTTCATTGTTAGTTTATCTTTTGTTTTTATACACTCACTATCTACAGAAAAAAGACTGGAGGCTCACCCGAAATATTAGATATAATAAGCAGATTAAAAGCAAACAACGTTCATCGTTACAATTTTGTTTTTTGTTCCTTCACTTGCCGATGTTTTCTAAACAAACCAAAATCTTCCAATAACAGACATTATATATATATAATATATTATATTTTTTATATATAATATATATATATATGTATATATATATATATATATATATATAAATATAATATAATAAGATAAATATATAAAGGTTTTACATTATCTATTTATCTTATTATATTATATAACAGCTCTATTTATATTGAGCACTCTACCCAATAATACTGCCTTTGGTATCTCTCTCTTGT
>CM042146.1:14601193-14616193 GCA_023376005.1 Doryteuthis pealeii
AGTATATATTAAAGTCACCAATACCAATGTTCGCTTTTTAGTATTGGTGACTAAAATGAATAATACAGTTCTTAAAGAATAATTGAACACTTTATATCATTTCTCCAATATAATAACAAAAATATAACTATATTATTATATATGTTGTGTGTGTGTGGTGTGTTGTGTGTGTGGTGTTATAATATATTTGATTATTTTGAAGCGCCAGTACAATCGTCATGAAAAATTAAAAACAAAAGGAGTTATTTTTCTCTTATCGATTTCGAAGGCATGAGCTTCATAATCAGAGTATTTTCAGAAATGACGGAAACACACACACACCACACACACACCACACACACACACACACACATTATATATATTATATATATATTATATAATAATATATATAATATATATATATTATATTATATATTACACCAATCACTGACATGAACAGGGATGTGACAAAAGGTCAGATCTTTAAGCAGAGTCAACAATTTGAATTCAGTTTCTTCTCCTAGACTGAATTACTTCAAGTTAAAAATACCAGACTGCTTTACTGTTAACCCATAACTATAGGGGAATTACTTTTAAAGGGCATTAACATTATATGAAATGGCAAAAAGCCTCGTGCAGGAGTTAACCCCTTCTTCTTCCTTTCCCCCTCTCTCCCTCTCTCTCTCTCTTCTCTCCTCTCTCTCTAAATATATATATATATATATAATATATATATATTATTATATATACTTAGTGTGAGATGGTCACTGTTCAGCTTTGCTGAAAATGGTGTACCAGGAGTAATTATTGGTAGAGTGCTCAATATAAAATAGAGCTGTTATATAATATAATAAGATAAAGATATGTAAAACTTTATATATTATCTTATATTATATATTATATAATATATATATACTATACATATTATATATATATATATATATATATTATAATATATATATTGTTAGTTATTGGGAAACGATTTTGGTTTGCTTAGAACATCGGCAAGCTGAGGAACAAAAACCAAAATTGTAACGATGAACGTTGTTTATGCTTAATCTGCTTATTATATCTAATAATTTCGGGTGACCTCCAGTCCTTTATTCTGTAGTAGTGAGTGTATAAAAACAAAAGATAAAACTAACATGAAAAGGACAGAACCTGGCGTTGTTAGCCGTAGTGTTCTGTTTCTAAATCCCGTGATTAACCTGCCTTCATGAAAACCTAATCATGACATTACTTATTGATTGTTTCGAATCCGGTTTGACTTGAGATCACTAATGCAAGCGCAACACGTTGAGTAAGTTATCTAATGAAATTAAATATAAAAATAAAATCACAACCGGATCTACAAAATAGAAAGATCAACATAACAGTTCCAGGAACGTCTTACCTTCAAATAAGAGAAAAAGATTTAGGGAAACAAACATTGATTCACCCAGCTTTAATATGATAATAGATAGTTTACGGTTAAGCCACGTGATTTATATATCATAATATTTATTATATATAATATATATATATATTATATTAATCCAAAAGTCCAGAGAAGAAATCTTCCTTTTACGACAAAGGTATTTTTTTAAAAAAAACAACTTTGTCGCAGTTAGATAGCTCAATGTGTGCTCTTGTGTTAGGAGTCACAGAGCAAATTTTTTATATTTAATAAATAACAAAAACTTATAGATCTTGATATAGACTTATTTCAGGGAGGCTTAGACAAAATGTCTTAATTCTCCCGACATCAGATGCAAAATTTTTTGCATCTGATGAGTCGGGAGGAATTAAGACATTTTTGTCTAAGCTCCCTGAAATAGTCTTATAATGCAAGACTATAGTCTTGTATTTATTAAATATTATATATATATATATATATAAATATATTATATATATATTAATATATTATAATATGTTGTGTGTGGTGTGTGTGTGTGTTGTTTGTGTGTATGTATTATATATGCTTAGAAGGCTGTGCTGAGGGTCTACATGTCCATGGGAATGACGTTAAACTCTATTGATGGTGAGGTTCCAGGGAGTTTGGAATGTGGAGCACCCCCTTCATCACCATTGCTTCCCTGGCCACGCTGACCCGGAGTGGTAGTACCTGTTAGAGTCCCAATCTATGGGTTAAATAGAAACAGAGTTAAAACAAAAATTGTATTATGCATAAAGATTGATTTATTTCAACACTTTTCGGCATTAAATTACCACTGACAGGTGTTGATATGCCGGTAAAAAAACAACCAAACCATCATTTTTTATTTAGATTATAAGTCCTTTTTTTAGATTATAATTCCTCTATGAATTTATTGGAATATTTTTTTGTTATTATTTGACTAAAACACCCTCTGGGCGATGTAAAATAGATTTTTGAAACATATGCTGAGGGGATGAGAGTTAAAAAATTCAATTCAGCGAGTTTGTACCCTAAGTAAGTAAAATCATCAATCTTAGAGATTAAAAAATAAACAATGAATGTAAACTTTAAATATGTATTAAAATAAAACAAACTATATATAGATTATTACCAGTCATGTTATTTATCAAAACTTGATTTTAAAAAACATGAGGACTGTCTAATGTTGCATGTTCAAATTTTGAGTGTATTGTATTTCTATGTTATATGATTTGGGTAATGTTGACGTAAGCAGTGACGTCATTTTTGTTACAGGACACAACCGGAAGCGAATCTCCATTATTAATAGATATCTGAAATATTCCTTACTTATGTGTTTTGAATTATGTTGAAAGAAATATTCATTCGTTTAATTAGCAGTAATTTGCAATTTTACTCTCAAAGCAACCAATTATCAGCTGCCTATCAATTGTCCACCCCTCCCTTATATTCTTATTTCCCTCTCTATCATCTTATAGTATCTCTGTGAGAGCCAATTTTTAAAGACTAGCGATTTACTTGCCGACTGCTGTCGTAATTGACCCCTGCCAAAACTACCAAACAGCAGTCAAGAAATGTGTTTACCCTTCCTTACGAATAACACGAATAAGAATACTTGGATGCATTAGGCTATATGAAATGCAAGTCGGGATTTGAACTCATTTTCGCCTTGTCCATTCCTTCGACGTTATCCATTACACCACACGCCTCCATATAGTTGGCGACAGTCTACCAAGGAACACACCTACCATCGGCTCTTCCATTTAACTGCACAGATTAAACTTGTGCTACTTCTGTGCGGGTAGGCGAGGTAGATTATCGAATTCGGAACATGTGTTCCGGGATAGTGCTCTACTGATTGAACTAAACCTGTCAAGTAGTAATATTATTAAATTACAAGTACTAGCAGGGGACCTGTGGATTAACCACATATGGATAATCTACTTATTAAAAAGTTAAATAGTCACTTGAGAAAGAGAGATGAGAGAGAGAGGAGAGGGAGAGAGAGAGAGAGAGAGAGAGAGGATTTCTTTAAAATGTTTTTCATGTTTAACCCGGCCTATGACTAATCCGGCCAAACTCCCACCCGACTGCTCTCGCAAGTTCCATCAACCCGACTGTCTCCGCAAAATTTCTGCCAACAAACAGTTCTTTTAAAATCTGTCAACTTGACTCTCTGTCCGACCCCACTGCCCAGACCAACTGTCGCAAAATCTAAGGTTCCCTCAATTATATTAGAAATGGGTGTGGAGCTTTCTAGAACGTTTTGAACTTTTTCGAATGTTCTAACTGTTTTCCAAAATTGACTGTGTCAAATTAAGAGGACAAGGGTCAACCATCCTTCTTTCTGACAAACGATAAAGTAAATTTTAACAACAAAAATCTAGACTTCCTGGCTATCGAACCGACCTACATGTGATAATGAGAATACATTACTCTTGCTTGCCCACTCCCGTAAGGTCGAGAATCATGATACATCCTATTAAGGTTTCTCTGGTCTGGCCACAAGCCGCAAATAATGGTGTTCCCGGGTAGGTTCGCCATTATGCTACAATAGTTCAATATTTGTAAAATGTATAATAATCTTGATTTAACTCTTTCTCACTCTTCTTTCTTCCCTTCCTTTTCATTATGTCGATTTGAAACAGATTTGCGCCACATTCTCTTTGCCGCAACTCAGCCACTATTTCTTATATCCCCATCTCTTTCTTTTTCTTTCTTTTCTTGCTCCTCTCCTCTCTGTGTGTTATGTCTTTTCCTTCCTTTTTTTTTCAAAAGAAAAATTACGGAATGGGTCCATTATTTTAAGCCGACTTTGACGACACTCATTTAAGAAATAGGAATTCGTGGATAGCATAACTATATAATGAGGGATTTACATTTTGCATTATCATCTTAGTCGACTAGGATGTCCCATTTTTTAAACAGGTGTTGCAAGATGATAACGGTCGTTAGGAACACGAGTATTAAATATATAAAATTAATTAGTTGTAGTAGTAGTAAAGTTTATGTTTCAATAATTCTTTGAAAACTTGTGGAATAATCATCTTGCTCCCAGATCCTGACAGCAATGAAGTTTCAATTATAATTGCTTCTGCTTTTTTATGTGTTGGTTCTTTTTGGATGCGGTCTCGCTTTAGCTGATTAGGAATCTTCTGGGTCTCTCAATATCTTGCATTCTTAGTCACTATTTATATAATTCGTTCGAGGGAATTTGACAGACGTGAAACTTGAATTGACATATATAGGTTTGCTGAAGAACAAGTTCCTCCCTTTTGTAGGAAAAAAAAACAAAACAAACTGGTTCCAAAGGATATTTCTCTGAAAGAACAACCACTATATATATATATATATATATATAATATATATATATATATTTATATAATTTATTGCATATTACAATATATATTATATAATTATATACATATATAATATATACATATATATTATATATATATATATATATATATATACAAATATATATATACATATATAACATATATAACATATTATATTATAAACATATATATATATATATATATACACACAACACCACACATATAATATTATATACTATATATATATATAAACACACACACCACTATTATACATATATACTATATATAATATTAACTATTATTTATTACAACATATACATACACATAATATACATATATATATATACAATTATATTAATGATAATATACACACACACACACACACATATATATATATATTATATATATATTATTATGATATATATATATTATAATGTGCGTGTGTGTACGCATGTCCTGTGTGTCTTACTGGAACCAAAGTAAAATTTCTTGTGTCTCTGACAATTTGAATATATCTTTAAAAAAATAATAAGTGCGCATTAAGAAAATATGCGGGATGAGTTAACTGCCATCATATTCTCTTTCACGTCTTATCATATTACGTAGATTTGGATTTGTCGAAGGACAAGATAATTCTATTTTCATACATTTTCAGCACTATGATGACCGTAATAGATTAGACATACAAGCAGGACAGAGCGATATTACATACTAAGAACCATTCTCATTGAACTTCATTTAAAGATCTTGTAGCATATAAAGTCGTAATGAACCTAGAAAAAAAAGTATTCGCTTCGGATCATAGACATTTTCTAATAAATTCCCTGTTTTGACCTGAAGCGGGCCAAAGGCTTGAATCATACGCATCGTTAAAACGTACAGTAAGTCTAATATTAGAGAACAAATGTTTTTAAAATGAGAATTAACAAACAAAATATCTCTCTGAATGTTTGAGATGAGGATGATGATTATTATATCTGCGTTATTCTGGGACTATTGTCCCCATCTTCATTTATTATTTGCTTACAACGTTTCGGCGACGATATGCTCTACTGCCTTCTCCGGCCCGAGCCGAGAAGGTTCCGAGTCGACAAGAAATACGCTGAAGATGGGACAATATCCGCAATAACGCTGATAATATAGAAAACAAATCATCCGATTTGCTCATTCGATCTGTAATAGAAATTAACAAGGTGTTGCCAAAAAGTTATCTAAGATTTTTTGTATTTTTGACACACCTTGGCATCGAAAAAAAAAACGTTCCATTCATTCTTTATTATATCTTGACAAAATACGATGTAACTTGTTGCACTTTTTTACACACTTGTTACCCTGAGAAGAACTTATGTAAGGATTAAATTAAAGTTGGTTTACATTTTGTGAGGCATCCAGATTCTATAAAAGGTTCTGTTTCGACCAGAGAAACACATGAGAGGGTCGGAGAGAACATCCGGCCCTAAAATGGTGATATTGCAGAAAAATTTAAGGACCAATATATCAATTGATTTTTTAACGGATTCATTTTTTCTTTAATAATTTGATGTTTAATTCGTTTCTTTTTATTGAAAATATGTGTTTTACGAAGAGTAAAACAAAGTTGTTTTACGCGTATCATCTTTCTAGAAAAAAAATAGACTAGGTTATTGTAACGGTATTTTAATGCAGAGAAAATCATTCCCATGGTTGTATAGCCTTTTTCTTCTTCTATATCTATCATTCTTAGGTTCTTAGCTGGAGGGTTTGTTTATTCACAATCTAGGCTTATTGCGTCTCTGTTCTGCTTTTTCTTTTTTGCGTCCTCTTAAAACTCTGTGCCCGTTGTCATAGTGATGAAACAAAATATTTGGATATTTTTAAAAATAACTTTATCTAGCCAATTTAAACATCGTACGTGCGAGAAGAGACGTCTCACAGCCACATCTACATCCTCCATTAAATTAAAAAAACCCGTTAAATTCTAATTCTTACTATTAACTAAATCGAACCTCCTATCAGAGAGACACAAAGTCAGCGAAAGGGTCAGCCCTTCAATTTACTTTTACAGTTTTCCAATGATTCAGGGCACCGTTAATTTTAATTTCTACTGAACAGAACATAATTTATGGACAACCTATCAATTATGTAAACAGACTAGACATGTTTGTACACAAAATAAGAAATGAGGATGTTGTGTAAACGAAATTCTCCGTAAGAGATCTCAGCTATTACGAAAAAAATATTAGAACGCATTCAATCTATTAACAACGATACAAACAGAAACCAAATGGAGTACAGTTGAAGAATTCATTTCTACCGCTACTATTTGGGGAAAAAAGTTTATTTCTATAAGTTATTCGTGCAAAGTTGCTGCACATTTTAAGCAAACACTTTTTTGCAACAAGCGAAAATTGGTGCGAGTAGCATGATTATCCTCTCCGTTCTGAAAGGCAATTAATCTCGTTTATAATTTACATTTTGTGTAAGTAGTTTCTTATGGGTTCTTTTTTCTCTCCGCGTCCTATTCAAATCATTATTTAATAATGGGATTCGCTTTCCGGTTTTTGTCTGTAACAAAATTACGTCACTGCTTACATCAATTACCAACCATAACAAAGAATAAAATTTATTCTACGATTTTTGGCATGTGTCAAATTTTGAGAGTATTATTCAAAAAACACTGATTTAACATTTTAACATGCAACATTAGACAGTCCTCATTGTTTTTTAAAAAACAGGTTTTTAATTAAATTACATGACTGTATTGTATTATTATTAAGTTATTACTTTTTTATAGATTTTTTTGCGATCATATTTTTATAAAAACAAAAAAAAGTTGAGGTTATTTCTTAATTAGTTATTGGGTTGCCATGGTTTCTTTAAAAAACGAGAAAAGGCCACAGAACGTCTCTCCCAGATATCTTCAAATATTCTCATAACTCTGTATATAGATTATAAGGATAAGTTCTACTCATTAGTATTATTTATAACGGATTTCTAAGTCGACGTAGAAAGTTGAATGGACGTGGAAGATTGAATTTCCAATAAATAGATTTAAAAAAAAAAAAAGCCTTAGGCCCGCCTTGAAAATCTGCTTTCAAAATACTGGGTTTTTCAACCAAGACTGACACGTTCAGTAATTTTTTCTCTCCCATTCGAAAGATTGGCGTGACACCAAATCTTCCAAGCTTTCCAGACTTCGAAATTTCATATGGGCACCTCGCGTCGTGTAACGATTGAACAGGCTAGTTAACAGACCAGTGTTAGTGGTTCGGTTTCTCAACTGGGTGCCCTGACTTTATTATTCTAGTGACCAACTAAAATTAATCTTGTTTGTTGGTTCATATACTCGTCTCCAAAAATGTTGAACTTCTAAGAATACACATCTTTTAATTACAGATATTTCTTATTTTTGCTGAAACCAGAAGGACTGGCTAGATGCAGTTATTGCAAACGTGATGAGATCAAATTCCACTCATTTTTAAATCTGTACAGTAATCCTGAATCATTTAAAGAGGAGATTATGTTATGACGAGATATAGTTTTAGGATAAGCCATCTACGAATGTGCAGCGCGTGACAAACTACGATCTGGCCTTCGCGAATAAACCGATATCGTTAAATTCATCTAATTAGGTTTATCTTAATTATCGGTCTTTTTCAATTCCTTTTTTCATATCCAAATTTAACTTTTGATATTCTTTCTTTTCTTTGGTCAATCATGTCCTTTATTTTTCATTTGTATCTATCTTTTTAACTATTCGTTTTCTTTTGTTTTTACCTTGCGTGAACTTCTTTCTTTGCTGATTAACTGAAAAGTAAAAGCCGAGAGATGTTTCATTGTTTTTTTTAACTCTCCAACACGTCTGATGCTAATACTCATCAAACCAAAGAATTATTCAGTGGTAACAAAATCTAGTTGATTGCATAGCTTTCCCATATATATATAATATTATTTATAATATATATATATATATATTATATATTATATATTATAATGTCTTACCGGAAAAATATTCGCTTCGTCCTTTCAGATATTTGTTTTGTATAAGTGTTACTAGAATAAGTCAGCGTTATAACAAATACGTAAGAGAAGCGGATTATCATTATATCATGTACAAAAATAACCTGCTCAGTGTTTCACCATAAGGATCTTCAGGATTAAATCCAATTGAATTAATCATTTATTGATTAATTCAGTGGATTAACTACTAAAGTCCTTATGTTTTGAACTCGAGTATTATTTCTGTTACACAATATATTAATATATATATATATATTATATATATATATATATTATATGAGTTTAATAATTTGCTTAACATTGAGTATATATATGGTTTGGAGATTGATTTTGAAGGCTTATTCACCAATGCAAGTGAAAGAAAAATAATAATACGGTAACATTGGTGTTGTGTGTAACCTGTATTTATATTCCTTGAATTTCGAGATAAAATCTCTTTTCAAAAAGATCACACTGAAACTGAAGTAGTTAGTTAGGCATTTCTTTTTAGAATTATTTTTTTTTTAAATGATGGTATTTTTTATTATAACTGTATGAGAATACAGTTATATAAAAAATGCCATCATTTTCAAAAATAAAAATCAGTCCAGTGATCTTTTGAAAAAAGATATTATCTCGAAAATTCAGAATAAAATTACAGGTTAAACACACAATACCATTGTTACCGTACTTATTATCACATCACCCCCACCTTTTTTCACCCCCCCCATTTTTTATTTACACTGCATTTTGTGATAGCCTTCAAAATCAACTCCAAAACCAATATATATTATATATAATATATATATATATATATATATATCTTATTTATAATGGGTTGTTGTGCTTTTCTGTCTGTAACCGTAACTATATACTAACTATATCACTATCCTTAGTATTGACATCACATTTTCCATGATTGATTTTTTATTTAAACTCAATTATAAACAATTCTTTTACATTATTAATACTGTTACATGTTTCTACATACTGACAAACAGCAATTATATTTAATATATACAACAAAATTAGTGGTTACAGGGTGAATGGGAAGGTAATTTGCACTGATATTAAAAATATGATTTTATTAAATATGTGTTAGTATTATTGATTCTAACTGCTTGGTTATAATCAAAATCTCTTTCAATAAATCTTAAATTAAACAAGAAAAAGACTGTCATTTTTTATTTACTTCCTCTTTAACTAAATATTTAAATTAGAAAATAACAATGAAAGACGAGAGTGATGAATAGTAAGATCAGTTGTTCATTTTATTACCCCCTCGTCAAATCTTTTTATCCGGTACTTATTTAGTTTCATTAGCCTTCTAATTTAATATGATATTTCATTACATTAAAACTTAAAATTTGCACCCGATGGTGCATAATATTTGCTAGTATATTATAATGTGTAGTTATGGGTATTCTTTAATAATTGTGGACAAATGTGACAATTTCGCAATATAATGAATTTTCACACCATTGTTCGCAAAACGCCAAAAGGTATAATAAAATTCTATATATTATAAAGAAAAATCAGTGAAATTTGAATTTAGACACAATGAATACTCTTGGCTATTTGAGATTAAACGTCAAAGGTCCGAGATCAAACTGGTGTAGAAATGCATACATTTGGGAATATATTGCTTCTGGTTTTAAATACTTTTTGATACATTCAGGAGAAAACATTTAACAACGTTTTATTCGAAGGAGGATTTTCCTCGGGTTAAATTAAAAAGTAAGACGTCTGAGGACCTTTTCTCTTAAAACAGATCACATTATTCAAAGGTGTTCTGAAATTAAGCAACCCCAAAATCTGTCTGCTTTTATATTGTACTGTCCTCTGGACTCTCAGAACTAAATTGCGGACATATTCCGGATATAAGGCAAGAACTTGCCAGAAAAATTTAATGTTGGACATATAAAGACTGTTAATTTTATTTATCGACTGCTTCGAGCTATATTGAAAACTTATAAAAAACCAAAGCATATTAATTCTCATCCGCTTGGAAAAATGTTCTGAAGGACTTGGTTCAAAATGGTTCCAAATAGTCTCCTATCTGACCAGTGATAAGGAATCACGATTACAATTTTGTTCAGTTAAAACTAAAAACGACCTCCTTGGTGGTGTACAAAAATTTGCCACGCTCTTTGGTTAAAAAAAAATAACAGGGGACCTCCTCACACCCATCTCTCTCCCCCTCTATCTCTCTCCTTATCTCTCTCCTTCTCTCTCTCTCTCTCTCTCTCCTCTTTTATTTCCTCTCTCTCTCCTCTTGTCTCTTTCTTTCTCTCTCTCTTCTTTTCCTCTCTCTTTATCTCTCTCTCTCTCTTTCCTCTCTCTCTCCTCTCTCTCTTTTCCTCTCTCTCTCTGTCTCACTGTCTCTGTCTCTCCCCTCTCTCTGTCTCTCTCCCTCTCTCTCTGTCTCTCTCCCCTCTTCTCCCCCTCTTCTCCCTCTCTCTATCTGTCTATCTCCCCCTCTCTCGGTCTCTCTCTCCCCTCTCTCTATCCCCTATCTCTGTGTCTTTCTCCTCTCTCTTTTGTCTCTGTCTCTCCTTCTCTCTCCTCTCCTCTCTCTCTCTCTTCTTCTCTCTCCCTTTCTCTCTCTCTCTCCTCTCGTCTCTCTCCTCCTCTCTTCTGTCTCTGTCTCTCTCTCTCTCTGATCTGTCTGTCCTGTCTGTCTCTCTCTCTCTCTCTTCTCTCTTCTCTCTTCCAGTAATCTGAAATCGATTCATAGTTACTCCGGAGATAAACTGAACCGATTTTCATTGCAATCCTGGAAACTGTTCACATTACTAACTCGCTTGATTTGTTAAAACAAGGAATCCAGATGCTTGAAAGTTAATGGTGTGTTTGTTGAGAGAGATGAGGTGATTTCAACATACCCCCCCCCTCGGGCTAAGTTGATTTCCACCTTAACCATGCATCTTGATTCGAGGCGGCAACTCATTGAATGCATTTTTCACGCCGTATTCAAAAACACACCATTAACTTCAAGAACTGGGATTCCATGTTTAACAATCAGCGAGTTAGTAATGTGAAACAGTTTCAGGGATTGCAATGAAATCGTTCAGGTTTATTCCGGAAAGGTAACCATGAAATCGATTTCATTACTGGAAGAGAGAGAGGATAGAGAGAGAGAGAAGAGACAGAACAGACAGACAGACAGATAAGAAGAGAGACAGAGGACGAGAGAGGAGAGAGAGAAGACAGAAGAGAGAGAGAGAGAAAGGAGAGAGGAGAGAGAAGAGTGGAGAGAGAGAGAGAGAGAGGAGAGACAGAGACAAGAGAGAGGAGAGAGAGACACAGAGATAAAGGGGGGCGGACGGCGGAGCGCGGGAAAAATAATTTACGGGGCCGGAGGGGGAAAAAAAGGGAAAAAGGACTAAAAGGGGGAGAGAAGAGAGGACACAGAGAGAAGGGGGAGATTAGACGATTAGAGAGAGGAGAGAGGGGAGAAAGAGGGGGAGAGAGCAGAGAGAGAGGGAGAGACAGAGAGAGGGGAGAGACAGAGACAGTGAGAAGAGAGAGAGAGGGAAGAGAGAGAGGAGGAGAGAAGGGCAAAGAGAGAGAGAGGAGAGAGAGAGGAAAGAGAGAGCGAGGAGAGAAAGGAAAGAGACAGAGAGGAGAGAGAGAAGGAAAGATGAGAGAGAGAGGAGAGAGAGAGAGAGAGGAGAGAGATTAGAGGGGGAGAGGATAGAGGGGGAAGGAGGATGGGTGTGAGGGAGGTCGTTATATTTTTTTTACCAAAGAGCGTGGACAAGTTATTTGTACACACCAGGAGTTCGATTTTTCTTTTAGTTTTACTGAACACAAATTTGTATCGTGATTTCCTTTATCACAATGGTCAGTAGGAAGACTATTTGAAAACAATTTGAACAAGTCACTTAAGAACTTTTTCCAAGCTGAGAGATTTTAATTATGCTTTGGTTTTATAGTTTCAATATAGCTTTCGAAGCAGTCGATTAAAATAAAATTTACAGTCTTTATATGTCCAGCATTAAATTTTCTGGCAAGTTCCTTGCCTTTACCGGACTATGTCCGCATTTAGTTCTGAGAGCCAGAGGGAACAGTACTCTAAAAGCAGACAGATTTGGGTTCTTTCATTTCAGAACCGTTGAAAATGTGATCTGTTTTAAGAGCAAAGGTCTAGACGTCTTTATTTTTATTTAAACCCCGTATGAAAATCTCCTTCGTGATTTCACTATAGTGAGATAGGAGAACGTTGTTAAAAGTTTCTCCTGGAAATGTATCAAAGTTTTTATAACCAGAAGCAAATTATATCAAAATGTATGCATTTCTACACCAGTTTTGATCTCGTGCAACTTTGACGTTTATCCAAATAGCAAGAGATTCATTGTGTCTAAATCCAAATTTCAACTGATTTTTCTTATATAATGAAGTATAGAATTTTTTTATCACACTTTCGTTTGCAGAACATGGTGTGGAAAATCTTATATGCTTTGAAAATTGCACATTTGTCCACAATTATTAAAAATACCCATACTAACACTTATATTATACTAGCAAATATTGCACCATCGGGGTGCAAATTATTTAAGTTAATGTAATAAAATATCATATTAAATTAGAAAGGCTAATGAAACTAAATAGAATACCGATAAAAAGATTTGAAACAGAGGGAGTGTAATAAAAAATAGAACAACTGAAACTTAACTCTTCCATCACTCTTCGTCTTTCATTGTTATTTTTTCTTAATTTAAATATTTAGTTAAAAGGGAAGTAAATAATAAAATGACAGTTCTTTTTTCTTTTTTCTTGTTATTAAAGATTTATTGAAGATATTTTTGATTATAACCAAGCAGTTTAGAAATCAATAATACTAAGCACATATTTAATAAAATCAATATTTTAATATCAATATGCAAATTAGCCTTCCCATTCACACTGTAAACCACTATTTTGTTGTATATATAATATAATGCATGTTGTCAGTATGTAGACATGGTTAACAGTATTAATAATGTAAAAGAATTTTATTAATAATGAGGTTTAAATAAAAAATCAATCATGGAAATGTGATGTCAATAACTAAGGAATAGTGATATGAGTAGTAATATAGTTCGGTTTACAGACAGAAAAGCACACAATCTCCATTATAATAAGATAATATATAATATATATATAATATATATATTATAAATATTGGTTTGGAGGTTGATTTTGAAGGCTATCACAATGCAGGTGTAAATAAAAAATGATAATAATACGGTAACAATGGTATTGTGTGTTAACCTGTATTTTTATTCTTGAATTTTCGAGATAATATCTTTTTTCAAAAGATCACTGGAACTGATTTTTTTTTTTGAAATGATGGCATTTTATATAACTGTATTTCATACAGTTATATAAAATACCATCATTTTATAAAAAAAAAATAATTTAAAAAGAAATGCCATAAACTAGACTACTTCAGTTCCAGTGTGATCTTTTGAAAAAGAGATTTTATCTCGAAAATTCAAGAATAAAATACAGGTTAACACACAACACCATTGTTACCGTATTATTATTTTCTTTACACTTGCATTGTGATAGCCTTCAAAAATCAATCTCCAAACAATATATACTCAATGCTTCAAGCAAATTATAAAACTCATATATATATATATATATATATATATATATATATATATTATTATATATATTGTACAGAAATAACCTACTCGAGTTTCAACATAAGGATCTTTAGAGTTAAATCCACTGATTAATCAATTATAATGATTAATTCAATGGATTTAATCCTGAAGATCCTTATGGTGAAACACTAGCAGGTTATTTTGTACATGATATAATGATAAATCCGCTCTACTTACGTATTTGTTATAACGCTGACTTATTTCTAGTAACACTTATACCAAACAAATTTTGAGACGAAGCGAATATTTTTACCGGTAAGACATTATATATATATATATATATATATATATATATATATATTATATATATATATATATATATGGGAAGCTATGCAATCACTAGATTTTGTTACCACTGATAATTCATTGGTTTGATATATTAGCATCAGACGTGTTGGAGAGTTAAAAAAAAACAATGAACATCTCTCGGCTTTTACTTTTCAGTTAATCAAGCAAAGAAAGAATTCACGCAAGGTTAAAACAAAAGAAAACGAATAAGTTAAAAGATAGATAAAATGAAAATAAAGGACATGAATTGACCAAAGAAAAAGAAAGAATATCAAAAGTTAAATTTGGATATGAAAAAGGAAATTGAAAAGACCGATAATTAAGATAAACTAATTAAGAATGATTTAAGATATCGGTTATCGCG
>CM042146.1:14626193-14636193 GCA_023376005.1 Doryteuthis pealeii
TTAGCTGAATTTTTATAGCTTTTTGTATAACTTTACTATTTGGGTTGTCTTGATAAAGTTCATCAGATGTTCATAATACTCATGTGTATGTATATATATAC
This sequence comes from Doryteuthis pealeii, assembly GCA_023376005.1. Taxonomy (NCBI): domain Eukaryota; kingdom Metazoa; phylum Mollusca; class Cephalopoda; order Myopsida; family Loliginidae; genus Doryteuthis; species Doryteuthis pealeii. The sequence continues at coordinate 14,626,295 of CM042146.1, forward strand.
ACATGCATGTAAGAATTCATTTTCATATTATCAATCAAAGCCTGAAGATCTGAAACACGTGTTGCACATGTAAAACAAAAAGAATTAATTTTTTTTTCTGATAACAAAATACATTTTGCGGACCTTCCTTCTTTATAAAATATTGAATTTTCTCCCGTTGGAACCAGAACAACACTTTATATATATATATATATATATATATATATATATATATATATATATATATATATATGATGTGTCTATGTTGATGTGCCCTTACAACCAATTAATCCAAATCAGAAATGTCAATTACAAAATTTGCCTCCATTTCAAATAGCTGTGCTATAAATGAGATTCACAAATAATTTGGAAATTTTATTTCTTTCATTCTCTCATTGCTAGTGACCCGTGATGCGTGAGGACATGATTTTAATGGTTTAACGTATTCATGAGATGATATACCATTAAACAAAATAGCCTAAAACCTACATTTTCTGTTTGAAATGTTGTTTATATTCTAAAAGATATGTTTCATAAATCAATGAATATTTGCTACCAATCATATATAGAAGAAATAAGATTATATATATAAAATCATATGTACAGGAAAAGAGATTTGACATTAAATAGCCCACGTAGGTTGATATGCCATTAAACTAAATAACCTATAACCTACATTATGTCTTCTGTGAAAAACAAGAAATACATTTATTTCTGTTTGAAATATTGTTTATCAAACCACCAAAGTCTTCAGCTGTATGAGATCACAGAAAAAGGTTCTGTAGAAATATCAAAAAGAAATTCTATGCAGTTACTTAATATAATATAATAACCTTGACTGGATTCAATTTAACACTGACCTTGATCTCTGACTGATATCAGACCATAAAAAATGTTTTCTCTCAGATATGAAACTTTTCTTTTTTGAATCGATTTTAATTTTAGGTTATAAAACCCACTAACATCATTTTCCATTGCTTTTATGAATTTTGATGTGAACGAATCAAAAGAAGATAATTCATGTTTTTTCCGTGGTAAGGGGTCCTAATACTGGTCTATACAGTAGATTATATAAGTTAAGAGTAAGGAAATGAATCCGACGGTAAATATATGGATAAAAGGGTACGAAAACACACAATATTGTTAAAATGAAAATATTATAATATCATTCTCATTGCTAATATTGAACGATATTTCGATTTATACAAAAAGCATCATCAGAGCATAATGATACTTAGGTCCGTTTCTAGATATACATGTTTTTAATCCGGACTCATAAAAATACATTCATTTTAACAATATTGTGTGTTTTCATACCCTTTTAACTATACATTTACTGTAGATTATATATATTGTGGAGGCGCAATGGTTATAGAAGATTATTTATTTATCAGTGGTAAGGGTTTCTATGTTTTGTTGTGTCGCGAGGTGGAATGGTTAGAATAGTGGAAAATTGACTCGTCAACCAGAGTTCAAGGACGGGGCTGTTTGCATCTCTCATAAAATAATCTAATACTCGTGGGAAAGGTTTGCATTCTGCAACTCCTTCTCCAGTTATGGGTAAACAGTGGGTCCGACTGTGCTTTTTAAGCTTGGTTAGGAAATCAGTTTAGGAAAAGGACAATTCTGAATTAAAACCTGTCAAAATCCGTTCAAGATATTGACCTTGTTCCACATCCTGCTCATTCGGTGGATTCCATATATATATATATATATATATATATATATATATATATATATATATAAAGGTCTTTTTTATAGTTTGTTTGAAGCATTGTATGTATGTGTAAAATATAAATTTGAAGGCAATTTACAATGCAATGGAATTGGTGTTAAATGATGTTTATTTATCTTTTTATTCCTAAATATTTTCGGGAAAAATTCCCATCATCAGAGGTCATAGAAGTACTTGTGTCTTTTAGTACTTATCCCACGGCGCCGGCGTAATCGTTTGTTGTTATTAAGTTGAAGGAACTCCAGATATTTGAAATGTTCGGGGTTTTCCGTAATGGCATGTCGGTCCGTTTGTACGTGCGCTCGTGCAGATTCTTCGAAATTCTTTTAGCTTTTTATATAAAATAATATATATATATATATATACATTAAAGAAGGTGAACGGATGAGGGGTGGGTTAGGTGATACAATCAGGATATATATATATATATATATATATATATATATATATATATATATATATATATTATGATAATAGTAGACGGTAATAACCTACTCGAGTTTCACCATAAGAATATTCAGGGTTAAATCCACTGGATTAATCAAGATATTGATTATTTGCAGTTGACTGCATTTAATTAACCAATATCTTGATTAATCCAGTGGATTTAACCCTGAAGATCCTTATGATGAAACTCGAGTAGGTTATTACCGTGTACCATTATCATAATAAATTTACTCTACCAACGTATTGAGCACTTTATATTTGTTATATCGTTGCCTTATCATTGTGAATCTTGCATCAACTAACCATTGTGACCTGTTTCACCGGTAAGTCATCTTTTCCACAAATACCATATATATATATATATATATATATATATATATAATCAGTTTAGCTCAGTTCGTATGACACCCCCTATTAGTAACACAAATTGTCGGTTTCTATACCAGCCCACACCAACTCAGTTAATGAGTAGCATAGGGATCTGTGTGGTAAAATGAGGGAGCTGGTGGTAGGTGTGGCGTTCCACCTCGGATGCAAATATCTAGCGCTGGTTAAAGGATTGACTCCCTCGATTTCTGAATCTGAAAGAAAGAATGAATGAAAAGAAAGAAAGAAACAAAAAAAAAAACATAAATCGCGGAGCCATAAAGTACACCACCAAATCAAAAAACAAAAAAAAAATGGACATGAAAAGAAAAGGAAGAAACATAAATGACCCATGACGTCACGACCGTGGCCTGCTGATCGACAGCTAATGAAAAGAAAAGATTAAGAATGAATAAAAAGAAAGAAAGAAAAAAGAAACAATAGAAGAAAATATTAAAAGGCAAGAAAGAAACGAAAGAAAGAAAAGACAAATGAAAGGACCGAAGAGTCAACGCTTATATTTAACATAAAGAAAAGAAGAAAACACAGAAGAAAACATATATGAAAAAAATGTTAAAAGAAGCATGGAAAAATGAAAGAAAGGAAAAAAAGAAAAGAAAAGGAAGAAAGAAAGAAAATAACAAAACAAAAAAGAATGAATAAAAGAAAGAAGAAAGAAAAAGAACAAAGAAGAATTAAAAAAAAAGGAAGAGGAAAGAAAAAAAGAATGAATTACTAAGATAAAGAAAGAGAACAACTAGAAAGAATATTTATTTTTTTAAAAGAAAGAAAGAAAGGAAAAAAAGGAGAACATTGTGAAGAAAATAAAAGAAAACAGAAGAAGAAAGATTTAAAAAAGAAAGAAAGAAGAGAAGAAAAAGAATGGACTTTTAAAAAGACGAGAAGGCATACAGAAAGAAAAAAGAAGAGCCGCAAAGAAGAAAGGAGAAAGATACAGAAAGTGAATTGAGTAAGAGAAGAAAAGAACAGGAAATAATCGCAAATAAAAAGCATAACAGAACAAGAGATGAAAACATCGAAAATTTAAAAACGAAAAGGACCAAACATGATAAAAAAGGAACAAGAGAAGACACACTAAAATTAATCAGAAAAACACGAATAATAATGAAAAGATAAGACAATACATTATACAGAAAGACTAGACACGCGAAGAAAAGAAAAGAACTATGAAAGATGAACACGAGACTAAAGAAAGAATCGATTAAAAAAAACGACAAAGAATGACAAAATTATGAGAAGAAAAGAAGAACGAGGTTACCAGAGAAACAATGACGTTATCCTGAATGAACAGACAGATGAGAGTTCAAGTACAATAACGAGAAGATAAGTAAATGAACATGAAATTAATTAACACCCAGAAAGAAAGGAGGACTTACAGTGATCTAAACAAGCATATGAATATCCAACTATGTATTAAAGCAGAAGATGACAAGAGCAAGAAACGAGATAGCGATACAAGAAGAAAAAGGCAGTGATGAATGAAAGAGAAAGAAAGAATTTAAAGAAAAAAGAAAAGAATCAAAAGAAAGATAAGAAAGAAAGAAAGAAAAGAATTAAAAGGAAAAGAGGAATTAAAAGAAAGAAAGAAAGAAGAAACTTGCAGCTATGAAAACAAGAAAAATAGAACCAGACACTCATTAAAATGACATGAAAACAACAAGAGTATTCAAGGAAATTTAAAGGAAAAGAAAGAAGAGAATTTAAAAGAAAGAAAGAATAGAAAGAAAAGAATTCAAAAAGAAAAGCAAGAATTAAACAGAGAAAGACAACCAAGAAAAAGAGTAGAATGAAAAAAAAAGAGAAACTGAAGAAGATCAAATTGATGAAAGTAGAAAAGAAAAGACCCCGACCCGTTAGCTCGCGGCAACCTCCATGAATTCGAACAAGAGAAGAGACGAACATTACTTTTAGATAGAACGGCGCATGAGTAATGAAAAGAAAGAAAAGAACAGAAGAACAGCTCACGTATGAGCATTAAAAAGTAACAGATGAAAGACAGTGAGTGTACAAAGAAAGAAGAATGACATGAATTAAACAGAAAAGAAAGAAAGAGAATTTAAAAGAAACGAAAGAAAGAAAGAAAAAATGCAATTAAAGAAAGAAACGATGAGAATCGACATGAATTAAAAGAAGAAAGAAAGAATGGGAATGAATGGAATAAAGGAAAGAAAAATGGGAAAATAGAAAAGCGCGGAAAAAGGAAAAAAATAAAATTTGAAAAAGAAAGAAAAAAAATGACAAGAAGGAAATAACGCTAAAGCAAAAAAAGCAAATGAACGAGGAAAAGAAAGAGTAGAAAGAGAAAGCAATAGATTTAAAAGAAAAAGAAAGTGGCAAAAAATGAAGGAAAGAAAAGTTATTTGTTGTTCAGTGTAATAGGTCAAATCAATTTGCTTAATTCTGCTAAGATAGAATTTAGTATATGTTGCGTGTTGATTGGAGAGAAAACAAGTACCGTTAAGTATAGTCCATTTTCTCGAGAAACGAAGCGTAATTACTGAACTTGGCAATTTATTACATAATAGGAATCATCGAAATATTATCTATTGCTTATTTTCCGTTGTATGTTTGCATACTTGTGTGTGTGTGTGTGTGTGTGTGTGTGTGTGTGTTGTGTGTGTGTTTAATTTTGTATGCTTATTTATAATTTAAACCCCTCCGCACGAGCAAGGATGTGACACAAGGTCAATATCTTAAGCGGAGTTCAGGTTTGAATTCAGATTTTTCCTTCTCCTAGACCGGTTGCCTAACCAAGGTTAAAGTGCACAGTCTACCCTACTATTTTTATCCATAGCCTGAAGGAAGAGTGGATTATGCCTTTCACAAGGGTATTATCGCTAAGTTTAAATGCCATTACCACATCCAGATTTGAACTCGGGGTGACGAGTCCTTGTCCCATGACTTTAATCATTACACCACTCACCTCCGATTTTGCATGCTTATGTGTGTGTTGAGTGTATGTATGTTACATGTTTATATGAGTGCACGTCTACATGGTATGGGTGTGTGTGTGATTGTATGTTTACATGCTTGTGTATGTGTGTGTAAGCATGTTTACATGTGTGTGTAAGTGTTTGCATATGTTTGCATGCTTACGTATGTGTGTGTGAGAGTATATGTTTGCAAGCCTATATATATATATATATATATATATGTGTGTGTGTGTGTGTGTGTGTGTGTGTATGCTTATGTGTGTGTGAGTATGCTTGCATGTTTGTGTGTGTGGGTGCGTGTGTATGTTTTCATGATTGTGTGTGAGTGTGTTTTCGTTCTTGTATGTATGTGTGAGTGCATACTTACGTGTTTTATGTATGTGTGATGTTTAACATACGTACTATGAAGATCGCGAGTGTTTATTTGGCAATGCTTATGTATGTTGCAAGTGCATGTGTGCTGCTTATGTATGCTGTGTGAGTATGTTTGCATGCTTTATGTATGTGTATGTGTTGTATGTGTGTGAGTATGTTTGTATTGCTTATGCATGATTGGTGTGCGAGTATGTCGCATGCTTATGTAATGTGTATGAGTGCATGTTTGCATTCTTAATGTAATGTGTGCAGTATAGGTGATGGTACGGGTTGCTTATGTATGTGTGTGGAGTATGTTTGCATGCTTATGTATGTGTGATGAGTATGTGTGCGTGTGAGTATGATTTGCATGCTTATGTAGTGTGTATGAGTATGTATGGCGTGTGAGTATGTTTGGGCATGCTTATGTATGTGTGTGGAGTATGTTGGGCATGCTTATGTATGTGTGTGAGATGTATGTGACTGTGTGGGAGGTCTTTGTATGGGTGGAGTGAGTATGTCTGCATGCTTTATGCTGTGTCGGATGTGCATGTGTTGCAGTTCTTGTGTAGTCGTATTGTGTTGTGGAGTAATAGGTTGCGTTGATGTGCTTATTTGTGCTGTGTGCGGAGTGCTATGTTTGTTCAGTGCTTGTGATTGTAAATGGTGTGTGAGTTGAGTTTGTTTTTTGCAATGCTTAATTGCCTGTGTGCGAGTGCATGTTTGCATTTATGTGGTGTGTGAGTATGGTTTTGCATGCTTATAATATGTGTGTGAGCATGTGTTGCATGCTTATGTATGTGTGTGAGTAGTTTGGCATGCTTACTCGCTCTCGCTCGCTCGGCGAGGTATCGCTTCTAGCATGCTTACCTCCGTGATGTGTGTGCAGTCATGTCTCTGCATGCGTTATGTATGTGTGCTAGTATGTTTTGCATTCTTATGTATGTGTGGAGTATGTTTGTCATGCTTATGTATTTGTGTAGTATTGTTGCATGCGTTATGTTGTGTGTAGTATGTTGCATGGCTTTGTATGTGTGCGAGTATGTAATGGCATGCTTATGTATGTGTGCGAGTTGTTTGCATGGCTTATGTATGTGTGGCGAGTATGTGTGCATGCTTATGTATTGTGTGAGTAATGTTGCTGCTTATGTTGATGTGTGTGAGCGAATGTTTGTATGCTTATGTATGTGTGTGAGTATGTTTGCATGCTTATGTATGTGTGCGAGTATTGTGTTTGCGTGCTTATGTGATGTGTGTGAGTATGTTTGATTCTTGTGTATGTGTGCGAGTATGTTGCATGCTTATGTATGTGTGTGAGTATGTGTGCATGCTTATGTATTGTGCGAGTGCATGTTTGCTGCTTATGGATGTGTACGAGTATTTGCATGCTTTATGTATGTGTGCGAGTTATGTTGCTGCTTATGTATGTGTGTGAGTATGTTTGCATTCTTATGTATGTTGGGCGAGTATGTTGCATGCTTATGTATGTGTATGTTTGGCATGCTTATGTATGTGTGCGATATGTTTGCATGTTTGAATGTGCGTGAGTATGTTTGCATTCTTATGTATGTGTGCGAGTATGTTTGCATACTTATGTATGTTGTCGAGTATGTGTGCATGCTTTATGTATGTGTGTGAGTATGAATGTGTGGTGAGTATGTTTGATTTCTTTGTTGTGTGTGAGGTATGTGTGCCATGCTATGTATGTGTGTGAGTATGTATGCGTGTGAGTATGTTTGCATGCGTTATGTATGTGTGCGAGTGTATGTTTGCATACTTATGTATGTGTTGCGAGTATGTTTGGATGCTTATGTATGTTGTGCGAGTATGTTTGCATACTTATGTATGTGTGCGGAGTATGTTGCAGTGCTTATGTATGTGTGCGAGTTGTTTTGCATGGCTTATGTGGATGTGTGTGAGTATGTTTGCATGTTATGTTGTTGTGAGTATGTTGCAGTGCTTATGTATGTGTGTGAGTTATGTTTGCATGCCTTATATATGTGTGTGAGTATGTTTTGCATGCTTAATGTATGTGTGCCGAGTATGTTTGCATGCTTATGTCGTGTGTGAGCATGTTTGCAATGCTTATGTATGTGTGCGAGTATTTTTGCATGCTTAGTATGTGTGCGAGAATGTTTGCTACTTATTATGTGTGCGAGTAGTTTGAGATGCTTATGTTGTTGTGCTAGTTATGTTTGCATGCTTATGTAGTGTGTGCGAGTATGTTTGCATGTTTATGTATGTGTGGAGTATGTTTGCATGCTTATGTATGTGTGCGATTATGTTTTGATGCTTATGTATGTGTGCTAGTTGTTTGCATGCTTATGTATGTTGTGCGATTATGTTTGAATGCTTATGTATGTTGTTGCAGTATGTTTGCATGCTTATGTATGTGTGTGAGTATGTTGGCTGTTATGTCTGTGTGCGAGTATTTTGCAGCGCTTATGTAATGTTGTGTGAGATGTTGCTGGCTTATGTATGTATGCGAGTAATTTTGCATGCTTATGTCTGTGTGCGAGTATGTTTGCATGCTTATGTATGTGATGTGAGTATGTTTGCATACTTATGTATGTGTGCGAGTATGTTTGCATGCTTATGTATGTGTGTGAGTATGTTGGCATGCTTATGTATGTGTGCGAGTTGGTGTGCATGCTTATGTATGTGTGCGAGTATGTTTGCATGCTTATGCCTGTGTGCGAGTTATGTTTGAATGCTTAGTATGTGTGCGAGTGCATGTTTACCATGCTTACGTATGTGTGGCGAGTATGTTTTGCATGCTTATGCTTAAGTGTGCGAGTATGTTTGCAATGCTTATGTATGTGTGCGAGTGTATGTTTGCATGCTTATGTATGTGTGCGAGTGCATGTTTGCATGCTTGTTGGTGTGTGAGTATGTTTGCATGCTTATGTATGTATGCGAGTGCAGTTTGCATGTTTATAGTATGTGTGTGAGCATGTTTGCATGCTTATGTATGTGTGCGAGCATGTTTTACATTCTTATGTATGCGTGTGGCAATCTATTACCTAATGGGAATCATTGAAACATTATGCACTACTTATGTTGCGTTCATTATTACCTATAAACCAGAGAGAGAATACAATAAATCTCTAATGTGCCAACTACCTGGTTTACGCAATTAAAATGGATTTGTGTCAGAGTGTACTTTGGAAGAACGAGAGTTCGTTGCATATATCGTTTCCTCGTACTGAGTAAATGTGAGAGCAATTCACAATAAAGTGATAACAATGATATTTTATTGCCTGAGTAAACTTAAAACAACAGAATACGAACATTACAGGAGGTACAAGGAAGAGCGTATAAACAGTTGTATGTGAAGAAAAGGAAGTGAATCCGACGGTATGTAGTATATTAAGAAAGATTGAAAAAACACAGGTTTAAATGAGTTAAATGGTGAGTTTATTGGCCGAAGCTGCAGTGTTTCGATCTATTAATTGGATCATTTTCAGGGCATTTGTTGGTATATGGAAGGTAATAAGAAATCTTTTATCACAGAATAACGAGTGGTAGTCCTTGTTTATCAGCCTGTTTAAAATTTGAAGTCAGAAAAAAAAGAACGCTGAAAAATAGACGGTTTGAAATATGACGTCAAATATTCCCTTTTACGGTGTGAGTATGAGAGGGTGTAGGTGTGTGTATCAAAAAAAGCATTGTGCATTTTTTAGGTGTGTGATTGCGCGTGTGTGTAAAAATCTTTTGCGATAAATGACAGCGAAACAAACCTCAAGGTTGTGTGTATATCTACGCGTGTGTGTGTCTGTGAGCATGATTACCATTGAGAAACGATGTTTGCTTCAGATGGCAAGAGTTTAATATCTTTTAACTTTTGAGTTGCTGTGTGCGTTTAATAAGTAAGGGGAATGGGGAAGATGACATTTACGCGTCAAATGAAATGTTTATTTTTATAGTAAGTGAAGAATTTTTTTATAGTATGTAAAGAGAAAGAAAAATACATAGTTGTATGAGTTAAATGTTCTTACAGGAAACTTCTCCTTTAGTAGAGAAAGTCTTGAGATTACTGATAAAGGATGAATGCACAGACTTAT
>CM042146.1:14641193-14663693 GCA_023376005.1 Doryteuthis pealeii
CTTCCAAAGAAGATTTTATACGGGCAACTACCAAATGCTAAGCGTTCTATTGGATATCCTCTCTTACGCTACAGAGACAAATTGAAGGACAATTTGAAACGCCTCGATATTGACCTGAGTGCTTGGGAAGATCTAGCATCGGATCGGAAGGAATGGCGTAAGACATGTTTCGCTAAACTAAAGTGCTTTGAATAAAATAGACTGAAGCATAGAGATCGGCTCCGTCTAACTTTAAAAGAAAAAAGACATTTAACTCCTGCCTTGGAGCATTTCGTTTGTCAGTGTGGCTTCAGGGGTCATAGCAGGGCTGGGCTGCTGTCACATTCGAGGAAACATAAAATGTCTTCTTGACAGCATGCACAACATGGGAGGAATCAAATCACTAACTGCTGACCCTCATCTATCGTTCTCGATAGGAGAGTCCATCATATATATATATATATATATATATATATATATATATATATATATATATATATACGGGGGATGTTTACCTGTGTGTGTATGTGCATGAGTTTAATTGATAAATAGAATTAATCACCCGGTATCAAACATATCAACTCAATGTCACATTGAGTAAAGAACTTCAACAAACACCATGGGATCTTGCTCAACAGCATGATGATTGCCCCTTAGCATGAAACCTGGGTCGCTGTTTATAATGAACATTGATCTGTGAAAACTTTGTAAAATAAATAAATATTAGCTCTTACAATTTGTGATTGAGCACTATATTTTCTTTGTTTCATCACAAAAAAAAATTTGTTTTTACATATATATATATATATATATATATATATGTGTGTGAAGAGAGGAAGTAAATCCGACGGTATGTAATATATCAAGAAAAATGAAAAAACACAGGTTTAAATGGGTTAAGTGGTGAGTTTATTGGCCGACGCTGCAGTGTTTCGATCTATTAAATAGATCATCTTCAGGGCATAAGATAAGAAATTATATATCACAGAATGATGAGAAAAAGTGAGTGGTAATCCTTCTTATTCAGTCTGTTTAAAAAAATTTTCTGAAGTTTGAAAAAAGGAGACGGTTTTGAAATATGACATCAAATATTCTATTTTAAGGTGTGAGTATGTAGCGCTGTTAGTGTGTGTATTGAAGGAAACATTGTGCCTTTTTTAGGTATGTGGTAGTGTGTGTGTGTGTATAAAATTTTTCTGTAGCGATAAACGACAGCGGAAGTGAAAACTCAAGGTTGTGTGTGTGTGTGTGTGTGTGTGTGTGTGTGTGTATGTGTGTGTGTGTGTGTGTGTGTGTGTATTGGTAAGAGGTAGGGGAGATGATCTATTTAATAGATCGAAACACTGCAGCGTCGGCCAATAAACTCACCACTTAACCCATTTAAACCTGTGTTTTTTCATTTTTCTTGATATATTACACACACACACACACACATATATATATATATATATATATATATATATATATATATATATATATATATATGTAATATATTTTATATTCACACATGAATTTTATTATTAAACTATTTACATAGGAATATCATATTACAAACTCAACGCCATAATACTTATTGCAATTGGAATTAGACCATAGTATCGCATACGAGATAATATGTAGGCGAATCCTGAAATAGTATTTTAAAGTTATAAACTAGTTCTCGTATACTTTTCAACATTTTATTATAGTATTTATTCATTTGATAATAAGTCTTATTATCCTTACGTCCCAAATCAATCTTTATCTTCTTACTATAATAACTATAAAAACTGGCCTCTTGGAATTTTTCTATTACCTAAATGTAAAGTCGAAAAACTTGAAAATACAGTGTCTGAAATATTATAAGATATAATTAGGATAAATATTTTATTCACTGAAAATTATCTATGACGACAGACCCTCTCTAAACTAAAATATAAGAAACATTTGTAAAAAAATAAAAGAATTATAACCTAGTCATTTCTCGACTAAAAATGAAAAAAATATAATTATATATATATATTATATATATATATATATATATATATATATGTGTGTGTTGGTGTGTGTGGTGTGTGTGTGTGTGTGTGTGTGTGTGTGTGTGACTACGTTAACTAGGAAGTTGGGTCGCAGATTGAAGCTACGGAAAACGCAGGAAAAATATTAATATAATGTCAGATATATTTTTAGATTGATGAAATAATGTATAGTGCTATTTACGTGGTTATATTTTTCTCGTGAAAGTCACTTATTTTACTCAGATTCATTTGTTTACTGTGTTATATTTCACTATATAGTTTTCGGGAGGAAAAATATTTTCTCACCTACAAATCTTTATCTATAAAGTTGTAGTTCCTGTCTGTTCGTTTTTAAACCTAGTTGCGGTACCAATTCAGGAGTTTATGCATATCAGGCACTCACACACACACACACACACACACACACACACACACACACATATATATATATATATATATATATATATATATATATATATATATATTATAAAAAAGGAAGGTCTGCAAAGTTTATTTTGTTCTCAGAAAAAAATGTTTTAATTCTTTTGTTTTACATGTGCAATATATATATACATCTTCTATTAATTTATTTTATTATTTATATCTTAACTAGTATTTTCTTTTATACATCATTATACTCTAATGTTTAAATTTAAAATCTTTTTATTTACTTGTCTTTTTATATTTTAATATACTTTCTGTTTTTCTGTCATGTCACCTTTTTGTCTGTCTCCTAGAAATCAACTTTGAGATGTATCTCTTTTTTTCATTCGCTTCCTGTTTCTATGGTTACACTCCCACACTGTTAAAAAAAATATATAAAATTTGTTTATTATTTTTTTGTTTTTGGTTGAATTTACATATATTCAGCTGTTTGGGTTTTTTGTGATATGCTTGTTCATAAGTGAATTGAGACCCATCTGATGAGGCAAAAACTTGGGGAGCCGGTTTAAATCAACTTAGATTTATATGGGCCCCAATTTTTGTCGAAATAAATTTATTATGGGATTACTGTATTGAGTTCTTCCTTTATTGATATATATATATATATATATATATATATATATATATATTCATATAGTACCGTTATCGTCTTGCGTTCGACATTCACCTGATGTTACTGGTTTTCTTTTGGGCGGAATCCTCTCCGCAATCCGGGTCCCTCATGCAGCTTCATCTCACTATACTACTTGTATTAACAATACAGACAAAACTTATTAGGTATATTTTTTCAAAATTCTACATGAATATATTTAACTTACAAGCTCGTGAGCAACGGGGAGCAGAAATCCTCAAACTTAGTCACTTAGTCACTTTTAATTCTAGTCAGAACACCGACGCATAATAAAGATTCTTAGATCTAATATAATCCTGATCACCTTGTAGTAAACTTTAAACTGATCTTTTTTCTATTTAAGCCATAGTTGGAACTTTATCTAGTACTACCACTCCAGCTATGCGTAAATAGTAACTTAGTGGCGCCCATCTCCTTTCTTAGTAACATGTGACTGTTTATACTGGGTTACGGCAGCCAGTATCGAACCTGAAAAATTCTGGGTCCAAACTTCCCAGAACTCTAGAAATGGAACTTAACCAATAGATTTGGGTTAACATCATACCCAGAACGCTGTCCTTGTTGGGGTCGTGGAATTCTACGGTTTAATATACACGCGAAGGTGCATTGTGTCATGGTTATCATTTGTGAACATTTATTAAGGGAATGGTGATCCTCTTTCACCGGACACCAGCAGCAGCCAGTGGGGATTTAAATAAAATTAAATTAAATTAAAATTCTGAGCGTCTGGACTCTGGTGTCTAGAGTTAACGGTCTGATCATAAAAGTCTCCATTTATACTTCGAAAGAGTTGTGTCTTTTTATTTCTCTTAGTCTCATCATTTCATATTCCCTATAAGCCCTTAGGGTCACATGATGGAAGGTGAATCACATTCTCCCCAGTCCTATCTCGATGTAGAATCCCATTTTTATTTATTTACTGGTCCGATTTCCTTATTATTACAAGTAGAAGAGAAATAGTTCGTTCTTCTTCATGCGAAGAACATCATCAGTCTAACTTTATTTTTTTTTTAAAGTAAGCACATTTGTATTTATAAAAGAGAAATTGAGTTTGTGGTGAAATTGAGGGGAATGGAGGTTTTCACCACAAACTCATTTTCTCTTTTATAAATACAAATGTACGTACTTTGAATAAAGTTAGGCTGATGCTGTTCTTCGCGTAAAGAAGGACGAAATATTTCTCTCCTACTTCTACTTGTTTGAGTCATTATTTTTTGTCTACTTTTCCTTTTACCCTACTTCATAATGTCGGATTTTACTCCAACCCTCTAATCTTCACAATTATATATATATTATATTATATACTTTATAAAGGTGAAACAGTCTGTACGATGTTCTACACACAGAATAATTCTTTACCGAAATTCACTTGTCATTATTATATTCTATAATCATCGAATCTTATGCGATATACGCATTGTAATTGCCTTCAAGCTAAAATATAAATAATAATAATAATAATAATAATAATAATAATAATAATAATAATATATATATATATATATATATATATATATATACTTTCGCATGAATAGGATGCGGCATATGGTCAATTTCTTAAGCCGGGTTTAACTGGTTCTTCTTCTCAAACCAATTATAAGCACCTAGTCAGCCTACTATTTACCCATAGCTGGAGAAGTATATTTTGATTACTACTTTTTCCAGGGATGTTAGTGCTATGTGAAATTCAAGCAGAATCCTCCAGGATTTGAACTCGTGTTGCTGAGACCATTTCCTAAGACGATAACCGTAAAACAACCAGCCCTCCCTGTTTTTTTATTAACCTCGAAAGTAGTTCCTAACAGAAAGTTTCAGAAACTAATAAACAGACATAAAGCTTAATATCAAAAGGAGAATTTAGGTCTTTTCCAAGATTTATGTTTCGGAATTCTATAAATCTTTTTATCGATGTCTGACGGCGACGACATTTTTTTTCTGAGGTTACCAGGTTCTTCCCATCATTCATTATCCTTCTTCTGACATCTAGAGAGATAATAATCACGAATATTTAAGCACTCATTAATGAGGCAATCAGCGTATTCACCAATTATACATCACGTGGTGTAATGTTTAGTGTTGTATGAAATGGACTCGTCGACCCGAGTTCAAATCCTGGCCGAGGTGGTTTACATTTCATATAGCGCTAATACCCTTGGGAAATGTATGAATGGAACTATTCTTCCTCCAGTTATAGGTAAATAGTAGGGCAAACTGGGCTCTTTAACCTTGGTTGTACAACCAGTCTACGAAAAGGAAAACTGCATTCAAACCTGTTAAACAATGCTTAAGAAATTGACCTAGTGTCGCATCCTGCTCGAGCGGAGGGGTTTGGTAGATACACCAGCTCTTTTTTTCCCAATTACATAGCCATACAAGGTTACCGTAACGGTTATCGTCCTAGGAAATAGAATCACCGAAATGAGTTCTAATGGCGGAGTCTCTCTGGCCTGATGGCTTAATATAAACGGGTTTGACTTCACATTAGAAAAAAAAACAAAAAAAAAACAAAAAAAAACAATGCAAAACAAAAAGATAGATTTGGCATTTCAGATTGGAAAATAAAGACATTTAGCCGAATGTCCCCGACACAGCGGCTAACATGCCCAAACTTTGTACCCATGTGTTTTCAGATCAAATTTCATTATTTCCTGTTTATATATATATCTTATTATAATGGAGATTGTGTGTTTTTCTGTCTGTAACCGAAACTATATTACTATACAAATCACAATTCCCCTCGTTATTTACATCACATTCTCCATGATTTTATTTTTCATTTAAACCTCAATTATTAATAAAACTGTTTTACATCATTAAGACTGTTGACCATATCTACATACACAGAACATGCAATTGTATTTATATATACAACAAAATAGCGGATTATAGTGTGAATGGGAAGGCTGATTTGCATATTGATCTTAAAAACTGGATTTTAATAAATATATTCTTAGTATTATTGATTTCTAATTGTTTGGTTTTATCTTAATGAATATGAGCAAAATTCTCGGGGATAAATCTTAAAAGAAATCCATTAACAAGAAAAAATAACTAATATTATTCTTTACTTCCTATCTTAACTAAATAGTTAAATTAGGAAAATTTACCAATGAAAGAAGGGAGTAATGGAAAATGATGGAAGAGTTAGTTTCAAAGTTGTTCTATTTTTCAATCATACCCCCTCTGTTTCAAATCTTTTTATCTGCATTCTTATTCAGTTTCATTTGCCTTTCTAATTTAATATGATATTTTATTATATTAAAACTTAAATACTAGCACCCGGAGGGTGCATATATTTGCTAGTATATATATATATATATATATATATATATATATATATATATATAACCCCGACGCACGAGCAGGATGTGACACAAGGCCAATTTCTTAAGCACAGTTTAACAGGTTTGCATTCATAGTATTTCTAGTGCGAGACTGGTTACCTAACCAATGATAAAAATAACAGTCTACCGTACTATTTACACATAGCTGGAGGGAAAGAAGTGTATTAGCGCTAAGTGAAATGTAAACCCCGTTGAGGATTTGAAGACGGGTCGAGGAGACCATTTTCTCCGACTCAATATTACACCATGCGCCTCAAAACTATATATCTGTAAAAAGAGTAAAATCAGAAAGAAGCAAAATGTAGTATCTCTACTTATGGAAATCTGATTAAATACAAAAATGTACTTAAATGAAACAAAAAAAGAATATTCATTTTTTTCTCTTTTTTTTTCTTATCATTTTGCATTTATTTTTTAAAAGAATTTATGAATTTCATAATTAAATAAAGAATAACAACACTTAATCAGGATACATTGAGTAGCATTTAGAAGGTACACTTAGCGCAGCGGCTACCGTCGTAAAAATGAAAATGGTGACTCGAGTTCAAATCCTGGATGAGAGTGTTTACGTTTTATTTCACGCTAGTGTCTTCGGCAAAGGCATAAATACATCTCTTCTCCCCCAACTATGAATACATAGTACGATTTTTAGTTTGGATTCGACAACTAGTCTAATAAAAAGAAATCACCGCTTCCCCACTAGATTTACTCCGATAAAATACATTTCCATGATGGAGGGGTTAGGTAAATACATGCATTGTATCATACATATTTTTCAAGACGACCATGATGTGTCCATCTGGTTCAAGTTAGAAATGAAAATGTTTGATTTTAGAGAAGCCGCATGTACCATGCTCATAGAAGTCCTCGCAGACGACGATAATCTCATTCGACATGGTGCGAAACCTGTGTGTGGGATATCTTAAGTGGAAAGAGGGTGTACAGACTTCAGTCAACTGTCTTGGCAGTCCGGTAATTGATCTAGTGTCAGGGGAAAGACCCAGACGACTGGACACCCGAGCTGCTGTGCGATAATGTCTCAGGTAGTATCAAATCACTTCACGAGAGACAAGACGCTAGCGTGCAAACGCTGTCACATCCGGGAGGATGTGACAGCATTTGCACGCTAGCGTCATGTTATATTAGGTATTTATGTAAAAAGTAAAGTCGTCGGGGTGGCCTAAAGTCAGTATCAACCAATCAGCAAGGGAGTATATTCCCTTTTCAATAGCGCTAGACCAAGGAGATTGTTTTTTTGTGTCTGAGGTGGAGTGCCACACCTACCAACAGCTCATTAGTTTACCGCACAGATCCTTGTGCTACTCATACGCTGAGTTGACGAGGGCCTGTATCGAACTAAGAACCTTGTGGTTTCTAGCCGAATGCCCTACCGAGTGAGCTAACCCGGCCCCTTGGGTATTTGTATAAGTAGTAAATATCCCAATCTTACTACTATGAATGTGGATGAATGTTGGATCTCCTGTAGCTCATCCACATTATGACAACTTTTGATTTTAGTGACATTATGTGTCCACACACCCACCTTACCAGAAAAGCTGAGGTGTGCCTGATGGGGATACCAGTTTAGTCATTGACAACCCGTTGAATAATCTATGCGGTTGCATAAGATTATTGTCAATCCGCCAGTATTTCTGAAGGGATGGCCCTTTTCATGTCACGGGCGGTACTTTCCATGAAATATTACAGATAGCCTGCGAAATACGTGAAGTCACGTGGGACATGGTTGAGTTGCAGTTTCCGCTTGGACGTCAGGCAGAGAAGGATATCTGACTTAGCTGGGGCTCACTTGCACACCCGCTCTGTGTGTAGTTAGAGGAAGATGTTTAGTTAAGTAAATACATTTTTAAATAGATAATATGGTTTTGTGGTTGATGAATGGCTTGTCAACAAGACTGACCTAGAAGAAGAAATGAATCAAGGACGACCAACCAGCAAGAAGAGAGAAATAGAAGTCATAGAGAAAGAATAGAAACGACTAGAGATCACCAATGGCCAAAGAAGTAACTTATGCATCTCTCTATCTACCTGTGTCTATCTGTCCCCCTCTCTCCAGTAAAAGAACACTTGTTTGGTTTGTTTTGTTTTACGGCATATCAACCTCAGTGGGTCATTTAATGCCGATAAAGTTTTGAAATAAATCAATACTTAATGGATGATACACTTTTTTTTATAAATACATTTTTCAATTTAACACATAGATGGGATCCTAACAGGTACTACCACTCCGGGTCAGAGTGGACCAGGGAGCAATGGTGATAAAGGGGTGCTCCACATTCCCCAAACCTCCAGAACTGGAACCTCACCATCAGATAGAGTTTAACGTCATTCCCAGGACATGTAGACCCGCAGTCACCGCCTTCTATCACCCATATGATAAAAAGGGGATGGGGCTTGTCATAAAGGCAATAGGGTTGGGAAAATCATATAGGTGCTAGGGCTTGACGTGACCAGCCGATTGATCGGAGGGGGCCTCTCCGACCGCCCGTCTATCCCAAGATAGGGCCAAAGTGGAGTATTGCATGTCATGAACTGCTCATCCACCTGGGCTCTATCCTTAAGCATCACGGGTCGCCACCCACGGCCAACAGGTGGCCCCATTGGGAGAGTCTTACCCCTCTGCAGAGGTGCAGTCGGTGCATTCTAACGCCCCAGCCGACAGGGCGGAAAAGAACACATGTATATATACCCAACATGGGTATATGTGTATGAGTATGTAACACATGAAACAGGTAGACCTTTCTTTCTACATGGTACTGACCTGACAAACACACTCACCATACATTATGATCATCAGTAGATGTTTATATTTGCAAAAAATGGACAGTGATTTTGACAGGTACTATGCGACTAGTTGATATATAAGACAAGTATTATGAACAACAATAACTCTTTTTCTTTCTGTATTCATTTCTATCCTTCTTTTGAAAGTATACAATATTACTAAAATAGCTTGAATGGTTTTTAATACTTTCTTCATATATGGGATTTTTATCAAAGTGTCTCGACCGCTCTGTGTCTTTCACATCTTCCGGCAATACAGAATGGAATCTTTTGTTTGATATATAACGTTTAAAGTTTTACTTTGACCTAATGCTTTATGTAATACCGAAACTGTTAATATTAATAAAAGAAAGTAGGTTACAAGTACAAGTTGTTATTTACTAAGCTTTGCTAGCACAAAATCATAAGATATTTTAACAAAACGAAATTATCTATATATAAGGTTTGAGAAAAGTTATTTTATTAGCTCTCTTTAATGTGTAGTATATATATTAATATATATATATATATATATATATATATATATATATATATATATATATATAGGGAGTGAGGGGAGAAATAAACACACATTATATATATATATATATATATATATATATATATATATGAGTAAGAAAAGGTGGAATGAAAACATCACACAATGCTGTTAAAGAAGAAAACAATTTATAATATAATCATAGCTGATACTGATCAATATTTCGATTTTACAAAAATCATCATCAGAGCTCATTCACTCCCGTAGTTGTTTGGGTCGGAGAGGAAAGTCAAAAAATTTTTTTGACTTTCCTCTCCGACCCAAACAACTACGGGAGTGAATGAGCTCTGATGATGATTTTTGTAAAATCGAAATATTGATCAGTATCAGCTATGATTATATTATAAATTGTTTTCTTCTTTAACAGCATTGTGTGATGTTTTCATTCCACCTTTTCTTACTCATATTGTCGGATTAATTTCCTTTCTTTTAACTTATATATATATATATATATATATATATATATATATATATATATATATATATATATATATATATATATAGGTTAGGAGGTTGATTTAGAAGGCTATCACAATGAAGTTGGGAATAAATAAAAAAATAATAATACGGTAACAATGGTGTTGTGTGTTGACCTGTATTTTTATTCTTTTTTGAATTTTCAAGGTAATACATCTTTATCAAAAGAATTGAACTGAAGCAGTCCAGCTATGCAATTTCTTCCCAAATAGTTTTTTTTTAAATGATGTTATTTTTTAAATAACTGTATTCTCGTGTGAACGTGAATGCGTTTATTTTTGTTTGTACGTGTGTGTATGTTGTAATGCGCTTGACATTGACAATGCGTGTTGGTTGTGACGTTAAGACTGTATCCTAGCGCAGGATTTTGTACGTGTGTATGTGCGAATGAAAAAGCGTATTTGTGTTTTGTGGCCATGGTGATGTATAATATTTCGTGTTGGATGTGAAATCAATTTAATCATTTATTATATTATTATTATTATTATTATTATTATTATTTGTTTATTTACTTATTTATATCTAATTTAATTTATCTTTTTATATTTTATAATATTTTTTAAATATATATATATATATATATATTTATTATTTAATTTTTTCCCTTAAAAACTAGTGTGCAATGGCTTGTGTGTTTGTATGTGTGGGCGGGATGTTGGGCTATAGATTATATATATATATATATATATATATATGTGTGTGTGTGTGTGTGTGTGTGTGTAGAAGGATTTTGTAGAAAAAACAAGATGTTAAAAATTTTTGCTGACAGAAATCTGTTTCGACATTATGAATATGTCTTTATCAAAGCAACATTGTAAACGGAAAAACGAAATAAATATATCATTAATTTCGAGGCACAGAACGCTCTCGATCAGTACCAGAATTTTCAAAAAAATTTTAAAATACATATTTATTATTAAAAATAAAATATATTTTATTTTTTAAAATTATAAGCATTTTTATCATAAAAAGCTCAAAAGAGTTTGCAGTAAAATGTGTATATGAATATCACAAAGTTCAGGAAAATGTTCCGGTTACAAATGAAAGTTTAAAAATATAACAAGTCCAACAACAGGAATGTGCAATGATGATAAACTCGCAGAGTCGGGATCCTTATTACATCCGAAATTTGCTCCTCCGCTGATATAATTTAAATAATTCCAATTTTGATTTTTCTGTGGACAGCATGAAAGGTAAAAATGGATATTCCGGTATTGAATATTTATATTTATTTCGTTTTCCGCTTACAATGTTGCTTCGATAAAGACATATTCATAATGTCGAAACAGATTTCTGTCAGCAAACATTCTTAACATCTTTTTTTTTTCTACAAAACTATCTACACATATTGTCGGATTCAATATCCATTTTTACCTTTCATATATATATATATATATATATATATATATATATATATATATATATATATATATATCCGCCCAAGGTGTGTCAAAATAGTATCAAGATTGTGCTTTATGATACACATTGTATTCTCAAAAAAAGTTCCATTAATTCTTCATCTCTATCTTGGTAAAAACACCTTTAAACTTGGTACGTGTTTGACACAGCTTGTATTCTGTAATAAAATGTTATTTTTTCAGAATACAAGGTGTGTCAAAAGTACAAAATTCTGGATACCTTTTTGATACACCTTGTGTATATATATATATATATATTATATATATATATATATATATATATATATATATATATATATATATATGTGTGTGTGTGTGTGTGTGTGTGTTCACGATTTTTTCTGAGTAAGACAACCGTTAAATCTCATCCATTGAATATAATCATTATATTTTTTATATAATTCTTATTATAATACAAGTAGTTTTCTTATTTTTGTATGGTTTCAAGAAACAGAAATACTTAATATCATATAATTAAGGGGAAAAACTCTTAATAAATCAATACTTAATAAATGTATATAGAAACCGTACACTGCAAACTATTGTCTAAGCCCTTGGCATAAATTAACCTTAGACAAGTCACTGTAAAAATCAATCAGTCAATCGCCATTTATTCAAACTCAGTTATGAGAAGATATTTGGGAATACAAATTTTAACCAGTTATAAACCGCTTAAAAGTGCTGGGTTCTGCTCGTAGCTGAGGGGTTTTAGTAAAGACATACATCAAACAACATACACGAGAAATCACCCAGAGTGGTGAATTTGAGTATCATATGCCAGCATTATTCAAATCATCATGTGATGATACTATTATTCAAGTCAAAATATGTGATATTATTATTATCATTTTTCAAGACATCATATGTGATATTATTATTATACTTATTCAAGTCATCATATGTGATATTATTATTATCCTTATTCAAATCATCATATGCGATATTATTATTATCATTATTCAAATCATCATATGTGATATTATTATTATCATTATTCAAATCATCATATGTGATATTATTATTATCATTATTCAAATCATCATATGTGATAACATTATTATCATTATACAAATCATCATATGTGATATCATTATTATCTTATTCAAATCATATGCATTATTATCATTATCATTATTCAAATCATCATATGTATATTATCATTATTCAAATCATCATATGTGATATTATCATTATCATTATTCAAATCATCATATGTGATATTATCATTATTTCATCATTATCATTATTCAAATCATCATATGTGATATATTATCATTATTCAAATCATAATATTATCATTATCAAATCATCATATTGATATTATCATTATTCAAATCATCATATGTGATATTATCATTATTCAAATCATCATATGTGATATTATCATTATTCAAATCATCATATGTGATATTTTCATTATTCAAATCATCATGTGATATCATTATTCAAATCATCATGTGATGATATCATTATTCAAATCATCATGTGATGATATCATTATTCAAATCATCATGTGATATTATCATTATTCAAATCATCATATGTGATATTATCATTATTCAAATCATCATATGAGATTATTATTATTCATAATCATAATATATATTGCTTGGCTAAATATATGGTTCTGCATCTAATTCCCGAAATAGAGATTTTAGTCTCAACCTGGACTACACCATTTTTAACATTCCGTTATTAATAAAAAGCCCTGCTTAGAATAATTCCCAACGCCAACTATTGTGATATATATATATATATATATATATATATATATATATATATATATATATATATATATATATATATATATATATATATATGAGGTTAAGTAAACAAACAAATGTGTTTATTTTTATATGGCTTTAAGCCGACAATTTTTGGAGGATATGTGCCTAATTGAAGTCATACCTAATTTGGAAAATTAATTAGTTAATAAGTAATGAATTTGGGTATATATGTTCAAATGTAAGGTTAAACAAATCGAGAAAATGTCAATCCCTGAATGTACATTTCGACCTATTAGGTCTCATCAGTAAGGTTATAGACATGGGAGACTGCTCCGTGTGTGACTCGAAACCTCGACTGTCAAGCAGACAAACCAAACGAAGAATGTGAAAATGGCCAGCTAGTGTAACGGTTAGAGACTTCACCTGTCAGCTTGACCGTCGAGGTTTCGAGTCACACACGGAGCAGTCTCCCATGTCTATAACCTTGCTGATGAGACCTAATAGGTCGAAATGTACATTCAGGGATTGACATTTTCTCTATTAGTTTAGCCATACATTTGAACATATATACCCGCCTAAATTCATTAATTATTATCTAATTAATTTTCAAAATTATATATGACTTCAATTAAGCACATATCCTCCAATATATATATATATATATATATATATATATATATATATATATATATATATATATATATATATACTGTCGGATTTACTCCAACCCTCCTATCTTCATATATATATATATATATATATATATATATATATATATATATATAGCTATAATATATTTAGCTATAATAATTATTATAACAATAATAGTAATTAAAAATAAATATAAAAACTATAATAATAATAATAATAATAATAATAATAATAATAATAATAATAATAATAATAATAATTCAATTACTTATACATAATTGTAATATTAATAAATATTAATCGTCACATAGTCAGTTCCAACAATAAAACAACAATATTTAAAACTGTAAATACAGAACTCTTACTATAAAATCTTGTTATCCCCCCACACACACCCGGCTTCCCTCTCTTCTCTTACTATAAAAAATGAAAATTTCTTTTGACGCGTAAATGACATCGCTCTCCCTACCATCCCACATATCAAACGCACACAGCAACTCAAAAAAGTTTAATGAATATTCTCTTGCTACCTGAAACATACATCGTTTATCAATGGTAAGCATGCTTACACACACAAATACACACACACACACATACACACATACACACACATACGCACGCACATACACACACACACACACACACACGCACACACACACACACACACACCACACACAACCTTGAGGTTTGTTTCCGCAGTCGTTTATCGCAAAAGATTTATACACACACGCACACACGCAACCACACACCTGAAAAATGCACAATGTTTCCTTTCGATACACACGCTCACACCGTCCCATACTCACACCGTAAAAAGCATATTTGACGTCATATTTCAAACCGTTTCCTTTTTTCAAACCTCAAATTTTTTTAAAATCAAACTGAATAACAAGGACTACCACTCGCTTTTCTCGTTATTCTGTGATAAAAAATTTCTTATTACCTTCCATATACCAACAAATGCCCTGAAGATGATCTAATTAATAGATCGAAACACTGCAGCGTTGGCCAATAAACTCACCACTTAACCCATTTATACCTGTGTTTTTTTCATTTTTCCTAATATACTACATACCGTCGGATTCACTTCCTTTCTTCACACACACACACACACACACACACATATATATACATATATATATGTGTGTGTGTGTGCGTGTGTGTGTGTGTGTGTGTGTGTGAGTGTGTGCGCGCGCGCGTGTATATATATAAGTGTTAAATGAACAAACACAAACATATATATGAATAGATGTATCGGTGCGTAAGATCGAGGGTTAAGATAAAAGTTCAAGATAGATAGAAAATAATTGAAATTATCGCTAGACACAATGCTCTTAACATGACATTAAATTCCAAGTGTTTAAAATCATTTTCGTTCTTTACATTTTCACATGAACAAATACAAAACATGATTTATCACCAATGATCTGTAATTAGTACGTCATCCACCACTTTCCCAGAATTTAATTTAATTTGTCTATAAGAGAAAAAAATGGCTTCACCTCACTGCTTATACTAGCGAAATACTCTAGTTCATTGATTGAAATATATTCATTGTTTTAGGTACACTCGAGGTAAATATTTGTATTATATTATTCGTATATTTTCGTATATTTTATTTATTTTTTATTTTGTTTACATAATACGAAGAGTGATTATAACCACGGTAAAATATACACAGCTTTATTTGTTCACTGCGTCAAAATATTTTGATGAATTGAAAATGGCTTAAAAAGAGAAAATATCAATATTTTTACACAATAATATAATTTTTCTGAATTTTTGAGATGAGGCTTGCTAATCTATACCATTCGGAGTAGGAAGCGCGTGGTGTAATGGTTAAAGTCATGGGAAATGGACTCGTCGCCCCGAGTTCAAATCCTGGACGCGGTAATTGCATTTCACTTAGCACTAATACCCTTGGGAAAGGTATGAATCCTACTCTCCCTCCAACTATGGGTAAATAGTAGGGCAGACTGGGATCTTTAACCTTGGTTAGGCAGCCGGTCTAGGAGAAGGAAAACTCTGAATTCAAACCTGTTAAACTCCGCTTAAGAAATTGACCTTGTGTCGCATCCTGCTCGTGCGGAGGGGTTGGTAAATATATATACCATTCGGATTTTTCGGACTGTTGTCCACATCTTTATTTTTATATGCACAAGGTTTCGGACGATATGTACTGTGTCCTTCTTCAGGTGTTTTTTGTCAGACTCGGGAACCTTCTCGTCCAGTTGGACTCATGTGGCAACGGATATAAGGTTTGATTTAATAGGTGACAATCATGTAAAGGTTGCCGGTTCAATCCTGACCAGGCGAACATCACCAAAGTTTACTTAACGTACCCTAACACTTGTACCCGATCAAGTTTAGCGAAAAGAGAAAAATCTATCCAGGTTGATTGAATAAAAGATTCGGTTTGAACTTCTGTGAAGGCTCCCGATTACGACATGAATGTTTCCGACTTCCGAAAACAAAATGAAGAAGGCCGCAGGAGACGTTGGCTGAAACGTTGTATATATAATAATGAAAATTAGGACAACAGTCCGTAAAAGCAAATAGTACAAAAATATGATATCTAATTTGCTCTTTCTGAAATAGCATTACTGAATTAATTAATTAACTCCTACCGCAGTTTCATAACGGATGTTATATATGCACATATTTGATACACCAGCTGTGGCAATTATTATGGGTCACATGGGCACACTAGCGTTTTGTATATAATTGGTAGGACGACAAGACGGCATTTGGTGTGTTGTATCCACATGTGAACATAAAGCAAGTGGGAAAACTAGTGATAAATTGATAGATCTAGATAGATTTAAATAGGCATAAGAATGAACAGACATTTATTAATCTATGTGTTGAAAATTGAAATGATGGTGTCTACAGTCATGTCCAAAATGCATGAACATATATATAGAACAATTCTCAACAAAGTGTTATAACAAACATACTTTATTATATAAGCAAATACCAACAGAAAGAATACAAAACAGGATAGATAAATGTCCTAAAGGAGGAAGCCTTTATAGGTAGTCTGCGGCTATTAAAGGAAAAAAACGGTTGTACGTTACTGTGTAGCCCAAAAAGGACAACACGGACGTGTGGCCTCTATGAAAGCATAGAGTACTGAAGGCTCGTGCATTGTATACAGATATGCCGTTAGCTGGGGGGTACCTCTACGAGTGCATAGAGTATAAAATGTCTCGCGTACAGGTGCACATATAAACCTGTGTACCGGGGATGGGGTAAGCTACCCCGACCCAAAGGGGTAGATACAACTTGTTTCTAGTTTTTACGGCTGGAGAATCCAGGAAAAGAGACAGTTTGATTTTGGCGATACCCCTTTATATGTTCTGCCCGCAACACCACCTAACGGCAAGCCTTAGCAAATAATAGGAGAGTGTTCCGCACCTAACGACAAACCTTAGCAAGTAAGGGAAGGTAATCCCAACATATACATAGATATAAGTTTAAATATTTATTTTTAACTTTTTAAATCCCGGGCAACGCTGGACAGTACTGCTAGTATAGAATAAAACATTCTATGTTGGATATACATACTGAGAATGATTGACATGTTGTTGGTGATTGTCTCAGCTGTCATCCAAACAATACGTACACGAGTTGATGGTTAAACAGGATAAATGAATTATTTTAGAAGGAATATTAAATGATATTTTAAATTGTTGCGGAAATGTCAAACCGGTAGTATTTATGAAAAATTGACGAATGATACGAAATAAACAGTTTCATGACGTCGAAGGCGATACATCTTTTATAATTTGGCAGAGTGAGTTATTTTCGGTATCAACCGGGGAGCGAGGGAGACGACCCCCTTTTCTCTAACTCTTGACCAGGTAGATTGTCTTGCTTAGATGCAGTGCCAGACAAACCGTCCGCTCCCACTTTACCTCACAGATCAGATTAACCCTAAAATGGCCACGCGAATCGTAATATCATCATAATCATCATAACAATCTATTGACAACCATCGCTATCATTCATCACCCTCTGTCGGTCATATGCGCAACATCCAGTGTCCGCATAGAGCTGGTCAATATAGGTATTTGATGGACGACCAAAACTGGCATGTCTATATGCTGGTTTTCAGTTTTGGAGGCGCATGGTCTTATGGTTAGTCATAGGAAATGGACTCGTCGACCCGAGTTCAATTCCTGGACGAAGCTGTTTGAATTTCATATAGCGCTAATACCCTTGGGAAAGGTATGAAACCAATTCTCCCTCCAGCTATGGATAAATAGCAGGGCAGACTGGGCTCTTTAATCCTGGCTAAGCAACCAGTCTAGGAGAAGTAAAACTCTGAATTCAAACCTGTTAAACTCCGCTTATGAAATTGACCTTGTGTCACATGCTGCTCGTGCGGTGGGGTTGGTAGATAAATATATATATATATATATATATATAAAAGTAATTCGTAATTTGCTTGAAGCATTGTTAAGTATGTTATAAAATATTAAAATTCGAAGGCAATACAATGCGTATAAAAATAAAGACATCTTTTTGTCTTTATTTTTATACGCATTGTATTGCCTTCGAATTTTAATATTTTATAATATATATATATATATATATATATATATATATATATATATATATATATATAAATGCTTGTTTTTACAGGTGAACGTCGCTTATTAGATTGAAAACATACAACGTACAAAATAGCCCTTGATGGGTTGACATGCCGTTAGAATCAATCAATGAAAGATGTTTTTTTTAAGAAGATGCATCATTGTGCTCATGTTACTGACACGCATGTACACTTGCCATACATAGAAAATAATTCAAATTTAAAAGAAGAATACCTAAGCAGTGGAAGATTGGAGAAAGACGCCAGTCATATGTGTACGTCATAAGAAGTATTGTAAAATATTAATTGACGACAATTCAAACTAGAGGGAATCTCAGTACCAATGACAGTGACGCACCCAATTTGTTTCTACAAATATGATTATCAGTGATTTATTCATTACGTTTCCAGACAGCCCGTGTCATATGGTCCTTGTGGGTTTTCAAATGAGACCTCTACACCAGTTCAACCAACAATATCGCTTTCTATTCAATTAAAGTAATTGTGTTGATAGTTCCAGTTTTATACTGATTAGGTGCAAGTTCCTCGTGGGTAGGAGTTTCCATTCACCCTTATCCTCGTTACTGCCACTAGCCAATCTACCACCGACTACACAATCAACAACAACGACACCAGCATCATCATCATCGTCATTAGTTTCATGATGTTCAGACATGCAGTAATTTGAAAAGAGAATAAATTATATTGCTTTATTAAGATGGTGATCTGTAAAATAGAGTTTTCGACATCACACACTCGGTAATAACAAACATATACATAGCACACATCTACACCCACATACAACAACAATTGACAGATAATGACTGTAGTGAGAGAGGAGACCTACCTGACAGAGAGAGTGGCGGGACGTGAAGACTTGCCGTATTCTCGAAGGGAGCGGGCTAGGCTTTGCCTAATGTGTGGGACTGACCTAGAGTCGAACCCGCTTCCTTCAGAATGTGAGAGCTGTGGACACTCAGTGAAATAAGAAATAGCATAGTGGCCCGGATGTAGGTGGTCGCGCCGTGCTGACCAGGGTCGCACGTGCTGCACGGACAATTATGAGTGAGGAGCCCGGATGTGGTGAAATTGAGGTGTATTTAAAGGACTTATTCTCACAGACCAGGGAGGGGGGACGACTTCAGTAGTATTTTGTTGTCGAGACGAGCGGGACAAAGAAATAATTTTGGATATTGGATTTTGGAGCGTGATACATTGGGAGTGTTTAGACTGTCGATTGGAACCTTGCGTCAGACTTGACTGTGACCCCCCAAACACACACACTGATTAGGATAACATTAACAGCAACATTTATGATAAAGCTGTGTCTCAGAAACGCATACACATGAAGAATCCCGAGGAATAAGACATGAACAAACAAACATACAACAGAATGAGCAAATTCTAGTTAAGTTAACATCTCCCGCTCCAGTTTCATGATATCCACACATGCAGTAATTTAAATTAATTTGAGAAAAAAAAACTTTTTAAAAAGCACACACACACATATATATATATATATATATATATATATATATATATATATATATATACATACACCCAAGGTGTGTCAAAATAGTATCAAGATTTTACTTTATGACACACATTGTATTCTCAAAAGAAAGTTCCATTAATTCTTCATCTCTATCTTGGTAAAAACAGCTTTAAACTCGGTACGTTTTTGACAAAGCTTGTATTCCGTAAAAAAATGAATGGAATGTTATTTTTTCAGAATACAAGGTGTGTCAAAGTACAAAAATCCGGATCCTTTTTTGACACACCTTGTGTTCATATATATATATGTGTGTGTGTATGTGTGTGTGTTCACGATTTTTTCTGAGTAAGACAACCGTTAAATCTCATCCATTGAATATAATCATTATATTTTTTTATATAATTCTTATTAGAATACAAGTAGTTTTCCATTTTTGTATGGTTTCAAGAAACAGAAATACTTAATATCATATAATTTAGGGGGAAAACCTCTTAATAAATCAATACTTAATAAATATTGATAGAAACCGTACACTGCAAACTATTGTCTAAGCTCTTGGCATAAATTAACCTTAGACAAGTCACTCTGTAAAAATCAATAAGTCAAACTTTTTCCTCCCCTGATATTAAGAGGGTTAATCAAAGGTAAAGGATTTTCTTTACACTTTTTTTTTAAGTCCAAGTAACCGCCTGAGTCTCTTCACATTCGTGCTGCTGTCAGTAAGCTTTTATGTCCCAATCGGAGCTCCGTTTTGACCACTTTCTTTCTAAAATTATTTGGGATTTTTCCGAGGACTATTATAAGTATTTCAATCTTTTGGGTTTAAGGGACAGCAAGTCTCAAGTCTCCATGACTTTTCTGAGTATTCTAACCGATTTAACAATGCTGTAGTCTGTATGGTTTCTAGCCCCCTTTTGATATCCAATTCTTCCAGTATATTTTCTAAACGTTTTGGAACTTCTGAGATGAGGCTTGACAATTAATCTGAAAAAGAGACTCTTCCTCCCCTGATATTAAGAGGGTTAATCAAAGGTAAAGGATGAACATCATCGTTACCTCATTTCCTTACACTTTTTTTAAGTCCAAGTATCCGCCAGAGTCTCTTCACATTCATGCTGTTGTCAGTAAGCTTTTAGGTCCCAATCGGAGCTCCGTTTTGACCACATTCTTTCCAAAATTATTTGGGATTTTTCCGAGGACTATCATAAGTATTTCAATCTTTTGGGTTTAAGGGACAGCAAGTCTCAAGTCTCTTTTCTGAGTATTCTAACCGATTTAACAATACTGTAGTCTGTATGGTTTCTAGCCTCCTTTTCATATCCAATTCTTCCAGTTTATTTTCTAAACGTTTCGGAACTTCTGAGATCAGGCTTGACAATTTGCATTATTTATACTAGCAAAATAAAAAACACGCCTCCGGGCGATGTAAAATATATTTTTGAAACATATAGCCAGAGGGGTGGGAGTTAAAAATTCAATGTCAGCAAGTTTGTACCCTAAGTAATAAAATCATCAAATTCATTAAAGGATTAAAAAATAAAACAATTTGAAATGTAAACTTTAAATATGTATTAAAATAAAACAGACTATAATAGATATATAATACCAGTCATGTATTTATTAAAATTTGTTTTAAAAAACAATGACTGTCTAATGTTGCATGTTCAAATTTTGAGTGTTTTTTTCTATGTAATGACGATTTTGGGTAATGTGACGTAAGCAGCGACGTAGTTTTTGTTACAGACAAAAACTGAAAGCGAATCTCCATTATTAATAGATATTATCAAAAATAATTACTTAAATAATATCTGATCGGTACGGCACTATATAATCCAACAAGGAAAATAATGTCGTTTGAAGTATCCATATAATTGATTTCTTTGCATCTTTGTTTTCTTGTTTTTCTCTTTGTCCATATGTTGCTTCTGCTGTTATTGGCTGCCAAAAAGTATGTTTCTTTACTCCTTTTGTGTATTCTTCTTAACATTGGATTGTGGCACCTACGCAATCCTCTATGATGGTAAGACCTCATACCACCGTCCTTTTCCGATACATACAGCGTATCTTTATCATACAATATAAGTAAACATATCATTAGATGTAATGATTAAATTATAATAATATGGTATATCGGATGGTTCCGATTATTATTAATATTATTAATTGAAATAATATATATGAGTTAATTATTGCCAGAATACAAATTGGATGACTGCACACATAAATGGCTTCATTTGTTTCTTTGCTACACGATTTAAGTACAACTAGTGCAAATGCTTCTCTATCTCTCATGAGAATTCTCCTCTGCCCGATGATGACTTCTGGATACGTTTGAGTCAGTCTCCCGGCATTTCGAAGAATTTTTTGAACTACAGTATTTCATGTATCTGCAATTGCAAC
>CM042146.1:14666193-14668693 GCA_023376005.1 Doryteuthis pealeii
GTTGATCCTTTCCCACTGAGATAATCCTGCTATAATCTTCAATAATTCCATGCATTTTCTCCTTCCCCCTCTCTCTCTTTCTCATATATATATATATATATATATATATATATATATATATATATTAGAAAGAGAGATATACATATGTAGGTAGGTAGGTAGATATTTGGACATCCTAATAGACATGAATAGACGTGAATTATATATAATATATATATATATATTATATATATATTATATATATATATTATAACTCTTTTTTTCTCGAAGTATTGAACACTTTAGGATAAACTACTGACATACTATACTACTAAAGCTGTAGCGG
The DNA here is from genome assembly GCA_023376005.1 of Doryteuthis pealeii. Classification (NCBI taxonomy): domain Eukaryota; kingdom Metazoa; phylum Mollusca; class Cephalopoda; order Myopsida; family Loliginidae; genus Doryteuthis; species Doryteuthis pealeii. The sequence continues at coordinate 14,666,519 of CM042146.1, forward strand.
TACTCAGCCACACACACACAAATGTATATATATATATATATATATATATATATATATATATATATATATATATATAAAAAATATATATATATATTATATATATGTGTGTGTGTGTGTGAAAATAATATATATATATATATATATATATATATATATATATATATATATATATGAAATTTAACATTTTGAAAAAACATATGATGTTTGTTATGTGATTGCTGACAGATCTGTTTCGACCAAATCGATAAGTTGGTCTTCATCAAAGAGCGACATAGACGGGAAGAAAGATATCCGTTAAAAAGACTTTCTTCCCGTCTATGTCGCTCTTTGATAAAGACCAACTAATTCGATTTGGTCGAAACAGATATATCAGCAATCACATAACATACATCATATTTTTAAAAAATGTTAAATTTCATACTGATGGATAAATTTCCATCTATTTTTCATTATATATATATATATTATATATATATATATATAATATATATATATATATATATATAACGGAAGTATCAGTCGTGCCAAAAAGAATACCTGGAATTACATTAGCGTCAATAATATTCTGTAAGTATTTTGAAGGATTTTATTTTTTCCAAAGAGCCCAATAGTTTTGTGAAATACTGAAATAGAATTTTGAAATAGAATTTTTAAAAGAAAGTTATACATGATTAACCCAAATAATATCCAAACATATGAATTAAAGATACTTTGCGTCAAGATGTGAGAGGTCAATATTTTAATGAGGGTTTAACAATTTGAATTTTTAGCCAAGGTTAAAGAGCCTGTTCTTCCCTACTATTTACCTATAAGTGGATGGAGATTAGAATGATTCATATATTTCCCATGTTTATTAGTATTAGGCGAAATGCAAATATCCTCGTCTAGGATCTGAAACGAATCGACATTTTATATGCGCCTCGAACTAAAGACATAAATGGTGTATATCTTCATTTAAGAGGTCTTGTGCCGGGTTAGCTCACTCGGCAGAGCGTCCGGCTAGAAATCACAAGGTTCCTAGTTCGATACCGGTCCTCGCCAACTCAGCGTTATGAGTAGCACAGGGATCTGTGTGGTAAAGTCAGGAGTTGATGGTAGGTGTAGCGGTCCACCTCAGACGCCAAAACAATCTCCTTGGTCTAGCGCTAGTGAAAAGGGGATAGACTCCCTCGCTGATTGGCTGATAACGACATTAGGCAGCCCTGACGACTTTACTTACTTATGGCATAAAGACAAAGAAGCTTGTGGATTTTGTCTAGGAGAACAGGCTTACCACACTTTAGAATATCAGCTGTGATTCCGTTGCTGCCAGGAGATTTGCCGAAGGGCAGTCTATCAAGTGCTATGCCAAGTTATTTAGTTGTTGTCGCTCTAAATGACGGAGGGCTACATCAGAAGCAGTGTTGTCACTAGTGTAGAGTTCTGAGTAATGTTCTACCCAACGATCAAGTTGTTCAGATCGATCTTTTATGATTTCTCCTGAGGCTGATTTCAGAGGAGCGATTTTGTGATGTGAAGGTCCAAGTGCCCCTTTTATGCCGTCGTACATGCCTTTGATATTACCGGACTCAGTAGATGATTGAATGCTGCTGCAAAGCTGTAGCCAGTAACTAGTAGCACAGTGACGGGCAGTTTGTTGTAGCTTCTTCCTTGACGCTGTAAGGGCATTTAAAGTATTGTCATTATAAAAAAATAAATATTATAAATAATGGCATGAAGGTATACGGAAACATTGGTTCATACCCTGCTCAGGGCCCACTTATCACAGAACTCTACAATCAGCTAACTTCTAAGGCATTGTATCAGCATACGTTAAAAGGCGGGTACAATAGCACACTTACTGAAGGACAAGAAACTACCGAGACGAAGCATCTTATCAACATTTCCTACCAACGAACAGAATACCCTTGTTATCACCACTACTCCAAGAACTCTGCTTAACTCTCAGATAAGTCTGTAGCAAATACCAATAAAATTTGCAAACACATTTATGTAATTTTTGTTAATATAAGTGTCTGCATTTACTTTCGTGTTTGTTCCTTCTTTGTCCGACAATTTGCCTACAACTACGGAGAAATATGAGCTCCTTCGAAACCCGTAAATACTCTTACATATTAGGTTAGAAAATAGATTCGAGGTTAATAACAAAAAAGAGGGAGGCTAGTAGGTCAACGG
>CM042146.1:14676193-14686193 GCA_023376005.1 Doryteuthis pealeii
ATATATATATATATATATATATATATACATATATATATATATATATATATATATATATATATATATATATATATATATATATATATATATTGAATATTATTATATATATATATAATAGATTGATAGAAAGAGAGAGATAGAGATAGAGAGAGGGTTTGATATATGCGGTTGCCCTAATTTTGTATATGCAGTTTCATTTGTATGTTCCATTGTTTGACACTCATGGCCTCTTGTTGCATCGTCTTGATCTTATTTTCAGCTTGACTACCTTACATGAGATGAATAACATGTTCCAGCGACCGTTTCCATGTGCAATGCTTCAGGAGATTCGATGACATTAATCTAATGAATATGATGTGCAGATGGCCCGTATTGTCACAATGCAACGACCTTAGATTGACAAAGTTAATTGATCCGTTTGAACCCTTTGGCCAACTGTCAGTGCGCGTACGTGTGGAAATCACATGACCATGCTACTTTTAAGTGCTATATCTTTTAGCTAAGATATCAACACTATATGGATTAAAGCAATGACAACCATTGGACTGTGATACAATCGAACTAATAAATCTATCTGTAAATCTCTATTCGAATGCAATAGGAGTGAATTTGACTGCTAAATGCCTGATATACTTGAGCGTTTATCAGCGGTCGAAAGGTTATTTGCACAGGACTAGGGTAATACCATATTTTAGAAATTCAATCTCGATATAGACAAGTTATTATATTTTGAATAACACCTTCAATACAATAGTTATCCTATTAACTTTATCTCGTTACTGATCTAGAATAAGTTATAGTGTTATAAGGATTGGCCCGTATATTTTTACGGCATGTGGAATTGACCAAATTAAAATAATTAACTTTTCTTAAATAACTAGTTTTACAATTTTATAAGCCAAGTTTAGAAAGATGTAAACAAAAGAGAATCAAATAAATATTAATTTATAAATATTTTTAACAACAATAGAAACAATGGTTTAAATTCCATGGGAAAATATGTACGCCATCGGAATGTACCAAAATCATTCGATATTGCATCATTGCAAATCACCTGATATTTGATGAATATTTTAGCTTAGTGATCACGTAGAGAATGACAAAAAGAAAATTATAAAAAGGCCCATAGAGCTGAAAAACAACAGACAGTGGGAGCTTACGCTTTTCCCGACTCGACAGAGTTGGGGCGAATGCCCTCTAACTCGACAGTGGGAGCGAAAGTTCTCCCCCAACATCGACACAATGGGGAGAAGTCGCTGCTCGAAGACACAAAATGATATATCAAGTTGGTCTCATATTTTCGTTTCCAATTTTTTCTTTTACTCTCGCTGAACAACAACAAATTTCAATCACAAGTTTCAATCACAGACAAAACTGCTACAATGTTGACACAACCAATCGCACAAATATAAACAATACATGTCACACACAACTACGTACAGAGACATACAGTCGGCAACACCGCTAAAAGAATAATTGGATATACCAATTGTAAATTAATGTATATAAAGTGTGTTTATTGTATCAATTTTGTCTTCTTTTGTTTTCTGTGGAAACTTCATTTCCGTAGTCTCATACATTTGGGGATCAAAACTCAGATCTTCTTCAACTCTTCAACTACACACTCACCAAACAATCACGGTCCCTACAGTGTAATGGTAATTGTCATACGAAATGGACACGACGAATCGAGTTCAAATCCTGAACGAGGCTGTTTGGATTTCACATATCTAATTTCTAATATTCTAGAGAAAGGTATGAATCCAACTATTCTCCCTCTGTCTATAAGTAAATAGTGGGGCAGACTAGATTTTGTTAACATTGGTTAGGAAAGCAGTCTCGGAGACATAACGCTCTGAATTTAAACCCGTTAAACTCCGCTTAAGAAAGTGACAGTGTGTGACACACAGCTCCCGTGGAGGAGTTGGTAAATATTTATATAAGTAATTTTCATCGTCTTTCTTTCCTTTTACCGCCCCTTCCTGTGTCCTGTATATCTGCCCCCCTCTGTCTCTGTCTCTGTCTCTGTCTCTGTCTGTCTCTCTCTCTCTCTCTCTCTATATATATATATATATATATATATATATATATATATATATATATTACTGACGCGGCCGCTTTCAATAAAAACAAAGCCAAAGGATCCGTTTAACAGGAGTGACATTCATCAGAGGAAGGGAATCTAACGGTCCCGAAAATTTAGGATGATAAATAATAAGTGAGTCCTGTACTCCACAACATCGAGTTCCTTCATTTAAAAACATCATTAGAGGGCAAACCAAATCTAGAATAATAATTAACAAAAAAAAAAAGCAAATGAACAGAAACATAAACGCTTACACACACACACACAAACACACACATAAACAGACACCGCCACACACACAGGATTTAGAAGACATGAGACAGAACAAATGAACAGCCACTGGCAAAAACTTCAGTTCTAGTAATCTCCTGTAGATGGGATTTTATCCCGATATATTGAGAATAAATTACAGGTTAACAAACAACACCAGAGTTATCTTCTTTTTTTCTTTACACTTGCATTGTGATACCCTTCAAAACCAACCAGCAAACCATATATATATATATATATATATAATATATATATATATATATATATATATATCAGATTATAGGCTACAGTCTAAATGCGAAAATATAGACAAATACGTACATCTTGCAATAGAGCTGAAACAATCTGAGGGAAGTATGGTGAGGGTGATAGCAATCATTATTATCTATTATTACTATTTCAATCTTTGTAAGTTTTTCATACCAGTATTTACCTGGGAACTTTCATTGGAATCTGAGTGACATCAAGTCTTCCTAAGTCTCCCGTACTCTTCTGAGTGTCCTAGCTGAGTATTCAATATTGTTGGGATGGTCTTGATTCTCTTATGATTTCCAATTCATCTAAACTGTTTTTCCAGGGCATAATTACAACTTTATCATCATCATCATCATCAGCAGCAGCAGCAGCATCAGCATCATTATTATTATTAGTATTCCTTTTGAGTTTTCACATCAGTGTTAGCTGATGGTCTTTCACTGGAGTCTGAGTGACAGCAAGTCTCCTCAGGTCTCCAGGACTCTTCTGAGTATTCTGGCAGATTGCAGCAGTGCAGTGCTCTGAATGGTTTCAATCCTTGCTCTGATATCCAAACTTTCCAAACCCTTTTCTAATCCTTTCGGGACTGTTCCAAGTGCACCAACTACAATTGGTATAACTTTCACTTTCATATTCCATAACTTTTTCAGTTCTCTGGCAAGGTCCAGATATTTGTCATTTTTTTCATTTTCCTTTAACTTCACCCTGTGATCCGCTGGCACTGCAAAATCCACCTGTTGACAAGTTCTTTCTTTTTTGTTAATCACACTAGGTCTGGTCTTCTTGCTAAGGTGATCCGTTTTAATTTCAAAGTCCAGAGAATTTTGTGCGTTTCGTTCTCAAGAACAGATTCTGGTTTATGCATATGCCATTTTGTTGTGTGGTCAAAATTTAATTTCTTGCATAATTCCCAGTGGATCACCTTCCCAACCCAGTCGTGTCTAGTTTTGTATTCTCGTTGTGCTAGTTTGCTACATTCGCAGAGTATATGGTTAACAGTCTCATCTCTATTACCGCAAAGTCTACATTTACTATTTTGTTAGGTCTTATCAATTTTCGCTTTGATGTAGTTTGTCCTTATGGCATTATTTTGTGCAGCAATTATAAGTGATTCTGTTTCTCTTTTGAGGTTTCCCTTTCTTAACCATGTCCAAGTCTTTCCCTGTGCAACCTCATCTATTTGTCGTTTGAAGCGTCCATATAATTGTTTTTCTTCCCATTTTTGTTTTCTAGTCTTTGTCGTTTTTCTGTTTGTCCATCTGCCGTTTCTACTATTGTTGGCCGCCATAAGTAATTTGTCTTTTATTATTATTATCATTATTATTCTCATTATTATTATTATCATTATTATTATATTATTATTATTATTATAATTTTTATTATCATTATTATTAATTATCATTTTATCATTATCATTATCATTATTATTATTATAATTTTCACTCATTTTGAGTTTTTCACATCAGCGTTAGCTGATGGTATTTCCCTGGAGGCTGAGTGACAACAAGTCTCCCCAGTCTTCTGAGTATTCTAGCCGATTGCAACGGTGTAGTAATATGGATGCTCTCAATTTTTCTTCTGATCTCCAGATCCTCCAGTCTTTTTTCAAAGTTTACTGGGACCGTTCCAAGTGCACCAACTACAAATTGACAGAAAAAAGTTGAATTAGTTTCAACTTATTGTGTTTTTAGTAATGTGTCAGGTAAAATTCAGTGAGTCTTTCTCATATCCTGTTCACGTTGCCATTTTTGTCACATTTTTTTAGAAATATCACATGAAAAAACGCACATGACATATTTTCGTTATTGCAGAGGATAATTTTCCAGGCATTCTCCCCAGAGATGAAATAACATTGGTTTCCAGACGTTCGCCAAAGGATATTGCGATGAAAGAACATCCGTTGTCGTTTTTTTATTAGAATTTTTTAAATGACCGTGGCATCCAGAAAAGATTGGGCGTATTTTTAGGACAATTTAGTATATAAGGAATACAATCTCGAATGCGTCATACAATAATGAACAGATTTTATGGGTTTTTTTTGTAATATTCAGAGAGTGAATACTGCATTCTAAAGGATCAGTGATTATCTCTTGCCCTATGCTTCATACTATGTGGAGAGAAGATGAAGTCTACAAGTTATATACCTCTAGTAACTAAAGTATCAGAGTTAAAAGAGGAATAGTAGGAAGAAACAAACCGAGGATAAGGAAAAAGGTTTACTAAGCAAAGATATAAGGAAACAGAATAATTAGCAATTTCGAGGTTGAATTAACAAGTCCCATGAGATCTCGTTATTTCTCTCTTCCGAGATTTCGTCAGAGATCAGCCATAGAAAAACAAACGATTCCATTTTGATATTTTAGGTACTATATGACGATGCCATTACCGTTAATGAGATTAAAATAATTAACAAATATATGCACCCCCGGGTGCAAGTATTCAAGTTTTAATGTAATAAAATATATATTAAATTAGAAAGGCTAACGAAAATAAATAAGAATGCAGATAAAAAGATTTGAAAAATAAAAATAAAACATAGTTGGCGGGGGGAATAATCAAAAAATAGATCAACTGAAAATTACTCCTCATCACTCCAGCCTTTCATTGCTAAATTTTCATAATTTAAATTTTTAGTTAAAATAGAAAGTAATTAGTTATTTCTTTTTGATAATCGATTTATTTCCAGATTTATCCCCGGGATTTTACTCATATTCCTTAAGATAAAACCAAACTATTAGAAATCAATAATACAAAGCACATATTTATTAAAATCAATTTTTAATATCGAATATGCAAATTAATCTTCCCGTTCACACTGTAAAGCGCTATTTTGTTTTGTATATAAATACCTTGGCATGTTAGTATGTAATTACGGCCAACAGCTTTAATAAAGTATAACAAGTTTATTAATAATTGAGGTTTAGTTTGGTTTGGTTTGGTTTGTTTTACGGCATATCAACCTCAGTGGATCATTTAATGCCGATAAAGTTTTGAAATAAATCAATTCTTAATGGATAATACAATTTTTTTATAAATACATTTTTCTATTTAACCCATAGATGGGACCCTAACAGGTACTACCACTCCGGGTCAGAGTGGACCAGGGAGCAATGAATTGAGGTTTAAATAATAAACACATGGAGAGAGTGGCGTAAATAACAAAGGAAATTGTGACTTGAGTAGCGATATAGTTTTGGTTCCAGACTATCACACACTATCCCTTATAGTAAGATTTATTTTCAAAAGGTTAACTGTATATTTTGTTAACTAATTTAGTTTAAGAAAAGTGTACAAAACATCGGGTTTCATTTTTTGTTTGTCTAAAATTATCAAAAGGACAACATTTTGAGGTTACGTAGAATCATAAAACAAAACTAATTGCACAATACTTGTATTATTGCGCCTGAACTGAAACAAAAGTTGTTTGAATTAAGTTATGGAAATCTGATCCCACTGACAAGCTAAAGCGACATCTTTTCCAGGCTGTAGTCATATCAGTACTGCTGTATGGCTGCACTACCTGGACCCTAACGAGGCGCCTCGAGAATAAGTTAGATGGGAGTTGCACAAGAATGCTGCGAGCAGTTTTGAACAAGTCGTGGAAACAGCATCCTACAAGGGAGCAGCTGTATGGTCACCTGCCCCCTATCTCACAGACCATCCGAGTGAGACGGACTAGGCATGCAGGACACTGCTGGGGAAGCAAGGACGAACTCATAAGTGATGTCCTCCTGTGGAAGCCAACACATGGCCATGCCAGTGTGGGCCGCCCAGCAAGGACCTACATTGACCAGCTATGTAAAGATGCTGGCTGCAGCCAGGAAGAATCCCCTGGGGCGATGAATGATAGGGAAGGTTGGCGAGAGATTGTCATGGATATCCGTGCTGCACGACATGATGATGATGATATATTAATGCTCGTGTTCCTCAATTCGAAATGTGTTTTTAACTTAGGTACACTTTGATAGTTCTTGATCTTGTTGACAAGTAGGTTAAAGTCACGAGCTACGTTCAATTGTGAGATGCCGAGCTTGACTGACAAACACCCCGTGCTACAGACCGGATATATTCTATGGATTGGAACGCGGTCTCGGAATCTACGATTTAGACCGATTTGATATTGCCTATCAAGGTTTTGCAAACCGTTCAAAATGATATATATGATTACTGTGATCGACAATACTTTCTCCTTTCGCACAACAAATATTTTTGGTTGCTTTCAGTGAACTCGAAAACCATATGTACCCGAATCTATATCTATATCGCCCATTCACTTGTGCGACTTTCAAATCTCATATGGAGTGAAACAATGCACTATATTTAAGCGCTTCATGTACCATAAAAATACCAAGGAGTATTTTATATGACTTGAACTGCTTAGGTCGATATAGGCAATGCAAACTGGTACATATAGTTATATAGAAACTGAATGAATTAAGGTTTTATCTTTGATTTGATTTATATTTTTTGAAAAACATGCTGATGTTACATTTTGTGAATATGTTTAGTGTTGTGGGGTTGTAAGGGGTCAAATAAGAACAAAACGACGGGTAACAAATGTAGGAAAATGTATTAACAAAAGAGTAGACAATTACAGTACAGAGAAGTGGGAATTACGTCCGACAAATAGAGTTATGAGCTGACTCGCATTGGCTTACTCTTAAGCCATAATTGTCCCTGTTACTTATAGTAACCGTCGGCGCATTCCATTAGTCTATAGGGTATATCACCAATAACAATTAGTTATTTGGCTTTTCTTTATGACGTGTTAACCCTCTTCTGGCCATTTAATGCCAAGTAAAGGTCTAAGGCTGCTTGCAATATCTGCAGTTGCTTAAATTCAATACTTAACGGAGTGACTACTTAAAAGCAACAGCGACGCGAGTCCTTCGATTATTAAAATGACTAGATTCGCGTGATTTACCAACTAAAATAGCCCCGTCAGCATACGAGGCTACTGCCTTTAATTTGAGTTTCCAGAACTATGTAGTGAATTACTACGCGACGACCACTGGCGCCATAAGAATTGGCGCACATTTCGTTTTCCCTTTGTCTTTGTTCCTCCTTGTATCATTCTTTTCAGTGAAGTAAGCCAACGTGTAAGCACGTGTGTCCAGTACCTCCGTTTAAAATACGTCGCATTCTCATTTTACTAACACTATGATTCGACTAAACCACACCATAATATCCAGTCATGTGGCAATTTATTAAACAGTCACAATCAGATGCAGTTTAATGTCATATCCCCAAAACTTGACAAGTTACAAAGATAAGAAATCTCTAAAGAACCTCCATAGAAATCAAATACATAAAATAAAAAAATGTATAATACAACAATGGAACTGCAGAGGAATCAAAGCCAATTATGAAGAACTACTACTACTACTGCTGACAAAATATAACCCCAAAGTAATGTCTTCAAGAGACATTTCTCAAAGACATTAACCAGCTAAACATTAAAAATTACTATACGTATAATCACATACACAAAGATGGACACAGGTCTTCAGGAGGTGTGTCTATTCTCGTTAGGAAGGACATAACCCAACACCAAATCACCATTGACAGTGATCTACAAGTGAATGCAATATTGTAAATTATCGAGTGTATGTATTACCCAACCCCTCCACTATGGGCAGAATATGACACAAAAACAATTTTATGGGAAGTATATTCCTGAACACAGTACAACTAACCATTATTTCCTGATTGTCATTGTCTTTTCATTCTTGATTCCATTATTTCAAATGATCTTGTGTTAAAGCCAAACTACAAGAAGTGCTGCCCTTTCAGGTTATTTTAATTGAATCTCATCACTCCAAATTTTGACTCTTGACAAAAACCCAAGTAGAATAATTGCTACAATTGTAATCATCCAATATTTTGTATGATTGTACAATGTCCATATAACAAATTGGAGGAGTTTTATATTCAGCGCCATTGCGTTTATTCAAGTGAAACATGACATCATAAAAAATCAAAAGTGACTTCAAGTTTCCCTCTATACAGCAACTATTTTTCGTTATTTCTTTTTTATTGAGAAGTGTACTAATATACCATAGTAAAGTCTTCACAATCTTATCACCGTTAATCGAATTCTTACCATTGACATAAAAATGATTAATCGACCTGAAATGAATTGAATATGAAATGAGAAATGAGCAAGTCGATTAAAGAGACATCGGGAGACGTAATGCGTTTGCCCCTTTAATGATTCTATTTCCTCCAAGCACTCAACAAAAAGCTTCAGAGAAACCGGACATACAAAGCAGTGCAAAGACATTATGGTGGGAATTAGACAGTTCATTTCGTCTTTTGAACTTGGAATTACGTCAGAAATTATGAGAGCAATATCAAAGAAAAATTGGGCATGACTGGAAGGAATTTGATTGGCTGTAGGAAAAGGCAATTTAAAGAAGAGTTATCTTCTCGGCCAGTGGTTGACTGAAGGGCACAAAGTTAAACAAGAGCAAACTAAATCTATACAAAAGGGTTATATTCAGAAAATATACGAGGAGTGGCCAGTGTGCTAAAATAGATCTCTTGGAACGTAGTGCAAATGAGAATCATATTAATATCTAGGAGAAAGAAGATTAGTAAAAATCATCAGCAGCATCTTCATGGTTTGAGAATGGATTGTTTGGAAAAATTTCTCGCCGCTTTTAATTTTTCATCATTTAAGGTAAGTCCTCAAATGTCATTCAGTGTCCGCGCAGAGTTCATTAGTGCATGGTTATGCTAGTCGGTCAACGAGTGATAACAAAAGCCTAGATTTTATAGCTTACAATAATACACACGTACACACTATATGTTGTTTATCGCAAAAGATTTATACACACACACACGCAACCACAGAGCTAAAAAATGCACAATGCTTTCTTTTCGATACACGCACTTACACAATCCCATACTCACACCGTAAAAGAGAATATTTGACGTCATATTTCAAACCGTCTTCTTTTTTAAAACCTCAAATTTTGAACAGACTGAATAACAAGGACTACCACTCGCTTTTCTCGCTATTCTGTGATAAAAAAAAATTTCTTATTACCTTCCATATACCAACAAATGCCCTGAAAATGATCTAATTAATAGATCAAAATACTGCAGCGTCGGTTACCATTTAACTCATTTAAACCTGTGTTTTTTCATTCTTTCCTAATATACTACATACCGTCGGATTCACTTCCTTTTCTTCTACACTCACACTATCTATATATATATATATGCTATTGTTTTTGCAGAACCACGTTAATAATAATAATACAAAACATCAGTAAAATTAGAAAGCCAGTATGAATAGAACATTCCAATGTTATATTGTTTTTGCAATCTCTCCGATAATGGCTCGTGAACGGTCCGAAAGTACTTGGAAACAAATCAGCTATG
>CM042146.1:14691193-14713693 GCA_023376005.1 Doryteuthis pealeii
TAGAGGAATTATATATATAATTGATAATTTTGAATCATATTACCACGACCAGACAACTCGTCAAACACCATTTGCGACATCCGGAGCACTGGACAGCTGTTTCGACCTCCTTTGGTCTCATCAGCAGTGCATACCACAATCTCCGCCACTAGAGATTGAACTCGTGTACCCTAGTGTACACGTTTACGCACACTACATGTGTATATGTGCGTCTTTGCTTGCACACATACACACACACACTTACAAAAAGGCACATACACTTACGTATTTAGAAATAGACAGGACGGTTTAATTCCTTCCCTTTCAATCGCTATCACCCTCACTTTATATATATATATACATACATATATTATATATATATATATATATTATATATATATATATATATATATATATATATATATTTGCGTGCGTGTACACTAGGGTACCCTTATAAACAGTACGTATTTATAGATACATTACAGTCTATGTAGATAAAAACAACCAGAGAAAATATCGTTTGACCTCTATCACTCAATTAAATGCCATAAAACATTTATGTCTTGTTTAAACCTAAAGTAGATTTGACATATTGACAGATAATTGATAAATATTTATTCAAATAAAGAAAAAAAACTCAATTCCGGTAATTGTTTTGAATGTCTACATCTATCATTTAGATGCAATTTGCATAATTCTTTCAAGATAATGAAATAAATTAATTTCATTTAATTTGTAAAACATTTGTATGTATTTATGTTGGTTTGCATGAAATGAATTGTCGGCTAAATAGACAGTTTATAGAATTCCATATGCACATATGTTAGACGATAAAATTGTCTCCGATAATTGGCGAGAGGGAATAATTTACATTGGTTACGTATTTATCAAACACAAATTTAACATATTACAGATTTGCTTATATTTTGTTTCGTTTTTATCATTGACATCCATCCGTCTACCAGAGATGGTGTAGTGTCCAAAAATTAGAAACATTGGATTAATTCCGCATATATTGTAGCATTTTTGTCTACGAAAACTGGGTCCTCCGGGTGGTCAGATGGTGCATTGATTATGTCATGCAGCTGAAGGGTTCTCAGATACCCATGGAACTTAGTCTCCAAAATTTCGTAGCTGGCCTCGTCGTCATTGAAGAAGATCCGAGCGTACCTGGGCCCATAACTTGTTAAGTATCTGGCCACCATCCTTGGCCAGTTGTAAAGAACTTAAAGTAAATAAGTAAGTAAGTCCTGAACTATAGAATCCTTTGGTAAGTGAATAAGTCCTAAGTGTTGGAATCCTACGTAGTGTCAAAAAGGTCCAGCGATATAATCCTATGATCCGTCGTCCACGAAGATCCAAGTAGTAATGATTAGGTATGACCAGAACAGTATAAATAATAATATCAGCAGCAGAATACTGCCAGTGGTTGGTCAATAGGTTGGTCACATGTTCATCGGTGAGTCTATAAGTAGAAGTGGTCATTTGACACACATCTTATATCCAAAAACACCAACACTTAGCTCGGGGTTGATATGAAGGATGAGCTGTCCACACTGCTGTTGTGGTAAAAGAAAAACAAACAATGCAGTTTTGCAACGATAGAGTCACAGGAATTGCTTGATAGCCGAAGTTACTCATCACTTCATCTTTGGGACTCAGGCTCCGGATTTCGATGTTTACTCCTCTGGCTTTGCCTTGGAAAGACGTATCGCCAATAATCAGCGGATGTTTCATAACATACTTTTTCTTGTCTAAATGGATTGCTATCCAAGGCTAAGGATCCCCATCAACCCCATTTAGAATTGATTTGATTTTTCTTGTTTTACGGCATATCAACCTCAATGGGTCATTTAATGCCGACTACGTTTTTAAAATAAATTGGTGATAATGTTTAATTTTTTAATTTAAGGTTGTTTTTTTTTACATATTTTCTTTTGTGAATGAAACTTTTAGATGTTTTTGGTAACATATATTTTTGTGTTTTCATTTTTTTGGAAGATGTTTAGATTTTGTTGTAGATGTGTGCTTCTTTTTTATGTATCCAAGTAGTTTTTCTGGGTTTATTTGGTAGAATATCTGTTTTAGATTTGTTGTTTGGTAGTATTTTTTTCGTTTTTGTTTTACGTTGCTACATTCTGTTAGTATATGTTTGATTGTGTAGGGTTTTTGGCATGGTATGCAATATGGGGCTGCTTCTTTTTTGAGGAAGTATGAATGGGTAATGTAAGAGTGTCCTATTCTTAGTCTGGATAATATTATTTCTTCTTTTTTGGATATTTTGGTTTGACTTATTTGAAGTTTACCTATTTGTGGCATTATTTCATATAGTTTGTTGTTTTGGAAGTTATTCCAATAATTTTGCCATGTTTGTTTTGTGTAAAGGTTTATGGTTCTTTTTCAGTCAGTAAAAGACAACCCCATTTAGAGATTTATGAGTGTAATAATTATCCCAATCCTACTACTATTAATGAGGACTACCATTGACTCCCCTTAATGGAGTTTGCTATGAAGACAATAGGGTTGGGACAATCATATAGGTGCCTGTCGTGACTAGATTCTTCGACCGCCCGTCTAGAATAAGTAAAGACCAAAGTAGAGTGTTGCTTAGCATGGACTGTTCAGTCACCAGGTTTTCCTCACCCAATCCAGGCCTCATGCGTAGCGCACCCAACCCTAAACTAGATTAGGGGTCGAGTGATACTGATGATGACTATCTTGTTACTAAATTTATCAATTATAACATTGACAATCCGGTAAAGCTTTATTATTTTTGTACTGGAATATAAATAAAATCAATAATATAAATATAAATAACGCGCAGTTCTCCAACAGTATCACTAGCTACTAAACTAGTAGTGTGTCGACTACGAATACTACTCCGCAACTTAAATACGTATAAACTCGCGTATTCGTATCTTTATATGTATTCCGTTGGACGAGTCTAAATCGTAAGAGAAATAGGTTTCCTTACGACACTATCCTTGTAAATGACAGAAATCCATCGCTACTCTCTATAGATGCAATTAATTTGCGGGGCATATTGAACAGTTTTGTTATATAGCGGCTTCAAATTCACAACGCTAAATTCGTGTACGTTATTAGTACTGGGGTTTTCATTGTACCCAAAGCGATGTATGTTAGTAGTCAGCTACAACCGACTACTGGACTTCAATAAACAACAGATACGTATGTACAAAGAGATGACCCTTCTTTATTTTCTACGGTGTGTGGGTGGTGAAGGCGCAGAGCGTACAATGAGTGTCCGAGGGGTGGTTGCTGACGGGAGACGTGAAGTGTCCTTTTGGCTGCCGGCTGGCGTCTCTGTGTTCTGACTCGAATCTTCTCGCCTTTATATTGATAGATACGCATCCGCATATTTAACTTTTGATCTGATAACGGACATTTGTTATATATTTCTTTATCTTCTCCCTGCTTCCTTGACCGGAAACCCTCTCTTCCGCTTTCTCTTTCTTTTTAAATATATATTTTTATCTTTCTCTTTGTCCCTCTGTCGGAAGCTTTCTTTTCCGGGCGAGGTCAATCCAACAGTTTTGGAATAGTCAGAATAATTTTGGGGGGAGGAAAACATTGAATACAAACTATATTACGGTAAACTGCGTCTTAGTAAAAATGTATCCTATGTATTACACAAGGGACCTGTATAATACATTAGATACACTTTAATATACTTGAAATTGATATATCTACTTTTATTACTATTGCTAAAGCAGAAATAAGATTAATATATATTTTGTAGCATTCACTTTTAATAAAGTATATTCATTTTACATAATAGATTAATAGTAACATTGATTTTCTCTCTGGTTAATATAAATCTTAATGTAATTAATATGACTCAGTATATTATGGTATTGTATTGCGCAGACCTAATGCAATATATAATGAGATTTAAAATAATAGGATAGAATTTCATATATGTCATCATATATAATGTCAAAAAGTAAATTACTATTGAATATTACATAAATTATTTTCTCTATTATTGTTTAATTCTATTTTCTGTTCTCTTTAATGGGATACGATCTTTTAACATTGGATTTATGTATAATAAAATGCAGGTTCCTTTAAGAACTTTAGTTTGGGGGAAATTTATTGGAGATGTTAAAATAAGGCAGAAAGTTTAAATATTGAGGCTCTCTGATAGCTGGTAGTGTATTCTACCGTATTAACCCTTGACATATTTCAAGGTGGTACTGGATAAATGCGGTCTAAAAAATTCCCAAAGAAAATTTGTCAGAGAAAGTTGAGGAGATGAAAAGATAAAACAGTTTAATATATCACAAAAGGAATATACATATACGTGGTCAATGAAATACCAATCGCTTTTATTTCTGACGACTAAGACCTGTAGATATACCGAAATACGATAGTTTAATTATTACAATGTTTGATGTGTTTATTTAAGAGCTATTGCCAAACAGTTCAATTTGTAAAATGTATAATAATCTTGATCTATCTCGCACCACTTAGTGACATGCAATACTCCACTTTGGCCTATCTTGGGCTAGACGGGCGTCGGAGAGGCACCTTCGATCAATCGGCTGTCACGTCAAGCCTAGCACTATATGATTTTCCCAACCCTATTGCCCTTATGGCAAGCCCCAACCCCTTTTTATCATATGGTGCTAGAAAGGCGGTGGCTGCGGGTCTACATGTCCTGGGAATGACGTTAAACTCAATCTGATGGTGAGGTTCCAGTTCTGGAGGTTTGGGAATGTGGAGCACCTCTTATCAACCATTGCTCCCTGGTCCACTCTGACCCGGAGTGGTAGTACCTGTTAGGGTCCCATCTATGGGTTAAATAGAAAAATGTATTATCCATTAAGAATTGATTTATTTCAAAACTTTATCGGCATTAAATGACCCACTGAGGTTGATATGCCATAAAACAAAACAAACCAAAAAAACTATCTCGCACTCTTTTTTCTTTCCCATTTGTATCTTCTAAGTATGTTCTCTTGAAACAGATTAGCGTCATCGCTTCCGCACTCACATACTTACTCTATATTTCCCCGATTTTCTTTCTTTCTCATATTTATTGCGTAGCATATCCATTTTCATTTTTTATTGGAAAAATGGAATAGTCCATTATTTAACTGATGACACTCATAATAAATAAGAATTTGGTGAATAAGCAACAACAGATAATCAGGAATTTACTTTTGTATTTCTTCTTGGAAGATTTGGACGGTCTCATTTTTAAACAGAGGGAGTTGCAAGATGATGACGTTCGTACAATCAAGGAACACCAGTATTAATATATAGATGGTTTCTCCATCGAACCAATAGGAAGACTAGTTAAATACGTATGTGTCTTTTCTATGTTGTGGAGATAGAACAGGTAACACCACAACTAATATATCCAGCTGTTTCGTATAGAACCAAATTAAGATATCGATTAACGAAACATTTGAAAAACATATCCGTATTTAATAGGACCATTTGCAACCCCCAAGAAAAAACACACACACACACTAATGTAACTTTTTTACATGCCACAATTTAATTTTATATTAATCAATATTCACCTTAAATAGACACAAAAATTTAGATCACTAACCCAACTCAACCTGATCCTCAATTCCTATAAATAATAAATAATTTAACATTTATTAAGCAACTCAATATTGCAAAATAATAAAAAAACACATAACCACACGCCCAACTCTACTTCACCCTGAAGCCGAAAAATCAAAAATTAATTAACACCCGAGATTACGTCATTAACGGTTCTTTATCGGTCGTGTCTGAAAATGAAGTTAAAAAAAGTTCTCTTTCGAACATTTAAAAAATTCTCCGCTTTTTCCAACGAATTTCATTTTAAATAAGGATTCACTCTGATGAAGGTCGAATTTTCTTTGTGTGCGGAACACTTCTATATTTTTTTATATTATTATTATTTCATTTCATTTGTTTATTTAAAAATAATAATAGTTTAAATATTGTACACATAGATAAACTCCTGACCGAAACACGTGTAAGTGATATTGATTAAAATTATCCTTTATTATACTTTCTATACTTTCTTTCTTTTATTCATTCTTTCAAGACACTAATGTAAATATGAACGTAATTCCGAATAATCATAGAACAATTCTTAATGCTTTAAATGCTGTTTTAATCAATCAAGCAATCATTGAAACCATACCACTGTGTACATATTATTTGTATTAGGAATATTTCTGTGTGCGTATAACTTATTTTTGACAAACATAAATGTATTTTTTAAAAATGCAATTGAACATTAAAAATATAATTGGGATTCCAATAAAACATTTACAAATTAATGAAAATTCGGCTTTAAATAACTCATAACGTTTGATATGCCGTTAACCAAATAAACTAAATTAAACCAAATGTATACAAGGTTTTTATAAAAGAAATTGACCGTTTCAAAAAATTATCTAAAGGACAACCAAAATATGAATCTAAAAGTTAGTTTTAGAGAAATAATATAAGTTCATTATTAAGGCTTTCAGCTTCACCATGCGTCCCTGTCTGCCAGAGTGTCAAAAACTATGGAATGGAGCTACTTGGTGCCGACATGTTGGTAGCAAAACAATCATATATTGTCGCTGTTCTGGTAAGTAATTGATTGAACCTTTAAAAATAATTCACATGTCTTGCGTTTGAACACCTCTTGCCCCCCAAAACGAGAGTTAATGTAATTGTCCATTTACAGTCGAGCAACTCTCAAAAAGGCAAGTGCCAAACTCACTGATAGTGGTGGTGTGGTTCTACATTATCCTGTCTTAGCCTGTCTATTATAGAATTAGTTAAATTTGTTCATTGATATTCATGCATAAATTCACAGCATAAAACACATTACTGATTGAACATGAAATATAAAAATAAAAAAAATCAAATTTATCGATACAATTTGATCAGAGATTGTAGACACCACTATCTCTTTAATTTGTCAAAGACGTAACCAGCATCTCTATATTAATACTCGTCTTCCCTAATTGTACGACCGTTATCATATAGCAACACATTCTGATTAAAATGAAACCGTCCCAATTTTTCAAGATGAAATTCAAAAATGTAAATCCTGATTATTTGGTGTTGCTTATCCGCTGAATTCTTATAATAAAAAAGAGAGTAGGGGGGAAATCGAGTCAGGCGGTGGGTGCGTGAATCAAATGACGATAATCTGTTTCAATGGAACATATTGTAAAAATGAAAAGTAAAAAAATAGTGAGTGAGTTAAATCAAGATTATACTTTTTACATATTGAGATATATTGCAATAACTCTTAAGTACGCCTATCAAACGTAGTCATAATTAAATTAGGATACAATGGTATATCAATAAGTCATTCTACTCTACTAACAATACTCTAACCAAATCACGAAGGTCATGGTTTATTTACTCACCTGATTGTGACGTTAATTTCTTTGACATTGTCGCTGGAGTTTTGTAAGAATATTCATAGTTACTATTTTGTATTTATAATATGCCTAGTATATATATCATGTACGTTAATAGAAATAAAATAAAAAGGTTTTATTTTATAATAAAGCAATAAGCTGACTATATTTTAAAAAAAATATTTACTCATGAAGACTGCACCGATGATACAGCGCCTCTTTCAAATTATATTATACAGACCAATCCTATTATAGGGGCTGTAATGTAATATATTACGATAGAAAAGAATTTAAGAATAACGGTAATTCTGAAGTTACCGGGTTCTGGCCTTTCTCTGTGACAGTTCTCTGGTTGGTTAGTTCAGTTCTTGGGAGGGGAGGGTGAACTTGGAATTTGGAGAGGTAGCTGTTAATGTTTGGAGGAGGCAGACACGTCTCCAAAATGTCTATTTTTCTGCGCATGATAGTTAAATGACCTCTAAAAAATATTCATTTTTTTGTGTTCGTTATTAAAACAACAATGGGACACGAGATGAAGAAGTACCAGAAGTACCAAGGGAGCGGCCTGAGAAGAGAACCAACTAGATAGACCATAGCGACCAAAATAGCAGAGGCCTCATATCAGAGTAGATGAGCAGACCAAGAAGAGAATATGGTAAGTACATTATAAGAGGAAAAAGGCTGTAAACCAGAAACATACACTCAATAAACTCTTGAAGCTATTGGACCGTGTTTTAACAATGCATTGATGCCGAAATACAATAACTATTTTAAACATGTTGAGCCATTATTTAGTTTTTTAATATGGAACGAAAAAATGTATTATATATTAGTTTTATTTCTTTTATAAATTATCAAACATCTTCAGAAATGAACAGATAATATATGTACATTATATTCAATAGACATTGTATAATCTAATAACTAAAAATAGGTTCCCAAATATATGAACGTAAATCACTTAGGTAAATGTCAAATATAACTTGAAAAGGTATGCCAAATATAGATATTTTCAAAAACCTTTGCATTTCAGAGCTTATGGCTATACAGGATTCGTACATTCGTCTAAATATACACCAAACAATTACTAGTCAATTGTAATAGCAATAAGCGCGGCTCGTCACATGATTTCATTCGTAATTCGCAAAGCGTAAAAACTATTGGCAAAGCCAGTCGACTAAGACGACTAAAAACTGGGGAAAATTATATTTTGACTCGCTGCCAATCATCCTATTAACTCCTAGTTTTTGGCAGAAGCTTTTTATCAGCGATTGTCAGCAAAAATAAGAAAAAAAAAAACAAAAACAAAATAAAAAGTACAAAAACCACATAAAAAAAAGAAAATGGCCGCCATCATAAACTGGCTGTTTGGAGGGAAATCGCATTTCTACTGTTATCTTTTTTTTCTCTTTTCTTTCCCTGACGTTTTTACTGAGTGGTCTCCTAGGAGGCTAATTTCCGAAATCACTTTATCCAGAATTTTCGTTTTTCTCATGCGACAGCCCTCAAAATGGGTAATCATTGTTGGCGTCTCATCATTACTGGATAAAATTCAACAAATGTACAACTATAGGACTAGCATTGTTCTACCTTGCTTGTTTTGTTTCTAATTTTATCCGCCTCATTGGGACATGGCGGGTTTTCGAAAAAAAATGGTAGCGATAATTTACTAATGAAATGGATATTGTTAAATGTAAACTCATATTACAATTAGTTGTATTATAAAACTGTGAGAATAATCAATTTTCAGGCTGTGTAGGTCGTAATAACTATCGTAAAAATGTAAGCTGAGGTAAAAGGTTGTCTGCTTTAAGTTTGTGTTAATATCCTTGAGAAAGCATTCGTTTCGTAACGGTTATCATCTTATACATTCTGATATCAAAATCTGAACGACCGTTTGCATTTCACAAGGCCCTAATACACTTATGAAAGGTATAAATCTTACTATTTTAACTTTCGCTATGGTTAGATAGTGTTGGGTCTGGGGTTAACAAATACAAACATTGAATTATCTGCGTTATTCGGACTATTGTCCTATCTTCATTATTATTGTACAACGTTTCGGCCGATATTCCTCCGACACATGACACATGGCTAAAGGATAGGTAGTTAGGTTAAGACAGTTCTAAGTGACAGTTTTTTCTCTGGATACCGAGTTCAATCCTGAGTAGAGGCAGTTAGAAAAATAATTAACAACGACTCCTACCCCAGCTATGGTTAGCGGAATGAGAAACAGGATACCCTCGTGGACTAAATAAAGGGTTAGGTTCAAAGTTCCATGATGGCTCCCGATTACGACAAGAAAGTTTCCGGTTCGAGAAGTTCCTTGAATCCGAGAAGGTTCCGAGTCCGACACAGAAATACCTGAAGAAGACCGGAGAGCATTCGGCCGAAACGTTGTACAAATAACAATGAAGATGAGGACAATAGTCTAAATAACGCAGATGATCTAATCTTCAAGCCTCATTTCAAACATTCAGAGAATAACAACATTGAATCTGGAAAAAATGTTAATAGATTTATTACACTTTGGTAAAAATATATAAATAAGATAGTGTCCAACGTACAGCTCTTTTACAAGATTGAATCTATGTAACAAGACAGCTAATCTCGCAACTCGACAAATCCCTCGCATAGGGCAGTCTCATTTAACGTTTTTGTTAGACGAGTAAAACTTTCTTGGCAGTGAAATAATTTTCGCTTACACAAATAGTGAAGGCAGCTGAGGTTATTATATGGTATTCCTACTTTTCCAGTGTATTAGGCGCTTGTGAAATGCAAGATATTTTTACCTTTTCAACTATAAAACCGAAATGAAAAAGCAATTAAAATCAATAAATTTGAGGAAGTCTCAAACTAATTAATGAGAACGAATATCTTATCGAACCTAGTCGTTTTGTGTTGTTATATCCCTTTTTCTCTACTGCTCAAAACATCTCTGTAAAGACGAGATAACTGTTAATCCGAAGGTTGCGCTAATTTATTGTATATGTAAAATAAATTGCATGTTATTAAGTATGTGGATTCTGATATTAATATGTAAAACAATTTTATTAAAAATTGAGGTTTAAAATAAAAAAATAAAATCATGGAGAACTAAGAGAAATTGTGGACTTGAGAAGTGGGTATCAGTTTTTGGTTACACAATCTTCATTATAATAACTAGCAAATATATGCACCCTCGGGGTGCAAGTATTTAAGTTAAATGTAATAAATATTAGATTAAATCAGAAGGCTATGACCTAATTAAGAACTTCAGATAAAAAGATTTGAAAGCGGAGGGGGTATAAATGGACAAATAGAACAAAACTTGAAACTTAACTCTTTCATCACTTCGTTTTTCAATGCTAAATTTTCATGAATTTAACTATTTAGTTAAAATAGGAAGTAAAGATAAAATTACAGTTATTTTTCTTGTTAATGAATTTCTTTAGATTTATTGAAGAGATTTTACTGCATATTATTAAGATAAAACAAACAATTAGAAACCAATAATACCAGCAAATTTTTATTAAAATCAGTTTTTTTTAATATAATATGCAAATTAGGCTATACGTTTTCACTGAAACTGGTATTTTGTTGTATTATAAATATAATTGCATGCTATTAGTATTTAGGTAAGCCAACGTATTAATAATGTCAACAGTTTTATGATTAATTGAGGTTTTAAAATTAGAAATAGAATCATGGACATGTGACGTAAATAACTAAAGGGAATTGTAACTTGGTAGTAATATAGTTTCGGTTACAGACAGAAAAACACGCAAATCTCCATTGTAATAAGATGAATACATTAGATTAAGAAAGATATGAAAATTACAATAAGAATGCATATAAAAAGATAAACACTTATTTTTAATTCTATATCTAATTGGTTTCTATATAATCATTCATATGATTGTATGGTAGGTTTTATTCTTTCATAAGACCTTTTAAATGATTAACACCCATTATGCCTTAAACTAGGTAGGGGATTAGGGGGTAATATGATAATGATAATATCTTGAGGGCTTGTCACGAAATCAATGTCTTTCCTATTGTATTCGAATAATACACACGACGCCCTGTCGTACTGGGCGTTTAGAATGCACCGACTGCACGCTCTGCAGAGGGGTAAGACTCCCGCAATGGGGCACCTGTTGCCGTGGGTGGCGCCCGTGATGCTTAGGATAGAGCCAGGTTGGATGAGCAGTTCATGATATGCATACTCGCTTTGGCCCTATTTTGGGGCTAAGACGGGTCGGTCGGAGAGGCCCTCTGATTCAATCGGCTGGTCACGTCATAGCCCTAGCACTATATGATTTTCCGCAACCTATTACCTTATGGCAAGCCCAACTCTTTTTATATAATGGGTGCTAGAAGGCCGGGGGCTGTGGGTCTACATGTCGCTGGGAATGAAGTTAAAACTCTATCTGATGGTGGAGGTTCGGTTTTGGAGGTTTGGGTGGATGTTGAGGCACCCCTTCATCACCATTGCTCCCTGGTCCATCTGACCGGAGTGGTAGTACCTGTTAGAGGTCCATCTATGGGTTTTAAATGAAAAATGTATTTATAACAAAATTGTATCATCCTTAAGACTGATTTATTTCAAAACTTTATCGGCGATTAAATGACCCACTGAGTGTGTATGCGTAAACAAACAAAACAAACAACCATTTAGATATAACTAGGTTAACGGGTATGCAGGGAGTATAATGTAATGATGAATATGCGCTTGTGAGCTGCCGAATCAATTCTTTCCCTATTATAATTTGAAATAATACAGACGAAGCAGAAAATGCGACCAAGTGAAGAGTTGGTGAATCAGAAACTTGTAAACTTTGGACACTCGCAGTCAAGTACCTATTACTTATATAGTAACTTTATACTGGTTGCATCGATCATTAATCTATGTCAAGTTAAACAAACTGATCGGAATGGTAATAAAAAAACAGTATACGCCTATGTGAGATTTGAACTCGGATCCTCTTTGACTCAGCCAGAATCTGACAACGTACGACTCATTTAACGTCTGAGCAAACAAGAGTTCGAATTGCAATTTTGGATTGGTATAGATGCTGCTAACATTAAATAAAATACAAAGGATGCTCTGAAATAAATGCCACATAAATAGTTCTACTACGTATACGGTTAAACGATGGTGCTCTTAGCGTGACTGTTTGAATAGATCGTGAGCAAGAAATTCCAAATCTTGGACAAGGTTTTTTCGTTTTACTTCGCGCTATGCCTTGGGAAAATGTATCAATCTATCACAACGCTCTATTTTCTCAAAGCTGGGCATAGAGGTTTGTGTAGATTGATACATTTTCCAAGTGCATTAGCGCGAAGTAAAACGAAAATACTTGTCCAAGATTTGAATCTGGTCACGGATATATTTCAACAGTCACGCTAAGAGCACATCGTTTAACCGTATCACGTAGAACTATTTAGGTGGCATTTATTTCAGAGAATCCTTGGTATTTTATTTATTGTTAGATGATCTATTAGCATCAAAATTGGATTGAACTTCTGTGTTTGCTCAGACCGTTATGAGGTGCGTACGTTTGTTCAGATTCTGGGCTGAGTGCAAAAGAGGATCCGTAGTTCAAATTCACATAGGGCGTAATAACTGTACATTTCCGATCACGTTGTTTACTCTGAACATAGATTAATGATCGAGCGAACAGTCTAAAAGTATTATATAAGGTAATGGTACTTGCTTGCGAGTGTCAAAGTTAAAGTTTCTGATTCACAACTTGTCACTTGGTCGATTTTCTGCTTCGTTGTTTTTCAATATAATAGGGAAAGACATTGAATTCGTGCAGCTCACAAGATATTCATCATTATCATTATATACCCTGATTCCGTAACTGTTTATATCTAATGGGTTTGGTTTGTTTTGTTTTGTTTTACGGCATATCAACGCTCAGTGGGTATTTAATGGCCGATAGTTTTGAAAATTAAGGATCAGTTCTTAAGGATGATACAAGTTTTTGTTATAAATAGCATTTCTTTCTATTTAACCCATAGATTGGGACCAACAGGTACTAACTCCGGGTTCAGAGTGGAGCAGGGAGCAATGGTGAATGAAGGGGTGGGCTCACATTCACCAAACCTGCCAAACTGAACTCAACTCAGATAGAGTTTTTAACGTTCATTCCAGACATGTAGACCCACAGCCCCCGCCTTCTAGCCATATGATAACAGAGTTGGTGCTTGCCAATACAGGGTAATAGGGTTGGGAAAATCATATGGTGCTAGGGTTGACGTGACAGCCGATTGATCAGAGGGGGCTGCTTCCGACGCCCGTCCTAGCCAAAATAGGGCCAAAGTGGAGTTTGCATGTCATGAACTGCTCATCACCTGGCTCTATCCTTAAGCATGACGGGGCGCCACCACGGTAAAAGGTGGCCCATTGGGGGAGTCTTAACCCCTCTGGCAGAGGTGCAGTCGTGCATTCTAGCGCCCCCAAGTCGACAGGGCGGTCGTGTGTGTATTATTCGAATACAATAGGGAAAGACATTGATCGTGAAGCCCTCAAGGATATTCATCATTATCATTATACGCGCTGATTCCGTAACCTGTTATGGCATAATGGGTGTTAATATTGAAAAGGTCTTATGCAAGAATAAAACCTTTACACAATCATATGAATGATTATATAGAAACCATTATATAGAATTAAATAGTGTTATTTTTATATGCATTCTTATTTAATTTCATTAGTCTTTTCTAATCTATGTTTTCATTTATTATAATGGAGATTGCGGTGTTTTTCTGTCTGTAACCGAAACTATATACTACTCAAGTTTACAATTCCTTAGTTATTTACGTCACAGTTGTCATGATTCTAATTTCTATTTAACTCAAATTAATCATAAAACTGTTTGACATTATTAATACTGTTGGCCTTACCTAAATACTAATAGATGCAATTATATTTATATATACAAGCAAAATACCAGTTTTTCAGTGTAAACGTATAGCTAATTTGCATATTGATATTAAAAAAACTGATTTTAATAAAAATGTGCGTGGTATTATTGGGTTTCTAATTGTTTGGTTTATCTTAATGAATAATGAGTAAAAATCTCTTCAATAAATCTAAAGAAATTCATTAACAGAAGAAATAACTGTAATTTTATTCTTTACTTCCTATTTTTAACTAAATAGTTAAATTAATGAAAATTTAGCATTGAAACGGAAGTGAATGAAAGAGTAAGTTTCAGTTGTTCTATTTTTCGATTATACCCTCCGTTTCAAATCTTTTTATCTGAATTCTTAATTAGTTTCATTAGCCTTTCTGATTTAATCTAATATTTTATTACATTTAAACTTTAAATACTTGCACCGAGGGTGCATATATTGCTAGTTATTATAATGAAGATTGTGTAACCAAAACTAATACCATTCTCAGTCACAATTCTCTTAGTTCTCCATGATTTTATTTTTTATTTAAACTCAATTTTTAATAAAATTGTTTTACATTATTAATATCATATCCACATACTAATAACATGAATTTTATTTACATATACAATAAATTAGCGCACCTTCGATTACCAGTTATTCCGTCTTTACAGAGATGTTTTTGAGAAGTAGAGGAAAAGTGGATATAACAAATAAAAACGACTATGTTCGATAGATATTTCGTCTCATTATTGGTTGAGATTCCTCAGAAGTTTTATTGATTTCAATGCTTTTTTCATTCGGTTTTATAGTGAAAGGTAAATATATATTGCATTTCACATAGCGCTAATACAGCTTTGGAAAAGGTAGGAATCCATATAAATAACCTCAGCTGCCTTACTATTGTTGTAAGGAAATTATTTTTCACTGCAAGAAAGTTTTACTCGTCTAACAAACACGTAAATGAGACTGCCTATGCGAGGGTATTTGTCGAGTTGTCGAGTATTAGCTTGTCTTGTTACATAGATTTCAATTCTTGTAAAGAGCTGCCGTTGGACACTTATCTTATTTATATATTTTTGTTACCAAGTGTAATAAATCTATTAACATTTTTTCCAGATTCAATGTTTGTTATTTCCTGAATGTTTGAAATGAGGCTTGAAGATTTAGTATCTGCGTTATTTGGACTATTGTCCTCATCTTCATTGTTATTCTGTACAACGTTTCGGCCGATATGCTCTCCGGTCTTCTTCAGGTATTTCTTGTCGGACTCGGGAACCTTCTCGATTCAGGAACCTTCTCGACTCGGGAACTTTCTTGTCGTAATCGGAGCCATCATGGAACTTTGAACCTAACCCTTTATTTAGTCACGGAGGTATCCTGTTCTCATTCCGCTAACCATAGCTGGGGTAGGAGTCGTGTTAATTATTTTTCTAACTGCGCTTACTAGGATTGAATCGGTATCCAGAGAAACTGTAGTTTCTTAGAACTGTCTTAACCTAACCTTATCCTTTAGGCGCATGTGTCCATGTGTCCGAGGAATATCGCGCGAAACGTTGTAGCAAATAATAATGAAGATGGGACAATAGTCCGAATACGCATATAATTCAATTGTTGTTATTTGTTAAACCCGACCAACACTATCTAACATAGCCGAAAGTTAAAATAGTAAGATTTTATACCCTTTCATAAGTGTAATTGCCTTGTGAATGCAAACGGCCTCGTTCAGATTTCGATATCAGAATGTTAAGATGATAACCGTTAGAAACGAATGCTTTTCTCAAGGATATTAACACAACTTTAAGAGAACACCTTTTCCTCAGCTTACATTTTTACGATAGTTATTACGACCTACACAGCCTGAAATTGATTATTCTCACAGTTTTATAATACAACTAATTGTAATTATGATGTTTACATTTAACAATATCCATTTCATTAGTAAATTATCGCTACCATTTTTTTTCGAAAACCCGCATGTCCCAAAATGGGGCGGGATAAATTAGGAACAAACAAGCAAGGTAGGACAATGCTAGTCTATAGTTGTACATTTTGTGAATTTTTTTATCCAGTAATGATGAGACGCCAACAATGATTAGCCATTTTGAGGCTGTCGCATGAGAAAAACGAAAATTCTGGATAAAGTGATTTCGGAATTAGCCTCACTAGGAGACCACTCAGTAAAACGTCAGGGGAAAGAAAAGAGAAAAAAAAGATAACAGTAGAAATGGCGATTTCCCTCCAAAACAGCCAGTTTATGATGGCGGCATTTCTTTTTTATGTGGTTTTTTGTACTTTTTATTTTGTTTTTGTTTTTTTTTCTTTCTTATTTTTGCTGACAATCGCTGATAAGCTTCTGCCAAAAACTAGGAGTTAATAGGATGATTGGCAGCGAGTCAAAATAATAATTTTCCGCAGTTTTTAGTCGTCTTGTCGCGTCTGGCTTTGCCATAGTTTTTACGCTTTGCGAATTTCGAATGAAATCATGTGACGAAGCCGCGCTTATTGCTATTAGAATTGACTAGTAATTGTTTGGTGTGATATTTAGACGACTGTACGAATCCTGTATAGCCATAAGCTCTTGAAATGCAAGGTTTTTGAAATATCTATATTTTGGCATACCTTTTCAAGTTATATTTGACATTTACCTAAGTGATTTACGTTCATATATTTGGGAACCTATTTTTAGTTATTAGATTATACAATGTCTATTGAATATAATGTTACAATATATTATCTGTTCATTTCTGAAGATGTTTGATAATTTTATAAAAGAAATAAAACTAATATATAATACAATTTTTTCGTTCCATATTATAAAAACTAAATAATGGCTCAACATGTTTTAAAATAGTTTTATTGTATTTTCGGCATCAATGCATTGTTTAAAACCGGTCCAATAGCTTTCAAGAGTTTATTGAGATGTATGTTTCTGGTTTACAGCCTTTTTCCTCTTATAATGTACTTATCATATTCTCTTCTTGGTCTGCTCATCTACTCTGATATGAGGCCTCTGCTATTTTGGACGGCTATGGTCTATCTAGGCTGGTTCTCTGTCAGGCCTGCTCCCTTGGTACTTCTTGGTACTTCTTCATCTCTGTGTCCATTGTTGTTTTTAAATAACGAACACAAAAAATGAATATTTTTAGAGCTTTAACTATCATGCGCAGAAAAATAGACTTTTGGAGACGTGTGCTGCCTCCTCAAACATTAAACAACTACCTCCCCAAATTCCAAGTTCACCTTCCCCTCTCAAGAACTGAACTAACACGCCAGGGAACTGTCACAGGAAAGGCCAAAGCCCGGCAATTCAGAATTACCGTTATTCTTAAGTTCTTTCTATCGTAATTATTAACAGTGCAGCCCTATAATAGGATTGGTCTGTATAATATAATTTTGAAAGAGGCGCTGTATCATCGTGCAGTCTTCATGAGTAAATATTTTTAAAATATATTCAGCTTATTGCTTTATTATAAATAAATCCTTTTTATTTTATTTCTATTAACGTACATGATATATATACTAGGCATATTATAAATACAAAATAGTAACTATGATATTCTTACAAAACTCCAGCGACAATGTCAAAGAAATTAACGTCAATTCAGGTGAGTAATAAACCATGACCTTCGTGATTTGGTTAGAGTATTGTTAGTATAGTAGAATGACTTATTGATATACACTGTATCCTAATTTAATTATTACTACGTTCGATAGGCGTACTTAAGAGTTATTGCATATATCTTCAATATGTAAAAGTATAATCTTGATTTAACTCACTCACTATTTTTACTTTTTTAACAATATGTTCCATTGAAACAGATTACCGTCATTTGATTCACGACCACGCTGACTCTATTTCTCCCTACTCTCTTTCCTATTATAAGAATTCAGCGGATAAGCAACACCAAATAATCAGGATTTACATTTTTGAATTTCATCTTGAAATTGGGACGTTTTTTTTTAATCGGAATGTGTTGCTATATGATAACGGTCGTAAAATAGGAATACGAGTATTAATTAGAGATGATGGTTACGTCTTTGAATATTAAATAGATAGTGTTGTCTACAATCTCTGATCAAATTGTATCGATAAATTTATTTCTTTTTTTTTATATTTCATGTTCAATCAGTAATGTGTTTTTGCTGTGAATTTATGCATGAATATCAATGAACAACATTTAACTATTCTATAATAGACAGGCTAAGACAGGATAATGTAGAACCACACACCACTATCAGTGAGTTTGGTACCTGCCTTTTTGGAGAGTTGCTCGACTGAAAATGGACAATTACATTAACTCTCGTTTTTTTTTGGGGGGGGCAAGAGGTGTTCAACGCAAGACATGTGAATTATTTTTTTAAGGTTCAATCATTATTTACCAGAACAGTGACAATGTATGATTTGTTTTGATACCAACATGTCGGCACCAAGTAGTTTCCATTCCATAGTTTTTTTGACACTCTGGCAGACTGGGACACATGGTGAAGCTGAAGCTTAATAATGAACTTAAATTATTTCTCTAAACTAACTTTTAGATTCATATTTGGTTGTCCTTTAGATATTTTTTGATACGGTCAATTTCTTTTTAAAGCTTGTATACATTTGGTTAATTTAGTTTATTGGTTAACGGCATATCAAACGTTATGAATTTTTTTAAATCTGAATTTCATTAATTTGTAAATGTTTTATTGGAATCCCAGTTATATTTTAATGTTCAATTGCATTTAAAAAAAAATACATTTATGTTTGTCAAAATAGTTATCGCACACAGAAATATTCCTAATACAAATAATATGTACACAGTGGTATGGTTTCTATGATTGCTTGATTGATTTAAAGCATTAAGAATTGTTCTATGATTATTCGGAATCACGTTCATATTTGCATTAGTGTGTTGAAAGAATGAATAAAGGAAGGAAAGAAAGTATAGAAAGATAATAAAGGATAATTTGAATCAATATTACTTACACGTGTTTTGGTCAGGAGTTTATCTATGTGTACAATATTTAAACTATTATTATTTTAAATAACAAATGAAATGAAATAATAATAATAATAAAAATGTAGAAGTGTTCCGCACACAAAGAAAATTCGACTTCATCAGAGGTGAATCTTATTTAAAATGAATTCGTTGGAAAAGCGGAGAATTTTTTATGTTCGAAAGAGAACTTTAAAAAAAATTCATTATTCAGACAGACGATAAAGAACCGTTAATGACGTAATCTCGGGTGTTGATTAATTTTTGATTTTTCGGCTTCAGGGTGAAGTAGAGTGGGCGTGTGGTTATGTGTTTTTTTTGTTATTTTGCAATATTGAGTTGCTTAATAAATGTTAAATTATTTATTATTTATAGGAATTTTGAGGATCTGTTTGAGTTGGGTTAGGTGATTAAATTTTTGTGTTATTTAAGGTGAATATTGAT
Organism: Doryteuthis pealeii; assembly: GCA_023376005.1. Taxonomy (NCBI): domain Eukaryota; kingdom Metazoa; phylum Mollusca; class Cephalopoda; order Myopsida; family Loliginidae; genus Doryteuthis; species Doryteuthis pealeii. The sequence goes on from CM042146.1 coordinate 14,710,881, forward strand.
TATATAAAATTAAATTGTGGCATGTAAAAAGTTTACATTAGTGTGTGTGTGGTTTTTTTTTATTGGGGGTTGCAAACGGTTCTATTAAATACGAATATTTTTTTCAAATGTTTCGTTAATCGATATCTTAATTTGGTTCTATACGAAACAGCTGGATATATTAGTTGGTGGTGTTACCGTTCTATCTCCACAACATAGAAAGACACATACGTATTTAACTAGTCTTCTATTGGTTTGATTGATAAACCATCTATATATTAATACTGTGTTCCCTTAATTTGTACGAACGTCATCATCTTGCAACTCCCTCTGTTAAAAATGAGACCGTCAAATCTTCCAAGAAGAAATACACAGTAAATTCCTGATTATCTGTTGTTGCTTATTCACCAAATTCTTATTTATTATGAGTGTCATCAGTTAAATAATGGACTATTCCATTTTTCCAATAAAAAATGAAAATGGATATGCTACGCAATAATATGAGAAAGAAAGAAAATCGGGGAATATAGAGTAAGTGTGTGAGTGCGGAAGCGATGACGCTAATTCTGTTTCAATCGAACATACTTAGAGGATACAAAAGGGAAAGAAAAAAAGAGTGCGCGATAGTTAAATCAAGATTATTATACTTTTTACAAATTGAACTGTTTGGCAATAGCTTTTAAATAAACACATCAAACATTGTAATAATTAAACTATCGTATTTGTATATTTACAGGTCTTAGTCCGTCATAAAAGCGATTGGTATTTCATTGCACGTATATGTATATTCCTTTTGTGATATATTAAACTGTTTTATCTTTTCATCTCCTCAACTTTCTCTGACAAATTTTCCTTTGGAATTTTTTAGACCGCTTTTATCCAGGTACTTGAAATATGTTTAACGGTTAATACGGTAGAATACACAACCAGCTATCAGAGAGCTCACTATTTTAAACTTTCTGCCTTATTTTAACATCTCCAATAAATGTTCCCCAAACTAAAGTTCTTAAAGGAATGCTTTTATTATACATAAATCCAATGTTAAAAGATCGTATCCCATTAAGAGAAAAAGAAAATAGAATTAAAAACAATAATAGAGAAATAATTTAGTCATATTCAATATAATTTACTTTTTGACATTATATATGATGACATATATGAAATTCTATCCTTTTTTTAAATCTCATTATATATTGCATTAGGTCTGCGCAATACAATACCATAATATACTGAGTCATATTAATTACATTAAGATTTATATTCGCAGAGAGAAAATCAATGTTACTATTAATCTATTATGTAAATGAATTACTTTATTAAAGTGAATGCTACAAATATAATATTAATCTTTATTTCTGCTTTAGCAATAGTAATAAAAGTAGATATATCATTTCAAGTATATTAAGTGTATCTATTGTATTGTACAGGTCCCTTGTGTAATACATAGGATACTTTTTACTAAGACGCAGTTTACCGTAATATGGTCTGTATTCAATGTTTTCCTTCCCCAAATTATTCTGACTATTCAAAACTGTTGGATTGCTCGCGAAAAGAAATCTTCCGACAGAGAGACAAGAGAAAAGATAAATAAAATATGTATTTAAAAAGAAGAGAAGCGGACGAGAGGGTTTCCGGTAGGAAGCAGGGAGAAGATAAAGAAATATGTAAAATGTCTGTTAATCAGATCAAAGAATAATATGGCGATGCGTATCTATCAATATAAAGGCGAGAAGATTCGAGTCAGAACACAGAGACGCCAGCCGGCAGCCAAAAGGACACTTCTCGTCATTCGTCAGCAACCACCCCTCGGGCACTCATTGTAAGCTCTGTGCCTTCACCATCCACACCGAAGAAAATAAAGAAGGGTCATCTCTTTTGTACATACGTATCTGTTGTTTATTGAAGTCCAGTAGTCGTTGTGTGACTACTAACATACATCGCTTTGGTCAATGAAAACCCAGTACTAATAACGTACACGAATTTAGCGTTGTGAATTTGAAGCCGCTATATAACAACTGTTCAATATGCCCCGCAAATTAATTGCATCTATAGAGATTAGCGATGGATTTCTGTCATTTACAAGGATAGTGTTGTAAGGAAACATATTTCTCTTACGATTTGACTCGTCCAATGGAATACTATAAAGATACGAATACGCGAGTTTATTCGTAATTCAAGTTGCGAAGTAGTATTCGTAGTCGCACACACTACTAGTTTAGTAGCTAGTGATACTGTTGGAGAACCGCGCGTTATTTATATTTATAATATTGATTCTATTATATATTCCAGTACAAAAATAATAAAGCTTTACCGGATTTGTCATGTGATAATTGATAAATTTAGTAAGAGATATCATCAGATATCACTCGACCCCATATTAGTTTAGTGTTGGGTGCGCTACGCATGAAAGCCTGGATCTAGGTTAACGGAAAGTTGAGTATGCAGATCGACTGCACATTCTACTAATATGAGATAATATAGTATATATATATAAGAGAGGCGGCGAAGAGGCTAGTCATGCAAGCACTTTGTTATCCAACCCTATTGTCCTTCATAGGCAGCTCATTAAGGGGAGTCAATGGTAGTCCATTCATTAATAGTAGTAGGATTGGGATAGTATTGCCTCATAAATCTTAAATGGGGTTGACTTTTACTGACATTAAAAGAACCATAAACTTTTACACAAGAGATATATATGGAAAACTTCCAAACAACACTATGTGAATAATGTCACAAATCGTAAACTTCATAATAAGTCAAACAAAATATCAGAAAAGAGAAATAATATTATCCAGACTAAGAATCGGACACTGCTTCATTACCTTCATACTTCT
>CM042146.1:14718816-14736316 GCA_023376005.1 Doryteuthis pealeii
GAGATCAGAGTCTCTCTCTCATTACACACACAGCATATATTTATATATGTAATATGCCTTGTAGGTGTAGCTATCTATCCTATATCCTGTAGTGGGTGATATATATGTGTGTAGTGTGATGTTTCATAGTAAATTATATATAAGTATATATATATATACGATTATTATATATATATATATATATATATATTATATATATACCAGAAACACATTTTCATATGTATAATAATTCACTAGACAGATGCATATACGTATCTATCTTTCACGATACATAGACGAGATATACAAATATACATATGTGTTTCTCCACACCCAATAGTTTCTCTCCAGTGGAAGTCTTCAGGACCCAGCTTGGTCTGAGAATCACTTAGTGAGAAGTATGTCGAGTAACCAGTGCGTTGACTCCATGTCGCAGCTAACTTAAATTAGATATATACACTTCATCCATATTTAAAAAACTGCTTGCTTATAAATAGACACCCATTATTATCTATCATTATGAAGGTTAAGAAACAAACAAATGTGTTTAATTTTATATGGCTTTACGCGACAATTTTTTGGAGGATATCGTGCTTAATTGACGTCATACCTAATTTTGAACATTAATTAGTTAAGTATTAATGAATTTAGGCGGGCATATATGTTCAAATGTAAGGCAAACTGACATTTTCCTCGATTCGTTTAGGCTACATTTGAACATATTGCCCGCTAAAATTCATTAATTATTAACTAATTAATTTCAAAATTAGGTACGACTTCAATTAAGCCCATATCCTCCAATATATATATATATATATATATATATATATATATATATATATATATATATATATATATACGTGGGAGCGCGTGTGTATATAAAATGGAGATGCTTGTCCTATAATGGTTATCATTTTAGGAAATGGACACGAGTTTAAATCCTAGATGTAGCATTTCAGAAAGGACTAATAGAATTTTTGAAAGGTATGCATCCAATTATTCACCATCCGGATAGGAAAAATTAACAGGACAATCTGAGCTCTTTAACATGGATATGTCAACTAGTTTAGGAATCGAAAACTGATTTCAACCTGTTAACTCTGCTTAAAAATTGGACTTGTGAAACATCCCACCCATGTGGGGAGGTTGGTATGTCTACATATCTGTAAATGTGTATATATATATATATATTATATATATATATATATATATATATATATATATATATATTGAAGGCAATTTTACAATGCAATATGTGTTGAAAATTATATTTATTAACATTTTTTTAAAATTTCTTTAAATTATTTAAAATTATTGAATTTAAAAAAAGTTAAATAATATAATTTTCAACACATATTGCATTGTAAATTGCCTTCAAAAATCTTTATATTACACATACGCACAATGTTTCAAACATACTATAAAAAAACCTTTATATATATATATATATAATATATTATAATATATATAATAATATATATATATATATATATTATAATATATATATATAATATATAATTATATAGCTGCACTGATGAGGGGGAAACCCGAAACGCGCGTCTGTAGATTGCTTTATATACGCTCCCAACTTTTCAGGTTGAGCACTCTGTTTAGAAGAGACTAATTGCGAAAATTCACCGCTTCGGTGCTAAGCTAGTCTCACTTTTTTACAAGTTAGAGACCTCTCGTAAGTTATTTCGGTTAGGAAATATAGCGATTATTCTGCTTCTATCCTTGGCAGTTGCTTGTGGACCCATCGGTAAGAGACTTGACGAGCGAAAGTTCGTTCGGGTCTCGAACCCGACCAGAGGTAGCTGCTGAGAAATAAGTATAGCTGCACTGATGAGGGGTAAAACCCCGAAACGCGCGTCTGTAGATTGCTTTATATAATATATATATATATATATATATATATATATATATAAAGTGAGGGTGATAGCGATTGAATGGGAATGAATTAAACCGTCATGTCTATTTCTAAATACCTAAGTGTATGTGCCTTTTGTAAGTGTGTGTGTGTATGTGTGCAAGCAAAGACGCACATATACACATGTAGTGTGCGTAAACGTGCGTCAGTGCGTGCGTGTAACACTAGGGTACCCTTATAAACAGTACGTATTTATAGATACATTACAGTTTATGTAGATAAAAACCAGAGAAAATATCGTTTGACCTCTATCACTCAATTAAATGCCATAAAACATTTATGTCTTGTTTAAACCTAAAGTAGATTTGACATATTGACAGATAATTGATAAATATTTATTCAAATAAAGAAAAAAACTCAATTCCGGTAATTGTTTTGAATGTCTACATCTATCATTTAGATGCAATTTGCATAATTCTTTCAAGATAATGAAATAAATTAATTTCATTTAATTTGTAAACATTTGTATGTATTTATGTTGGTTTGCATGAAATGAATTGTCGGCTAAATAGACAGTTTAAGAATTCCATATGCACATATGTTAGACGATAAAATTGTCTCCGATAATTGGCGGGAGGGAATAATTTACATTGGTTACGAATTTATCAAACACAAACATTTAACATATTACAGATTTGCTTATATTTTGTTTCGTTTTTATCATTGACATCCATCCGTCTACCAGAGATGGTGTAGTGTACAAAAATTAAAAGCATTGGATTAATTCCGCATATATTGTAGCATTTTTGTCTACGAAAACTGGGTCCTCCGGGTGGTCAGATGGTGCATTGATTATGTCATGCAGCTGAAGGGTTCTCAGATACCCCTCGAACTTAGTCTCCCAAATTTCTTAGCTGGCCTCGTCGTCATTGAAGAAGATCCGAGCGTACCTGGGCCCATAACTTTTTAAGTATCTGGCCACCATCCTTGGCCAGTTGTAAAGAACTTAAAGTAAATAAGTAAGTAAGTCATAAACTATAGAATTCTTTGGTAAGTGAATAAGTCCTAAGTTTTGGAATCTTACGTAGTGTCAAAAAGGTCCAGCGATATAATCCTATGATCCGTCGTCCACGAAGATCCAAGTAGTAATGATTAGGTATGACCAGAACAGTATAAATAATAATATCAGCAGCAGAATACTGCCAGTGGTAGGTCAATAGGTTGGTCACATGTTCATCGTGAGTCTATAAGTAGAAGTGTCATTTGACACACATCTTATATCCAAAAACACCAACACTTAACTCGGGGTTGATATTAAGGATGAGCTGTCCACACTGCTGTTGTGGTAAAAGAAAACAAACAATGCAGTTTTGCAACGATAGAGTCACAGGAATTGCTTGATAGCTGAAGTTACTCATCACTCATCTTTGGGACTCAGGCTCCGGATTCGATGTTTACTACTCTGGCTTTGCCTTGGAAAGACGTATCGCCAATAATCAGCGGATGTTTCATAACATACTTTTTCTTGTCTAAATGGATTGCTATCCAAGGCTAAGGATCCATCAACCCCATTTAGAATTTTTTGATTTTCTTGTTTTACGGCATATCAACCTCAATGGGTCATTTAATGCCGACTACGTTTTTGAATAAATTGGTGATAATGTTAATTTTTTAATTTAAGGGTGTTTTTTTTTTACATATTTTCTTTTGTGAATGAAACTTTTAGATGTTTTTGGTAACATATATTTTTGTGTTTTCATTTTTTTTGGAAGATGTTTAGATTTTGTTGTAGATGTGTGCTTCTTTTATGTATCCAAGTAGTTTTTCTGGGTTTATTTGGTAGAATATCTGTTTTAGATTTGTTCTTTGGTAGTATTTTTTTCGTTTTTGTTTTACGTTGCTACATTCTGTTAGTATATGTTTGATTGTGTAGGGTTTTTGGCATGGTATGCAACATGGGGCTGCTTCTTTTTTGAGGAAGTATGAATGGGTAATGTAAGAGTGTCCGATTCTTAGTCTGGATAATATTATTTCTTCTTTTCTGGATATTTTGGTTTGACTTATTTGAAGTTTACCTATTTGTGGCATTATTTCACATAGTTTGTTGTTTTGGAAGTTATTCCAATAATTTTGCCATGTTTGTTTTGTGTAAAGGTTTATGGTTCTTTTTAAGTCAGTAAAAGTCAACCCCATTTAGAGATTTATGAGTGCAATACTTATCCCAATCCTACTACTATTAATGAGGACTACCATTGACTCCCCTTAATGGAGCTTGCTATGAAGACAATAGGGTTGGGATAATCATATAGGTGCTTGTCATGACTAGCCTCTTCGACCGCCCGTCTAGAATAAGTAAAGACCAAAGTAGAGTGTTGCTTAGCATTGACTGTTCAGTCACCAGGTTTTCCTTACCCAATCCAGGCTTCATGCGTAGCGCACCCAACACTAAACTAGATATGGGGTCGAGTGATACTGATGATGACTATCTTGTTACTAAATTTATCAATTATAACATTGACAATCCGGTAAAGCTTTATTATTTTTGTACTGGAATATAAATAGAATCAATAATATAAATATAAATAACGCGCGGTTCTCCAACAGTATCACTAGCTACTAAACTAGTAGTGTGTCGACTACGAATACTACTTCGCAACTTGAATACGAATAAACTCGCGTATTCGTATCTTTATATGTATTCCATTGGACGAGTCTAAATCGTAAGAGAAATATGTTTCCTTACAACACTATCCTTGTAAATGACAGAAATCCATCGCTAATCTCTATAGATGCAATTAATTTGCGGGGCATATTGAACAGTTTTGTTATATAGCGGCTTCAAATTCACAACGCTAAATTCGTGTACGTTATTAGTACTGGGGTTTTCATTGTACCCAAAGCGATGTATGTTAGTAGTCAGCTACAACCGACTACTGGACTTCAATAAACAACAGATACGTATGTACAAAGAGATGACCCTTCTTTATTTTCTTCGGTGTGTGGATGGTGAAGGCACAGAGCTTACAATGAGTGCCCGAGGGGTGGTTGCTGACGAATGACGAGAAGTGTCCTTTTGGCTGCCGGCTGGCGTCTCTGTGTTCTGACTCGAATCTTCTCGCCTTTATATTGATAGATACGCATCCGCATATTTATCTTTTGATCTGATAACAGACATTTGTTACATATTTCTTTATCTTCTCCCTGCTTCCTTGACCGGAAACCCTCTCGTCCGCTTTCTCTTTCTTTTTAAATATATTTTTTTATCTTTCTCTTTGTCTCTCTGTCGGAAGATTTCTTTTCCGGGCGAGGTCAATCCAACAGTTTTGGAATAGTCAGAATAATTTTTTGGGGAAGGAAAACATTGAATACAGACCATATTACGGTAAACTGCGTCTTAGTAAAAATGTATCCTATGTATTACACAAGGGACCTGTACAATACAATAGATACACTTTAATATACTTGAAATTGATATATCTACTTTTATTACTATTGCTAAAGCAGAAATAAGATTAATATATATTTTGTAGCATTCACTTTTAATAAAGTATATTCATTTTACATAATAGATTAATAGTAACATTGATTTTCTCTCTGGTTAATATAAATCTTAATGTAATTAATATGACTCAGTATATTATGGTATTGTATTGCGCAGACCTAATGCAATATATAATGAGATTTAAAATAATAGGATAGAATTTCATATATGTCATCATATATAATGTCAAAAAGTAAATTACTATTGAATATTACATAAATTATTTTCTCTATTATTGTTTAATTCTATTTTCTGTTCTCTTTAATGGGATACGATCTTTTAACATTGGATTTATGTATAATAAAATGCAGGTTCCTTTAAGAACTTTAGTTTGGGGAACATTTATTGGAGATGTTAAAATAAGGCAGAAAGTTTAAATAGTGAGGCTCTCTGATAGCTGGTTGTGTATTCTACCGTATTAACCGTTAACATATTTCAAGTACTGGATAAAAGCGGTCTAAAAAATTCCAAAGGAAAATTTGTCAGAGAAAGTTGAGGAGATGAAAAGATAAAACAGTTTAATATATCACAAAAGGAATATACATATACGTGGTCAATGAAATACCAATCGCTTTTATTTCTGACGACTAAGACCTGTAGATATACCGAAATACGATAGTTTAATTATTACAATGTTTGATGTGTTTATTTAAGAGCTATTGCCAAACAGTTCAATTTGTAAAAAGTATAATAATCTTGATTTAACTATCGCGCACTCTTTTTTTCTTTCCCTTTTGTATCCTCTAAGTATGTTCGATTGAAACAGATTAGCGTCATCGCTTCCGCACTCACACACTTACTCTATATTTCCCCGATTTTCTTTCTTTCTCATATTTATTGCGTAGCATATCCATTTTCATTTTTTATTGGAAAAATGGAATAGTCCATTATTTAACTGATGACACTCATAATAAATAAGAATTTGGTGAATAAGCAACAACAGATAATCAGGAATTTACTGTTGTATTTCTTCTTGGAAGATTTGGACGGTCTCATTTTTAAACAGAGGGAGTTGCAAGATGATGACGTTCGTACAATTAAGGAACACCAGTATTAATATATAGATGGTTTATCAATCAAACCAATAGGAAGACTAGTTAAATACGTATGTGTCTTTTCTATGTTGTGGAGATAGAACCGGTAACACCACAACTAATATATCCAGCTGTTTCGTATAGAACCAAATTAAGATATCGATTAACGAAACATTTGAAAAAAATATTCGTATTTAATAGAACCGTTTGCAACCCCCCAATAAAAAAAACACACACACACTAATGTAACTTTTTTACATGCCACAATTTAATTTTATATTAATCAATATTCACCTTAAATAAACACAAAAATTTAGATCACTAACCCAACTCAAACAGATCCTCAATTCCTATAAATAATAAATAATTTAACATTTATTAAGCAACTCAATATTGCAAAATAACAAAAAAAACACATAACCACACGCCCAACTCTACTTCACCCTGAAGCCGAAAAATCAAAAATTAATCAACACCCGAGATTACGTCATTAACGGTTCTTTATCGGTCGTGTCTGAATAATGAATTTTTTTTAAAGTTCTCTTTCGAACATTTAAAAAATTCTCCGCTTTTTCCAACGAATTTCATTTTAAATAAGGATTCACTCTGATGAAGGTCGAATTTTCTTTGTGTGCGGAACACTTCTACATTTTTATTATTATTATTATTTCATTTCATTTGTTTATTTAAAATAATAATAGTTTAAATATTGTACACATAGATAAACTCCTGACCAAAACACGTGTAAGTAATATTGATTCAAATTATCCTTTATTATCCTTTCTATACTTTCTTTCCTTCCTTTATTCATTCTTTCAACACACTAATGCAAATATGAACGTGATTCCGAATAATCATAGAACAATTCTTAATGCTTTAAATCAATCAAGCAATCATAGAAACCATACCACTGTGTACATATTATTTGTATTAGGAATATTTCTGTGTGCGTATAACTTATTTTTGACAAACATAAATGTATTTTTTTTTAAATGCAATTGAACATTAAAAATATAACTGGGATTCCAATAAAACATTTACAAATTAATGAAAATTCAGATTTAAAAAAATCATAACGTTTGATATGCCGTTAACCAAATAAACTAAATTAAACCAAATGTATACAAGGCTTTTATAAAAGAAATTGACCGTATCAAAAAATATCTAAAGGACAACCAAAATATGAATCTAAAAGTTAGTTTAGAGAAATAATTTAAGTTCATTATTAAGGCTTTCAGCTTCACCATGTGTCCCAGTCTGCCAGAGTGTCAAAAACTATGGAATGGAACTACTTGGTGCCGACATGTTGGTATCAAAACAATCATACATTGTCACTGTTCTGGTAAGTAATTGATTGAACCTTTAAAAATAATTCACATGTCTTGCGTTTGAACACCTCTTGCCCCCCCCCAAAAAAAAAACGAGAGTTAATGTAATTGTCCATTTTCAGTCGAGCAACTCTCAAAAAGGCAGGTACCAAACTCACTGATAGTGGTGGTGTGGTTCTACATTATCCTGTCTTAGCCTGTCTATTATAGAATTAGTTAAATTTGTTCATTGATATTCATGCATAAATTCACAGCATAAAACACATTACTGATTGAACATGAAATATAAAAAAAAAGAAATAAAATTTATCGATACAATTTGATCAGAGATTGTAGACAACACTATCTATTTAATATGTCAAAGACGTAACCATCATCTCTATATTAATACTCGTATTCCCTATTTGTACGACCGTTATCATATAGCAACACATTCCGATTAAAATGAAACCGTCCCAATTTTTCAAGATGAAATTCAAAAATGTAAATCCTGATTATTTGGTGTTGCTTATCCGCTGAATTCTTATAATAGGAAAGAGAGTAGGGGAGAAATAGAGTCAGGCGGTGGGTTCGTGAATCAAATGACGGTAATCTGTTTCAATGGAACATATTGTAAAAAAGTAAAAATAGTGAGTGAGTTAAATCAAGATTATACTTTTTACATATTGAGATATATGCAATAACTCTTAAGTACGCCTATCGAACGTAGTAATAATTAAATTAGGATACAGTGGTATATCAATAAGTCATTCTACTATACTAACAATACTCTAACCAAATCACGAAGGTCATGGTTTATTTACTCACCTGATTGTGACGTTAATTTCTTTGACATTGTCGCTGGAGTTTTGTAAGAATATTCATAGTTACTATTTTGTATTTATAATATGCCTAGTATATATATCATGTACGTTAATAGAAATAAAATAAAAAGGATTTATTTTATAATAAAGCAATAAGCTGAATATATTTTTAAAAAATATTTACTCATGAAGACTGCACCGATGATACAGCGCCTCTTTCAAATTATATTATACAGACCAATCCTATTATAGGGGCTGTACTGTAATATATTACGATAGAAAAGAACTTAAGAATAACGGTAATTCTGAATTTGCCGGGCTTTGGCCTTTCTCTGTGACAGTTCCCTGGGTGGTTAGTTCAGTTCTTGAGAGGGGAAGGTGAACTTGGAATTTGGGGAGGTAGTTGTTAATGTTTGGAGGAGGCAGACACGTCTCCAAAATGTCTATTTTTCTGCGCATGATAGTTAAAGGCCTCTAAAAAAATATTCATTTTTTTGTGTTCGTTATTAAAAACAACAATGGACACAGAGATGAAGAAGTACCAAGAAGTACCAAGGGAGCAGGCCTGACAGAGAACCAGCCTAGATAGACCATAGCCGTCCAAAATAGCAGAGGCCTCATATCAGAGTAGATGAGCAGACCAAGAAGAGAATATGATAAGTACATTATAAGAGGAAAAAGGCTGTAAACCAGAAACATACACTCAATAAACTCTTGAAAGCTATTGGACCGGTTTTAACAATGCATTGATGCCGAAAATACAATAACTATTTTAAAACATGTTGAGCCATTATTTAGTTTTTATAATATGGAACGAAAAAATGTATTATATATTAGTTTTATTTCTTTTATAAATTATCAAACATCTTCAGAAATGAACAGATAATATATGTACATTATATTCAATAGACATTGTATAATCTAATAACTAAAAATAGGTTCCCAAATATATGAACGTAAATCACTTAGGTAAATGTCAAATATAACTTGAAAAGGTATGCCAAATATAGATATTTTCAAAAACCTTTGCATTTCAGAGCTTATGGCTATACAGGATTCGTACATTCGTCTAAATATACACCAAACAATTACTAGTCAATTGTAATAGCAATAAGCGCGGCTCGTCACATGATTTCATTCGTAATTCGCAAAGCGTAAAAACTATTGGCAAAGCCAGACGACTAAGACGACTAAAAACTGGGGAAAATTATATTTTGACTCGCTGCCAATCATCCTATTAACTCCTAGTTTTTGGCAGAAGCTTTTTATCAGCGATTGTCAGCAAAAATAAGAAAGAAAAAAAACAAAAACAAAATAAAAAGTACAAAAACCACATAAAAAAAAGAAAATGGCCGCCATCATAAACTGGCTGTTTGGAGGGAAATCGCATTTCTACTGTTATCTTTTTTTTCTCTTTTCTTTCCCTGACGTTTTACTGAGTGGTCTCCTAGGAGGCTAATTCCGAAATCACTTTATCCAGAATTTTCGTTTTTCTCATGCGACAGCCCTCAAAATGGGTAATCATTGTTGGCGTCTCATCATTACTGGATAAAAATTCACAAAATGTACAACTATAGGACTAGCATTGTTCTACCTTGCTTGTTTTGTTCCTAATTTTATCCCGCCTCCATTGGGACATGGCGGGTTTTCGAAAAAAAATGGTAGCGATAATTTACTAATGAAATGGATATTGTTAAATGTAAACATCATAATTACAATTAGTTGTATTATAAAACTGTGAGAATAATCAATTTTCAGGCTGTGTAGGTCGTAATAACTATCGTAAAAATGTAAGCTGAGGTAAAAGGTTGTCTGCTTTAAAGTTTGTGTTAATATCCTTGAGAAAGCATTCGTTTCGTAACGGTTATCATCTTATACATTCTGATATCGAAATCTGAACGAGGCCGTTTGCATTTCACAAGGCCCTAATACACTTATGAAAGGTATAAATCTTACTATTTTAACTTTCGCTATGGTTAGATAGTGTTGGGTCTGGGTTAACAAATAACAACATTGAATTATATGCGTTATTCGGACTATTGTCCCTATCTTCATTATTATTTGTACAACGTTTCGGCCGATATTCCCTCGGACACATGGACACATGGCCTAAAGGATAAGGTAGTTAGGTTAAGACAGTTCTAAGTGACAGTTTTTCTCTGGATACCGAGTTCAATCCTGAGTAGAGGCAGTTAGAAAAATAATTAACACGACTCCTACCCCAGCTATGGTTAGCGGAATGAGAACAGGATACCTCCGTGGACTAAATAAAGGGTTAGGTTCAAAGTTCCATGATGGCTCCCGATTACGACAAGAAAGTTCCCGAGTTCGAGAAGGTTCCTGAATCCGAGAAGGTTCCCGAGTCCGACAAGAAATACCTGAAGAAGACCGGAGAGCATATCGGCCGAAACGTTGTACAAATAACAATGAAGATGAGGACAATAGTCCAAATAACGCAGATGATACTAATCTTCAAGCCTCATTTCAAACATTCAGAGAAATAACAACATTGAATCTGGAAAAAATGTTAATAGATTTATTACACTTTGGTACAAAATATATAAATAAGATAGTGTCCAACGTGCAGCTCTTTTACAAGAATTGAAATCTATGTAACAAGACAAGCTAATACTCGACAACTCGACAAATACCCTCGCATAGGCAGTCTCATTTACGTGTTTTGTTAGACGAGTAAAACTTTCTTGCAGTGAAAATAATTTTCCTTACAACAAATAGTAAGGCAGCTGAGGTTATTTATATGGATTCCTACCTTTTCCAAGTGTATTAGCGCTATGTGAAATGCAATATATATTTACCTTTTCACTATAAAACCGAATGAAAAAGCATTTAAATCAATAAACTTCTGAGGAAGTCTCAACCAATAATGAGACGAAATATCTATCGAACATAGTCGTTTGTGTTGTTATATCCACCTTTTCCTCTACTCTCAAAAACATCTCTGTAAAGACGAGAATAACTGGTAATCGAAGGTTGCGCTAATTTATTGTATATGTAAATAAAATTGCATGTTATTAGTATGTGGATATGATATTAATAATGTAAAACAATTTTATTAAAAATTGAGGTTTAAATAAAAAATAAAATCATGGAGAACTAAGAGAATTGTGACTTGAGAAGTGGTATAGTTTTGGTTACACAATCTTCATTATAATAACTAGCAAATATATGCACCCTCCGGGTGCAAGTATTTAAGTTTAAATGTAATAAAATATTAGATTAAATCAGAAAGGCTAATGAAACTAATTAAGAATTCAGATAAAAAGATTTGAAACGGAGGGGGTATAATCGGAAAATAGAACAACTGAAACTTACTCTTTCATCACTTCCGTTTTTCAATGCTAAATTTTCATAATTTAACTATTTAGTTAAAATAGGAAGTAAAGAATAAAATTACAGTTATTTCTTCTTGTTAATGAATTTCTTTTAGGATTTATTGAAGAGATTTTTACTCATATTCATTAAGATAAAACCAAACAATTAGAAACCAATAATACCACGCACATTTTTATTAAAATCAGTTTTTTTTAATATCAATATGCAAATTAGCTATACGTTTACACTGAAAACTGGTATTTTGTTGTATATATAAATATAATTGCATGCTATTAGTATTTAGGTAAGGCCAACAGTATTAATAATGTCAAACAGTTTTATGATTAATTGAGGTTTAAATAGAAATAGAATCATGGACAATGTGACGTAAATAACTAAGGGAATTGTAACTTGAGTAGTAATATAGTTTCGGTTACAGACAGAAAAACACGCAATCTCCATTATAATAAGATGAAATACATTAGATTAGAAAGACTAATGAAATTAAATAAGAATGCATATAAAAAGATAACACTTATTTTAATTCTATATAATTGGTTTCTATATAAATCATTCATATGATTGTATGGTAAGGTTTTATTCTTTCATAAGACCTTTTAAATGATTAACACCCATTATGCCTAAACTAGGTTACGGGATCAGGGGGTATAATGATAATGATGAATATCCTTGAGGGCTTCACGAATCAATGTCTTTCCCTATTGTATTCGAATAATACACACGACCGCCCTGTCGACTGGGGCGTTAGAATGCACCGACTGCACCTCTGCAGAGGGGTAAGACTCCCCCAATGGGGCCACCTGTTAGCCGTGGGTGGCGCCCCGTGATGCTTAAGGATAGAGCCCAGGTGGATGAGCAGTTCATGACATGCAATACTCCACTTTGGCCCTATTTTGGGCTAGACGGGCGGTCGGAGAGGCCCCCTCTGATCAATCGGCTGGTCACGTCAAGCCCTAGCACCTATATGATTTTCCCAACCCTATTACCCTTATGGCAAGCACCAACTCTTTTTATCATATGGGTGCTAGAAGGCGGGGGCTGTGGGTCTACATGTCCTGGGAATGACGTTAAACTCTATCTGATGGTGAGGTTCAGGTTTTGGAGGTTTGGTGAATGTGGAGCACCCCTTCATCACCATTGCTCCCTGGTCCACTCTGACCCGGAGTGGTAGTACCTGTTAGGGTCCCATCTATGGGTTAAATAGAAAAATGTATTTATAACAAAATTGTATCATCCTTAAGAACTGATTTATTTCAAAACTTTATCGGCATTAAATGACCCACTGAGGTTGATATGCCGTAAAACAAAACAAAACAAACCAAACCCATTAGATATAAACTAGGTTACGGGATCAGGGAGTATAATGATAATGATGAATATCCTTGTGAGCTGCACGAATCAATGTCTTTCCCTATTATATTTGAATAATACAGACGAAGCAGAAAATCGACCAAGTGACAGTTGGTGAATCAGAAAACTTGTAACTTTGGACACTCGCAAGTCAAGTACCATTACCTTATATAGTACTTTTATACTGTTCGCTCGGATCATTAATCTATGTCAGAGTAAACAACGTGATCGGAAATGGTACAGTATACGCCCTATGTGAGATTTGAACTCGGATCCTCTTTGACTCAGCCAGAATCTGAACAACGTACGACCTCATTTAACGGTCTGAGCAAACACAGAAGTTCGAATCCAATTTTGATTGGTAATAGATCATCTAACAATAAATAAAATACAAAGGATGCTCTGAAATAAATGCCACCTAAATAGTTCTACGTATACGGTTAAACGATGTGCTCTTAGCGTGACTGTTTGAAATAGATCCGTGACCAGAATTCAAATCTTGGACAAGGTTATTTTCGTTTTACTTCGCGCTAATGCACTTGGAAAATGTATCAATCTACACAAACCTCTATGCCAGCTTTGAGAAAATAGAAGGACAGAATAGTCTCCTTTGATTTGATTAAACTAGCAATCTATCGGACTTGAAAGTCTGAATTCAAACCAGCATTACTCTGCTTAAACATTTTTCTCATGCCATATCCTTTCCGTGGCGGAGTATTGGGATAAATACATATAAGTACAGGGAGAAAAAATAAAACCGTTGAATAGAGAATGTAGTTTTTTTGTTTTGTTTCTTTTTTTTTCTACATGTTTTTAACATTGTACTCATTGATATTCACTGAAGCTTGCTGAATATTTTTGAAAATTTATGGTCGCACAATTTGGTGGTCAGTAATTTTTCACTAATAAAACAAAAAACAGACATCAATGGTTAGTATTATCTGTGCTATTCGGACTATTGTCCTCATCTTCATTGTTATTTGTACAACGTTTCGGTCGATATGTCCTCCGGCCTTCTTCAGGTATTTCTTGTCGGACTCTGGAACCTTCTCGGACTCGGGAACCTTCTTTTCGAACTCGGGAGCTTTCTTGTCGTAATCGGGAGCCATCACGGAACTTTGAACCTAATCCTTTATTTAGTCCACAGTGGTATCCTGTTCTCATTCCGTTAACCTGTAGGAGTTGTGTTAATTGGACATATGGCCTAGTGGATAAGGTAGTTAGGTTAAGACAGTTCCAAGTGACAGTTATCTCTGGATCCCGAGTTCCAGAATGAGAACAGCGGAATGAGAACAGAATACCTCCGTGGACTAAATAAAGGGTTAGGTTCAAAGTTACGTGACGGCTCCCGATTACGACAAGAAAGTTCCCGAGTTCGAAAAGAAGGTTTCCGAGTCCAAATAGAACGTTCACGAGTCCGAAAAGAACGTTCCCGAGTCCGAAAAGAAATACCTGGAGAAGGCCGGAGGGCATATCGGCCGAAACGTTGTACAAATAAACAATGAAGATGAGGATAATAGTCTGAATAACGCAGATAATACTAATCTTCAAACCTCATCTCAAACATTCAGAGAAATATGACATCAATGGTGTCATGGATTTTTAATAATTCGTTTCCACAAGGTTTTAAGTAACAAATAATACTCTTTAAAAGACAATTATAACAAGTAACTCTTCATGATACAAATGATATAAGTTCCCACACCCCCAACCCTAAAAAATACACTAATATTTTTGTTACTTTTTGTTAGTAAGAAAAATAGCTCGTTTTACAGAAAAACTTAATGCAATGAATTATGTGCTGTAATATATATTAATATTTATTTTATAAGCATAGTAAAAATCTTTAGTATATTAATAGATAATAGATTACGAATACATTATATTTAAATGTGAGAACATAATATTTCATCACCATCATCTCAAGCTACTAGCAGGGATATCCATAACTATCTCTCGCCAACCGTCCCTATTATTCATTGCCTTCGGGAGGGCCACTGCGCAGCATCCACGCAGAGCTTGTCAATGTATGTATTTACTGGACGGCCTACGCTGACATGCCATGTGCTGGTTTCCGCTGGAGAACCGCGCTTATTAGTTCGTCCTTCTCCAGCATGTCTTGTTCTTCTCACTCGGGGGGTTTGGGATATTTCATACAAGCAAATATACTCAGCATTGCCTGTTATTTAAAAAGGTAAACGTAATCATATAATGTATATTTATATATAGATTAATAAGATTATTTTGTCTCTATTTTATCATCTTTATTATATTCTTGTGTAGTCTGAAAACAGAATAAAATAGAATGTAAGGAATTACGTGCTGCTATATGTTTTAATGTTTATTCTTTTATAAATTATGTTTTTCTTTAGCAAAATAAAATTGAAAACTAAAACTTATCCAGTAATCATTAGCATAAGCGTATCTGAAGCTTGCTCGTACCTCAAATTTTAGCTCATCTCTCACAGCAAAAAATAGACCAAATAACCGCTTGTAACTAAAGAAAAAAAACTCGTTAGTCAATATAGCTATATAGTCTTATCAAACATCGCCGAGATGCAACAAAGGAAGACAATTGGTGACGATACACCAGTACCCCTACATATTTCGGGTTTTGCAACACACACACACACACACACACACACACATATATATATATATTTCAGTTGAGCTCTTTATTTAGGAGGGATTTAATTGCAAATTCACCGTATTCGGCGTTAAGCTAAATCTCACTTTGTTTACAAAGTTTGAGATCTCTTGGTGAATTCATTTTCGATTAAAAATGTAGCGATCAAATAGCCTGCTATACTTGGCAGCTGACTGTGGCCGTATGGGTAAGAGGTTTGGCGAGCGTTAGTTCGTTCGGGTCTCAAACCCGGCCAGAGGTAGCTGCTAAAAATGGTATAACTGCCCTGATGAGAGGTGATACCTCGAAACACGTGTCTGTAGTTTACTCTTTCTCTCTCTCTCTCTCTCTCTCTATATATATATATATATAATATATATATATATATATATAAAAGAGGTTTATCTAAAAAATAATTCCTTGTATCTTTTGTTGAGCCTAAAACTATGTTGCAGATAAAATCGCCAGGTTGATGATTCGAAATAAGCAATTCTATGGAGTCTTTTTTGATTTGTAAATTTACAGGAAAAAGATGAGCATAAGGTTTCGTCGCTTTGTTAATGGTCAAACAATTTGGCAGGCTTTGCTTATTCTATTCAGCTTGTCTTATCTTCTATTCCTTTTGTAATTTGCTTTTGGAAAAAGGTTTGCCAATGTTGAGTGCGCAATTTGCTAATTTCCCTTGAGTTTACATTCTTAGGTGAAAAAACTGTAATGAACTACGCTTTTGTAATCTAATCTAATGCAAATGAACGAACGAGGGTAATAACTGCACAATCAATTATACATAAAGTCTTATTGTCGAGGAGGCGGGGTGGGTTTTGTTTGAGTAACTGTGTGAGGGAGTGAGTGATGGAGTGAGTGAGTGAGTGAGTGAGTGAAGGAAACGTAAGTACATAGATATAGGGGAAAAAACACGAAAGCAAAGACGAAAATTGAAAAACATAAGTTTTAAGAAATAGTTATTTTCATATAAGCAAACTTTGAAAACCGAAAACGTTTGAAATTCGTTCATACCGAAGTATCTGCCATACAAAATTAAAACGGTAGATTAAGTTAGGAAATAACAATCTCCAAGAATGCTATGTTTTGTAAGATAGCGTAAAATAATGCAGTACCTTTGTCCTCTGCAAGTTGTTTTTTAAGTGGATGTTATATATATATATATATATATATATATATATATATATATATATACATATATATATATATATATATATGAGAAGTAAATAACACGCGGTGTGTTTATGATTTGGCTTTTTTTTAGCCGACAATTTTTAGGAGAATATGTGCTTAATTGATGTCGTACCTAATTTTGAAAGTTAATTAATTAATAATTAATTAGGCGGGCCTACCTATTTAAATTTAAGGCTAAACAAATCGAGAAAAAAGCAATCTCTGTATGTACATTTCGGCCTATTAGGCCTCATCAGCAGAGCTATAGATAGAAAGACCGCCTTGTGCGTGATTCAAGAAGTGTACAAGAAGTCACTATAAGAGGAATAGGAACCTACTTCTAAACAAAACGAACAATCTAAGAAAGTCCGGTTAGTGTAGAGGTTACGATACTCGACTGTCAACTTGACAGTCGGGTTTCGAATCACGCACAAGGCGGTCT
>CM042146.1:14741316-14757084 GCA_023376005.1 Doryteuthis pealeii
AACTTCTGACTTGGCATTTGTTTAGATTTTTCTTTAGCAGCAGCAGCAGCATTGTGCGAAGGATATTTGAAGAGACAGTTAGTTTTCCTGGAAGACGCATCTTCTTACTTTAAGATCAACCAGATGTGTTGTATACTCTCTTATTCTTCTATTATTCTTCTGCTCATCTTTAGTGTCTTACGTTCTTCTTTCAGCGTCTGGACCTAGTCTTGGGGACTTCGTGTCTGGTCTTCTAGGTCAGTCATGTTGCCAAGACATTCATCAACCACAAAACCATATTATTCATTTAAACTTTTATGTCTTAACTAAACATATTTCTTTAACTAATCACAGCGCGCGTGTGCAGTAAGTCTCAGCAAAAGCAGTAACATCTTATCTGCCTGACGTCCAAGCTGAAACTGAAGACCCAACCAGGTCCCACGTGACTTCACGTATTTCGCGGGAATTCTGTAATATTCCATGGAAAGTCCCGCCCGTGATATGAAAAGTGGCCACCCCTTCAGAAATACAGGGGGTTGACAATAATCAATGCATAGATTCTATAACAGATGCTGTGAAGCAACAGCAAGGTACTGCTACGATTTTTGTGGCCATTTTTATGGTTTAAGTGAGATCGCTTTACGGTAGAGATACCTTGCAAAACTGGGACTACCATTCAAGTAAATGATAATGCATTTAGGTCTTGTCTGCGAAAGTGGCATATCATTTTTATTATAAAACACAAAGGGTTTGCGACCGTTACATTAACTTATCTAGTTCCTTTGCGCCATAATTTATGTTCTTTATGCATATGTCCACAACCATCACTCGAATAATACATTTATTCCGTATTTTTGTAGTCAGTATTTAGAGACGAGTTGAGCTCGGTAGGGACACCATCTGTCTATGAATCCGATACCGGTTCCGACTCCGATACGGTACCCGCCAATATAGCATATGAGTACCACATTTTGGCTAATCTGATCTGTATGGTAAATGGAGAGCTGGTGGTAAGTTTGGCTCCCCACCACAGCAAAAACTGTTGAGTAACTGGCCGCCATCCTTGGCCAGTTGTAAAATAACTTAAAGTAAATAAGTAAGTCAATAAGTCCTTGTGGTATAGTGTCCTTTAGGTCCGACGTCCTAGAAGATCCAAGTGTCAGTGAGTTAAGATTAGAATCGGCTAGTATAAATACACCAACAGCAGCAGCAGCACTGCCAGTGATTGGATAAGAAGGCTGGTCACATGGTAATCAACGAGTCTATAAGTAGATGTGACCATTTGCCTCATGCCTTATATACATAAAAAATTCCAACACAATCTCCCTTGTTTAGCGTTAAAAGGGTATGAACGTCCTTACTGTCCGGTTGATACCGACGATAGGCCACTCAGTGTATGACTAGCACAGCTTAGGTAATCTGATAAAGTGGGTAAGTGATGGGAGGTGTGGCACTCTAACTCAACAAGCACTTTCTCCCTGGTCTAGCACTATCGAAAAGGGGATAGACTCCTTCGATGTCCGGCTGATGCCGCCGGTATGTCACTTCACCAAAAGGAAATGTTTGGTTGGCTGTGAGAGTTCCTTTTGTGAAACCTTTCTGGATCATGTCGTTTTTCCCTTTTTCCCATCAAATTTGAGGAAATGTACATCTTGCCGGCAATTGCACAGTTCTTGCTAACCTTTTCGTGAATCAATGGAACCACAATCCATCGATTCCATTGGATCGCCGTGTCTTTAGAATTTCCGGTTTTCTTCTTGGGATTATTTGTCTTCTTCGATTATTGTATTTCCTTGTTCATATTGATCAACCATTCAGCCTTTCTTTTGTGTCCCTCTTCCTATTCCCGCAGTTTGTTCCAGTTATCTTATGTTTCAATTGCACCTGGCTGTTCAGTTTTATTGATACTTTAACCAATTACCTGTTGGTAGAAGCTGCTTCATCTATTTTGGAATAATCTATTTTGCTTGTACTATTGTTGGTATTTACCTAACCCGTTCACCACGGGTAGGATAATGAAGTTTCAGTTTTAGAGCGCTGGGGAGTGTGGAGTACCCCTTCATAGCCATTACTCCTAAGTTACCTCTGGCCCTGAGTGAAAATTTATGTAAGGGAAACATCTGTGGGTTAAATAAAAGAAATAAAATTAGTTTTTCAAAAGTGAACACCCATAAAGAATGTTTGTTCTTGTTTTACGGCATATCAACCTCAATGGGTCATTTAACGTCGACTACGTTTTTGAAGTGAATTGGTGATAATGTTTAATTTTCTAAAGGTTTTTTTAATTTTTGACATATTTTCTTTTGTGAATGAAACTTTTAGATGTTTTTGTTAACATATTTTTGTATTTTCATTTTTTTGGAAGATTTTTAGATTTTTTTGTAGATGTGTGCTTCTTTTATGTATCCAAGTAGTTTTTCTGGGTTTATTTGCTAGAATATCTGTTTTAGATTTGTTGTTTAGTAGTATTTTTTTCGTATTTGTTTTAGGTTGCTACGTTAATATGTGTTTGATTGTGTAGGGTTTTTGGCATGGTATGCAATATGGGGCTGCTTCTTTTTTGAGGAGGTATAAAGAATGAATAAAACAAAATTTATAAAACAAAATTAATAAAACAACATTTTTTAGTCATAAAATAACCCAAATAACCAACGGGCAGCATGTGACACAAGGTCGAGGATCAATAACCCTATTTAATAATAATGGATCTGCCAAACTAGCTTTCAAAATATTTCACTGTGAGGGTAAACCCTTGAAATTATTTACCTTACCGTTTCACCACTGGAAGTGTTTGACACGAGGTAGAAAGCAGTTATTTACTGACCCCATTCGCCAGGATGTGACACAAAGTCGCAATTCAGGGGCATATAGCGTACGGAGAGCACAGTATTCAGTAATTATAGATTAGCTTGCTAACCATTACTTCCCGATGTGGGGCCCTTGATTTTAGGTATTTACCTAATCTATTCGCAGCGTGTAGCATGTGGCACTAGGTCCCAAGTAAGGCGCATCCAGTGAAGACCATACTAGGCTATTCAGAAGTGTATCTACAAAATTAGCTTGTTATCTATTAGACAGCAGTGGGTCACCCCTTTGCCACGGGTAAGACATGAGACAAGTTCGGAAGTATGGGGCATCTAGTATGGAACGAATCCACTATTCTGTAGTCATGGATATGCGAAACTAGCTTGGTAACCACTGTATTGCGGAATCCATTGCTTATACTATGGTATAAAATGAACCAGTACGAGTCACTGCGTGCCGACTACGTGGAAAAGGGTTGGACATGCCATGTTATTCCTATTGAGGTTGGGTGTCATGGATTTCTAGGACACTCAGTCATTTCGTTTCTTTCAAAAATAGGAATCACTGGCCGCTGTCTGAAAATCGCCTCACATCGTCTTCAAACCACGGTGCCAAATGCATCGAGCTAGATCTGGTCGAGGTTTAAAAGTCTTCAGCACGAATGATACGTTCGCGGGATCATCATCTGCAATCGCGTAATCAACTCAACGTCCGAAAACAAACGCGCTTTTAAATAACAAACTGATAACAAAACATCTCCGATGAACGGATCATATAATCTCTTCTCTGCATTATTTCATTTTTTTAATACCCTGTCCGTTGGCGAAAGCTGCTTGGTAGTGCTAGGAAGTGGCAGTCCTGCCTTAGCTACCGAAACTGTGTTATCTCTCCTAGTTGGCAGCTGATGAGGGCAGGGTATCGCACGTGCTATCACACGTTGTATGACAAAAATTTAAAATATGTTTGCCATTATATGTTCATTATGGCCGCATATACACCTTATCACTACGTAGCAAAATGAGACACTTTGGAAAACATTTAACATTCGACACCATGGAACTTTTAAGCTACATATTATTTACATGTGAAATTTACTAGTTTTGTGGGTTTTTTTTAGGGGGTCGTGAATCGATGTGAATCAATTGAACGAGGATCCATCGATCCTACCGAGTCCTGGTGTCTGTAGATTTGCTTCTTAGAATTCCAAAATGTATTTCAACTTCCGATTTTCTTTTCGATTACTTATATTTCGTTCTTCATATTGATTAATCATTCAACCTTTCTATTATTTTATCTTTTTTCCTCTCACAGTTTCATCTAGTTATGATTTTGTTTAATTTTCATCCCTCTCTCTCTTCTTTCTTTTATCTCTTCGTTTATTTTGTCCTCCTCTCTCTCTCTCTCTCTCTCTCTCTCTCTCTCTCTTCTTTTTCTAAAACTTTTCTATCTACCCCTATCTCTCCCCCTCATCTTTTCTGCTTCTCTCTATCTTTTCCCTTCTCGTTTTCTTTATTCCCCTCTCTCATATATCCTTTACTCTCCTCATGTTATTTGTTCTCTTCTCTCTTCTTTTCCTAGTACTTTCTACCTAGTCCCGCTCTCTCTCTCTCTCTCTCTCTCTCTCTCTCTCTCTCTCTCTCTCTCTCTCTCTCTCTCTCTCCTTCATATTTTCTGTTCTCTCTATTTATTTTCCTCCACTCTCTCTTTCCTATTTCTTTTCTACGTATCTTTTCCTTCATCTTCTCTATTTTTCTTCCTTTCTTTTCTCTCCTCATCTTCTTTGTCTTCCTTGATTAGTGATGGGTATTCAAACATATTTTTCTAAACTCAATTTCCCTAAACATACTTTTACATTCTTTTTTCTATTTAAGCCATAGATGGGACCGTAACAGGGTACTACCACTCCGGGTCAGAGTGTACCTGGAACTAATAGCGGAGAAGGGGTACTCTACAGAGTCCCAGGATTGGAACTTCCCTGCTAGATGCAGTTTAACGACATACTCAATACATGGATACAGTTCATGGATACGGTTGTGATGGGCAATTCATCATCATCATCATCAAGTTGTGCGGGCAGGACGGATATCTATGACAATCTCTCTCCAACCATTCCTATCTATCCTCACCCAATGAGGTCCTCTACGAAGCATCCAAGATCCACACCGATCAGATCGATAAAGGTCCTTGTGTTGTATTGTCCTCGGCCGGAAAACGAAGCTTCCGGCAAAAGACAAAGAGAAATATAAGAATATATATTTAAAAAAGGGGGAAACGGAAGCGAGGCTTTCCGGTCAAAGAAGCAGGGAGAAGATAAAGGAATATATAACAAATGTCCGTTATCAGATCAAAAGATAAAGATGCGTAGGAGTATCTATCAATATAAAAGGCCTGAGGGTTCGAGCCGACAGGTCAGTTAGACAGGAGGCAGCGGACGGAGAACAATTGAGTGCAGACGCTCACGGTCCATTGCAGCCAACGGCCGTGGGACCCACCAGCCCCCTTTACCTCACCATCGCCAGTCATCCCAGCAGTAGTAGTAGTCATTGTCAACACTCGCTACCCACCACGGCAGATATTAAAGAAATAAACTCAAAGTTTTTACAATACCCATGTGTTGTGATTTTCTAAGTCCGACTACTACATACTTCGCTACGTGACCATATATACCCGCAACGACTACTAATGTACGCGAATTTAGCGTCGTGAATTTGAAGCTGCTATACAACACTTACTGGGCTGCTCACAGTGGTGTGCCCATGTGTAGGTGTCCACAGGAGAACGGCACTGATGAGTTATGTCTTGCTTTCCCAGCAGTGTTCAGTCTTGGTTGTCTCACTCGGATGGTTTGTATGATAGGGGGCAAGTGGCCGTATAGCTGCTTTCTTGTCAGATGTTGTTTCCACGATTTGTTTAAGACCGCACACAATTGTCGCTTTAACCTATGATTGAGACTAGATTCAAATATATTTAAAGTAATCTTTGTACATGCGTTCATATTTAATTACGCTCGTCTTTCTAACCTATATATTAGTACGCTTGATCATTTATCTTCCAACCGTTATCTTCCTGCAACGCCCACTTTTTTAAAAAAATGAGACCATCCAAGATAAAATGCAAAAATATAAATCTTGATTAACTGGTATCGCTTGATCACCGAATTCTTATTTCTTGTGAGTGTCGTCACCTCAGCTAAATATGGACAATTCCATTTTTATTATAAAGAAAGGGAAGAGAAAGAACACGCTACTCTGAAAAATATAAGTAAGAAAGAGAGTAAAGGAAAGGGAGAGAGAGAGGGGGAAAGAGAGGGAGGGGGAGGAGAGCGTTCGGAAGCGATAACGCTAATGTCTATCAATCGAATATAATGAAAAGAAGGAAGGAAAGAAAAAGCGTACGAGATAGTTATTCCAGAATATTATTCTTTTTTTTTTTACATAGGAGCTAATTTAAAATAGTTCATAAGTAATCATATCAAATGTTCTGATAATTAAATTATCATACCGTGGTATATCCAAAGATTCTGTTAGTTTAATATATTTCATTACATTAAAACTTAAATACTTATGCCCGAAGGGTATATATGCTTGCTAGTAAAAATAATTAAGTCATGGTGACTTTTGCTATCACAGCTTTCAAAGTGAAACAACCCGATCGAAAAAGAGTCAAATATTGTGAAAGTTTGTAAAAATATTTGTATTTGACATTTGGTGACCTTTCATAAGTTAACGAGTATTTCGGGGTGCAGACCTTGAAACGGATCATCCTACAGGAATTTGATATTTGAGATATTTAGATGACATTTTTCTTGCAAGATTACGAACACAGTAATTAAAAAATATAATGTACCCGCAATTATAGGTGCTCTCTGGACACGAGTTTTTTTCAGTTTTTATCTAATTAAATATTATATTTATTTAGAAAGATTAAGGAAATTGGATAAGAAAACAAAAAATACTTTTATTTTAATTTTATTGTAATTAATTTCAATATAAAATTATACATAGGATTGCTTTTGATACGTTTAAGAAGAAAACAATAAAATATTTTCCTATTTTTAAAAAATAACAAAAACTAAGGTGTTTCTGAGGGGTGCTGCAACGGATTAAAGGTATTTTAATTTTATTTAATGGGGAAAGCTGATTTGTTATACTAGGGAATTGATTTACTAGTTGAACAAGTTAAACTCATAAGACTGTGTATATATATATATATATATAATTATATATATATATATATATATATAATATATATGGAGGGAGAAATATGAAGAGGTTAATCCGACAATATGTGGAGAAAAATAGACAGGATGTAATGGAAACTGGATGTTTATTGTCGACGATGCAACGTTTCGGTCATTTACACCTTCTTCAGGATTTGAATATAGTTCTTGCTTCAATGAACGACATTTTCAAAATGGTGAGAACAGTAGGTTGTCAGTAGGGGCAGGGGTGGTTGGGGTGGGTAGTGGATTTTCTTCTCTCTAGATGGGGAGTGTTTATATGGTGATGCAGTTGTGGGTCAAGAATGTTGGATGATGGAGATGGGTCAAGATGAATGAGTATGTGTATATGTCTGTTTTAATTGTCTTATATATATATGTGTGTGTTTGGAAACTGGATTTGTCATTAGTTTTATATGTGTGAGTTTTTTTGGGTTTTTTTTTTTACTTTCTGTCCATCTGTCTATTTTTATTCAGTAGTATCTATCTTTCTGTGTATGTGTCTATATATTTAATTTGAATTTGAATTTGAATTTAACTGTCTTTCTGTGTATCTGTCTGTATATTTTCTGTGTGTGTCTATATATTTAACTTGAATATGAATTTTCTGTGTGTCTTTCCCCTGCCCCTACTGACAACCTACTGTTTTCACCATTTTGAAAATGGTCGTTCATTGAAGCAAGATCTATATTTGAGTCCTGAAGAAGATCTACATGACCGAAAACGTTGCATCGTCGACAATAAACATCCAGTTTCCATAACATCCTGTGTTTTGACTACTTTTCTCCACACACACACACACACACTATATATATATATATATATATATTATATATATATATAATATATATATATATATGTGTGTGTGTGTGTGTTGTGTTGTACTTTATATTTTTGAGCATTTCTTTAAGATCATCAATACCAAATGCGACTCCATTTAGTGATAAATACTTAAAGAATACTTAAAAAGAAGAAAAAGGGAGTTTTGAGAGAAAGAATCTTGCTATATTAATGTGACTTAATATCTCTTCTCCACGTTGTAGTTTGTATTGTCGCGCCGTTGCAATTCCTGAGTACCAGTGAGCATAAAATGGAGCTTTCAAAACCAGCGCCGACGAATAGTAAGGAAGGTTTTTGCACAGAATTCATGAATAATTAATATACCTTTTTTTTCGTACATTTTTCTTATCATGTGCCCATTGGGAAATGGGAAAAAGTAATATTTTTACCTTTTAAAAAAATATCAATTTTATCACCTCCAACCGTCAACGTAACTGGGAATAAGCAACATGAACCAGAAGGTCCATAAGAAATGGTCTAATGTTGAAATATTAATGGAGTGTGTTAATGGCGAACGTTGGTGATTATATTGAAGCAAAAGGAGTCTTATAAATATGACAGCAAGGCGTACTAACAGGCTCTCAAGCAATATGCAGAGGCATACAGACAGCGGAATGAAAATTCACGACTAACACGAAACTGCTTTCCATAATGGATAATTTTTATATCATTTGGATTTTTCGGATTGTTTTCCTCATCTTTACTGTTATATATACGACGTTGATTGAATAAAGCCTCATGTCCAACTGGACATATGGCGCAACGCATATAGCAGTTTCATTAAGTTCTAAGTAGCAGTAATGTTAGCAGTTTGTTAGTTCTAAGTAACAGTAATGTGTAGTTTGCAGGTTCACTCCTGGCCACAGGCGATATTAACATATTTAACTCAGCTTAATATTTGTACTCGGTAATGGTTTGCGGAATGAGAACAGTCTACCAAGTGGATTGAATAAGAAGTTAGATTCGCAGTTCTGTGAAGCCTCCCAAATACAACATGAAGGCTTCCGTGTTTGAAAAGAAGGTTCCCGAATTCGACAAAAAAAGAAAGAAAATAAAAACAAGTCCCGAAGTAGACCGGAGGGAACATCAGCCTAAACGTTGTGTATATAACAATAAATGTGAGAACCACAATTTGAAAAATCTTAATTATATAGATAATAAAGCCTCATCTCTAAACTTATATATCTGGAAACATCAACCAAGTAAACGGACTATACAATTCCACTTAATATATATATATATATATATATATATATATATATATTTATATATAATATTATATATTCGTAAGACATGTGTTATTGAATACCACGGAGTATTCTTTTTCATTTTTTGTATGGATATTTTTTCCAGTTTCTGGCTATCCTTTTTGAATCTGGATCGAGTTGATTCATGATATTTTCATACTTATTTCCCGAGCGCTTTCGACTGTTTCTCCAGTCGTATTCATGGGTTATGTAATTTGTTTTTAGTTGATTTTAGTTTTATTATCTATGCTTTTATCAAATTCAGAGAGTCTATTATTTTTAAAAGGGGCGGGTAGGTGAGTGTTAGTTAATGAAGATATTTAATACGTTGTCTCCGATTTTAAAGGATATTTTATTAATGTTAGGTTTTTTTATTTTTAATGCATATGGCTTCTAGGATCTGTAGGCGTTTCTTATTGTTATTTTTGTAGATAATTTTAGTATTTTCGTTTAAGATTTTTCTAATTTCGGGGGAGGTGGATTTTTCTGGGTGTTTTTTAATAAAGTGTTGTTTTATGGAGCTTGTGTCGGAGAGATGGTATGTAAGACGCGGGATAGTGTTGTTGTTGTATGGCCAATGTAGCTACTAGTGTATAGTTTATTTTCTGAGAGACACTCTCGGAATGGGCAAATGTATCTATTATACTACGTTCGTTTGGCTTAGGGATTTTTAGGAGAGTTTGTGTATTTTTAATGAGGAGTTTGAGGTTTTGAATTTGGTTAGTAAATAAGTATGAAAAATATCATGAATCAACTCGATCCAGATTCAAAAAGGATAGCCAGAAAACTGGAAAAAATATCCATACAAAAAATGAAAAAAAGAATACTCCGTGGTATTCAATAACACATGTCTTTACGAATAATTTGCTGCCAAAATACACAAAATTTAAGATATATATATATATATATATATATATATATAATATATATATGTATATAATTA
Source organism: Doryteuthis pealeii (assembly GCA_023376005.1). Classification (NCBI taxonomy): domain Eukaryota; kingdom Metazoa; phylum Mollusca; class Cephalopoda; order Myopsida; family Loliginidae; genus Doryteuthis; species Doryteuthis pealeii. Next base: position 14,751,350 of record CM042146.1, read on the forward strand.
ATTATATACCAAGCGTGTTGGTAGATCCTTGCGGAGAGAAAAAACCCAGCAGAGAGTTTGATTGGAAAAATATACTACCAAACATCAACCAGGAAGAAAAAAATTTTTGAAAAAAAGAAAAGACCAAGATATTCGTACCAACAAAAAATAATCTATTGGTATAGTATTTGGCCAAAAGAAAAAAACAATTTATATGTATATATATGTATATAAGATATATATATATTCATATAACCGCTAGGAGAAGCTAATTTGTAAAAAGTGCTCGATACCTAAGTAGAGCCAAGTAATAAGGATATCTACTGAGTCAGACGAACCTACAATTAGTTTCGCATAAAGCTCTTCAGGGCTAAAATCTGACTCTTAATATATATATATTATAGTCAGATTTTAGCCCTGAAGAGCTTTATGCGAAACTAATTGTAGGTTCGTCTGACTCAGTAGATATCCTTATATATATATATATTATATATATATATATATATATATATATAAAGTAATTGGTAATTTGCTTGAAGCATTGTTAAATATGTATTAAAATATTAAATTCGAAGGGCAATACAATGCGTATAAAAATAAAGACGAAAAGGATGTTTTTTTATGTCTTATCGATTTCGAAGCAAGAGCTTTCATCATCAGAGTGTAATTTCAGAAATGACGTGCTTTATGTTGTGTTTTATCTGTGTGGTTATAATTTCTTCTTTATTTCCTTTTCCTTCTCCTTTTTTTCCTTTCTTTTCTTCTTCTCCTCCTTTATGAATGGAATGGGCGAATAAATTGTAATTTCTTATTTCTCTCTTTTTTTTCCTTTTTTTTTTAAAGTTTGTGGGTACGAATATTCTATATCGGCTGTCATTCGGTCAAATGCTGCAACTTATGTGCCAATATGCTGCCACTGTGTAGACATGTCAAAATTCAAAAAAAAAAAATATGAATAAATAAAAAAAACCGTTAATAGAAAAATTTACATAACTTAGGGGTTTGTTTTGCTTTCCCTTTCCTTTTCTGTTTCCTTCTCCCTCTCTTTCTTTTTTTTTTTGTTATTTCTCTCTTTTTTTTCCTTTTTTTTCACCCTTTGTTCTCTAATTTAATTTTTTTTTTATAGTAAATAAGTAAATAAAATCTATTTTGTTATATTAAATAAGTAAATAAGTAAATAAAGTAAATAAAAGATTTATCGTTATATATATATATATATATATATATATATATATATAATATATATATATATTATATGGGGGGTGCGATGGTTTGTATTGTCACATATTGAATTAGTGATTTGTCAGTTTTTTTTCTATTGCGTATCAAGTTTAGATAAGATAGGCACTGAGGAAGGCAGAGATATGACGCAAGTCAGTCTTCCATGAATCCTGGGGAGCAGCATACTGAATCAAACTTATAAACTACCCTTAAAGAATTGACCTTGTGTAACATCCTGCTCGTGTGGAGGATAATATATATATATATATATATATATATATATATATTCCTCCACGAGGGCAGGATGTTACAGCAAGGTCAATTCAAATATATATATATATTATATATATAATATATATATATATATATATCCCTCCTACATATATATTATATATATAGATATATTATATATATATGTATATATATAACATTGTCATTTTAATTGGAACTGTATAAGTCAGTTTACTTGGTTCATGTTTCCAGAAAATAAATTTTTCCTTTTTTTCACTGCATCAATTTCCTCCACATCTTGTCATAGATGCCTTGTTTTTAATTTTAATGACCATCCTTAAGAGTTTCATATAAATTCTTAGAATTGGCGTACTTAAAATATGAATAGACAAACTACTTGTATGTTTCTGCAATTAAAATCCTAATTGATAATTTCCTTGTTAGATATTTCTGAAGTGTATGAGAATTTGCCAGTTGCAAAGAAATTGTGTAGATATTTATCAAAATGAAAGTTCGAGATTTAGTCTTGGAACAGATCAATTCCTTCATAATGAATGCCAAATATCTACTAGCGTAACCATTACCAGGAAATAACTGTTATATTGATTGTATTTTTTTCTAAATGATCGTGATTCTTCTCGTGATATATGTCGGAATGTAAAGGCATGCAAAAACAATGACGTATTATTTGAATAAGAACTTCAAAATTTCTTCGACGCCATTTGATCAAAACAGTCAAACTATAAGACTGCATGACACTTATCTTTTGTGAATGGATTTCTTTTTAGATGTATACGCCGAGACTTTTGCTCATGTTTATTAAGAATAGAAACATACAATTAGAAATCAACAATATTTATTAATGATTGCAATCATATTCATTAAATCCAATGTTTAAGTATCATATGCAAATAACCTTCCAGTTTACAACTATTTTGGTGGGTCATATATATTATACTATAGTATTATTATATATATATATTATATATATATATACTAATATATACTATACTATATATATCTATATATCCTTCCCCGCTCGTCGTTGTGCTGTGGCCCATGGTGGGAACTGATGAAAATTTCGGTCGGTTTTTAGTTGCGCGGCTGCAAGTTAGCCTGCTAAGTCTAGCCAGTGAGGAGACGCGATACGTCGAAGTCACAGTGTCTGTAGATGAATATATATCTATATATATATACTATATATATAGTATACTATATATATATTATGATACTATATATGAAGGAAGGGTGGATGGGTTTAGGGAGTCCGACGATATCTGTAGATACCCTACATCTCAACTGATCCTTAACCTCAAAACTCCCGCCCCTCCTTAGGCTCTTCACATGCACCACACAGCGCTCACGGCCGCCCTGACCGTCCCGACACCAGCCACCACCACATGCTATTCAATAAATGTATGCTTTGCCTAATAAGTCCTTCAGATCGCTGAGGAAGTCCTGTGCAGTACAGACGAAACGTACCACGCCTGTGACTATGTTTGAAGTTAATCATTTCTTGACCACGTTTCCTTCTATCTACAGCATATTATATATAGGTAGTATATATATATAGTATATATATATTATATATTATTATAATTTGAAAATTTGGCTTTTTGGGCATGTGTTAGTAAAGTATATTATTGTTTATTTTTTAAAAAATGCAATTAAATGCGTATAGCGTTTAAAATTCGATAATTATTGAAATAATAATGGACAAGTAAATTGGGAATAACGCGCCCACGTGGAACACCGTACGGGAAGGGCTGTTTCAACTTTAATTAAGTCTCGATCAGCAGTGTATACCTAAAAATATACACAATAATATACTTTAACTTAACAATGCTCCAAAAAAGCACATTTTTCAAATGCTAAATTTTGTGGCGCCTGAGCAATGCCAATTTGCGATGTCCCCCCGCCCCAACGCTCAATGTCACCTTTTGGTATAGTAAGTCTCGCCCGTTATCATTGGCGAGGTTGATTCAGCTTGTTTCGTGTGCACGAGCTGGTGGTCTCGAGAGGCGTGCTGGTTCCCGGTTTCGACTTTTATACTCGGAGGGAAATCGTAGGTATACCCGGCAGATGTGAATAATTTTAATAAAAGTTGAAAAAGCGTAGTGTTCCACGTGGCGCGCGTTTTTTTCCAATTTTACTTGTCTCATTATTATTGTTCAATATTTAATAACGATATACGCCATATAATATACCTTAAAAATATAAACATTAATATATATATGTATAGTATAGTATACAATATATATATAATATATATAATGATATATATATTGTATGTTATTATATTATTAGGATATATGATATAGGTATATATATTTATATATATAAAAGAAATTTGAAAAAACAAGTGTGTCCGGAAAAAGGATGAATTTATTTTATCAAATCGTTTAAGACGCGTTTCGTTTCTTTGAACTCATCAGGATGTGTCTTGGGGGTGAAGAAATTGATGGAATGTTTTATAGATGACAGAAGATGAAAAATCCTTTTATAAAAATCTTTTTGTTTTGGTAACTGTAATAATATATAACATAATATATAGTATATATAGTATTTATATAGTAAGTATATATATATATATATAGTATGGGGTAATATATGGGAATTAAATCCGACAATATATAAGAAAATTTTGAAAAAAAAACAACAAGTAAGTGCCGAAATTGGGGATGAAATTTAATATCGATGTTTAAAACATTTTCGGTACATCTGAGACCGTTCATGCAGGATGTCTCTTGGGGTGAAGAAAATGATGGATGTTTTTATATGGACAGGAGATGAAAATCTTTTTAGTTATGTAACCTGTATTTGATCAGCGTTTTAATTTTGACGGGCAAGTCGCGATCTACTCACGCGAAGGTGTTCATGACGCGTGACGCCCACTCGAAGACATGCAAAAGACGAGAAAAGTATTAATGGACTGAATTATTTTTAAGTCGAAACATAGGGAAACACAAGTGGGAAATGATAACTAACTAAATAATTAAATGAAGCTGGGTATTTAGTAAATTAATTTAACACTATTTAAACTAGAAACGGGAGATATAATAAAATAATACATGTCGGTTATTAAGTGGAACAAAGTGGGAATGATAACTAAAATAAATAATTAATCGAAGCCTGGTATTTTGTATTGTTTAATCATATTTTAGCTAAAAACGGAGATATATTGAAAAAACGCGATGGTCGATATTACGGAGAGGGCAAATGCGAAATTGCACAGGCCTTCAAAAATCTGTCGTAGTCTTTTGTTGTGAAATTGGGCCTAATATTGTGGCATCATTGAAAATTGAAGGTTATGATTATGAGTTTCAGACAATATGTTGAGGAGGGTGTTCTGAAATTGCCCAAATTTAATAACGCGGACAATTGTATTTTATTATATCCTCGTGTTCGTAGTTAAATAGTGTAAATAATTACTAAATTACCCAGGCACATTTACTTAATTTATTTAGTTATCATTTCCCACTTTGGGTTTCCCTATTTCTCTAAAAAATAATCAGTCCATTTAATCACTTTTCTCGTTTTTTGCATTTCTTGAGTCGGCGTCACGCGTCTGAACACGTTCGCGGTGAGTACGAGTCGCGACGTTGCCTTTCAAAATTAAAACGCTGGATCAAGATTAACAAAAGTTTTAAAACCAATTAACTAAAAAAAGAGAATTTTTTTCCAAATCTTTCCCCTGGGGGGTTTCACATATAAAAACATCCACTTTTCTTGCACCCAGAGAGACATCCTGGATGGGAAGGTTCAATGTAACCGAAATGTTTTAAAGATCGGGATTATTTAAATTCATCCCAATGTTCGGAGATCTTGTTTCTTTTGCCAATTTTCTTGTATATAATTATATTTACTATATATAGTATATATTATTATATATTATATATAGTATATATATATATATTATATATTTTATATACGGGGTGCTAAATCTTGAAACTGAATAGTGAAATTTCCATTATGGTTAACAATGACTTCTTTGCATAAAATATTTCATTTTATTCTTCTCACTACTAGACATTTTATATAAAAATATTCACGACAAGTTCATTATGTCTTTCTGTTACTTGAGATGCACTTCCTACTGTTGGTAAGACTCGGGGGATATTTGTGATATAAATCGATTCTGGTCGCCACAAAGAAAGCATATTTTAAGGCATAAACATCATGTTGTCGTGACAATCTGGGAAAAAAAATTGGCGAGTACTTGTACGGCAAATTGGTCGGACGTTTAACAATTTAGACTATTCTCTTTATTTTTCTTAAGTTTTTTTTTTTTTTTTACAGATTCC
>CM042146.1:14757184-14764684 GCA_023376005.1 Doryteuthis pealeii
ACAGTCTCGAGATCAGCCACGGAGTGTGATTCAGAGATTTGTAGACAACCAACTATCTTCTTTAATTTGTCAAAGGACGTAACCATGCATCTCTATATTTAAATACTTCGTCTTCCCTAATTGTTACGACGCGTTATCATAATAGCAACACATTCTAGATGAAACCGAATTTTTCAAGATGAAATTCAAAAATGTAAATCCTGACTATTGGTGTTGCTTATTCCGCTGAATTCTTAAATAAAAAAGAGGAGTAGGGGGGAAAATCGAGTCAGGCGGATGGGTGCGTGAATCAAATGACGATAATCGTTTCAAATGGAACATATTGTAAAAAATGAAAAGTAAGAAAAAATAGTTGGAGTGAGTTAAATGACAAGATTATATCTTTTTACATAATTGATGTAATATATTGCAAATAACTCTTAGTACGCCTATCAACGTAGTCCATAAATTAAATTAGGATACAATGGTATATCAATAAGTCATTTCACTCTATTAGCTAAACAATACTCCTAACAAATCACGTAAGGTCATGGTTATTTACTGCACCTGATTGTGAACGTTAATGTTCTTTGACATTGTCCTTGCTGGAGTTTTGTAAGAAATTCATAGTTACTAAATTTTGTATGTTAAATAATGATGCCTAGTATATTATATCATTTATGTACGTTTAATAGAAATAAAATAAAAAGTGTTTTATTTTATATAAAGCAATAAGCTGACTATATTTAAAAAAATATTTTACTCATGAAGACTGCAACGCGATGATACAGCGCCTCTTTCAATTATATTATACAAGACCAATCCTATTATGAGGGCTGTGATGTAATATAATTAGGCGATATTGAAAGATTTAAGATAACGGTAATTCTGAAGTTACCTGGGTGTTCTGGCCTTTCTCGTGACATTCTCTGGTTGGGTTAGTTTCAAGTTCTTGGGGGAGGGTGAACTTGGAATTTGGAGATGGTAGCTGTTAAATAGTTTGGAGAGAGGCAGCACACGTCTCCAAATGTCTTTTTTCTGCGCATAATAGTTAATGACCTCTAAAAAATATTCATTTTTTTTGTGTTCGTTATTAAAAGACAACAATGGACACAGAGATGAAGAAGTCACCTTAAGAAGTACAAAGGGAGCAGGCCTGAGAAGAGACCAACCTGATAGATCCATAGCCGACCAAAATAGCAGAGGCCTCATTCATCAGAGTAGATGAGCAGAGCCAAGAAGAGAATATGTAAAGTAACAATTATAAGAGAAAAGGCTGTAAACACAGTAAACATCACTCATAAACTCTTGAATAGCTATTGGACGCAGTGTTAACAATGCATTGATTGCCTTGGAAATACAGAATAACTATTTAAAACATGTTGAGCATTAAATTTTAGTTTTTAATAATATGGAACGAAAAAAGATTATTATTAAGTTTTTTCTTTTATAAAGTTATCAAACATCTTCAGAAATGAAACAGATAATATATGTACAGTTATATTCAATAGACATATTGTATAATTAAATAACTTAAATCAGGTTTCCCAAATAATTAGTGAACGTAAATCACTTAGTAATGTCAATTATACACTTGAAAAAGGTATGCGCAAATATAGATATTTTTCAAAAACCTTTTGCATTTCAGAGCTTATGGCTATACAGGATTCGTAACATTCGTGCTAAATATACACCAAACAGATTACTAGTCAATTGTAATAGCATAAGCGCCGCTCGTTTTCACATTTTGATTTCATTCGTAATTCCGCAAAAGCGTAATTACTATTGGCAAACCAGTTGACTAGACGACTAAAAACTGGGGAAAATTATATTTTGGACTTCGCTGCCAATCTCTATTAATTCCTAGTTTTTGGGCAGAAAGCGTGTGTATCACGATTGTCAGCAAAATAAGAAAAAAAACACAAAAAACAAAATAAAAGTACAAAACCACATAAAAAAAAGAAAATGGCCGCCATTTCATACTGGCTGTTGGAGGGAAATCGCAATTTCTACTGTTATCCCTTTTTTTTTTCTTCTTTTCCTTCCATTGAACGTTTTTACTGGTGGGTCTCCTAGGAGGCTAATTCCGAAATCACTTTAATCCAGAATTTTCGTTTTTCTCATGGCGACGAAGCCCTCAAAATGGGTAATCATTGTTGGCGTCGTGCTAATCATTACTGGATAAAATTCACAAAAATGTACAACTATAGGACTGCATTTGTTCTACCTTTTGCTTTTTGTTCCTAATTTTTATCCCGCCTCCATTGGGACATGGCGCGGTTTTCGAAAAAAAAATGGTAGCGATTAATTTACTAATGAAATGGATATTGTTAATGTAAACATTTCATAATTACAATAGTTGTATTATAAAACTGTGAGAATAATCAATTTTCAGGCTTGTAGGTCGTAAATAACTATCGTAAAAATGTAAGCTGAGGTAAGGTTGTCTGCTTTAAATTTGTGTTAAATATCCTTGAGAAAGCATTCGTTCGAACGGTTTATCATATTATACATTCTGATATCAAAATCTGAACGAGACGTTTGCATTTCAACAAGGCCCTAATACACTTTATGAAGGTAATAATCTTACTATTTTAACTTTCGCTATGGTTGATAGTATTGGGTCTGGGTTAAAAAAGCAATTATAACAACATGAAATTATCTGCGTTATTCGACTATTGTCCCCTATCTTCATTGTTATTTTGTACAACGTTTCGGCCGATAATTCCCTCCGACACAATTGACACATACTAGTGGATAGGGTAGTTAGGTTAAGACAGTTTCTGAGTGACAGTTAATCTCTGATACCGAGTTCAATCCTGAGTAGAGGCAGTTAGAAAAATAATTAACACAACTCCTAACCCAGCTTGGTTAGCGGAATGAGAACAGGATCCCCCGTGGACTAAATAAAGGGTTAGGTTCAAAGTTCCGTGATGGTTCCGATTACGACAAGAAGTTCCCGAGTTCGAAAGAAGGTTCCCGAGTCCGACAAGAAAACCTGAAGAAGGCCGGAGGGCATATCTGCCGAAACTGTATCAAATAACAATGAAGATGGGGACAGATAGTCCGAATAACGCAGATAATATCTAATCTTCAAGCCTCATGTCAAACATTCAGAGAAATACAACATTGAATCTGGAAAAAGGTTAATAGTTTATTACACTTTGGTACAAAATATATAAATAAGATAGTGTCCAACGTACAGCTCTTTTACAAGAATTGAAATCTATGTAACAAGACAAGCTAATACTCGACAGACATCTCGACAATACCTTGAGTGGTAGTACCTGTTAGGGTCCATTTATTTGTTAAATAGAAAAAATGTATTTAAAACAAAATTGTATCATCCATTAAGAACTGATTTATTTCAAAACTTTATCGCCAAATACCACTGAGGTTGATATGCCCGTAAAACAAACAAAACCAAAACAAACCATTACTATTAAAATCTAGGTTATGGGATCGGGAGTATAATGATAATGATGAAATATCCTGTGAGATGCACGAATCAATGTCTTTCTTTCCCTATTGTTTATTCGGAATAATACACACGAAGCAGAAATCGACCATGTTGACAGTTTGTAAATCGGAAACTTGTAACTTTGGATACTGCGCAAGTCAAGTACCATTACCTTATATAGTACTTTATACTGTTCGCTCGGATCATTATCTATGCAGAGTAAAACACGTGATCGGAAATGTACAGTATACGCCCTATATGAGATTTGAACTCGGATCTCTTTGACTCAGGCCAGAAAATCTGAACAACGTACGACCTCATTTACGTCTGAGCAAACACAGAAGTTCGAATCCAATTTTGATTGGTAATTAGATCATCTAACAATAATAAAATACAAAGGATGCTCTGAAATAAATGCCATACTAAATAGTTCTACGTATACGGTTAACGATGTGCTCTAGCGTGACTGTTTGAAATAGATCCGTGCCAGGAATTCAAATATTGGACAGGGTTATTTTCGTTTTACTTCGCGCTAAATGCCACTTGGAAAATGTATCAATCTTACACAAACCTCTATGCCAGCCTTGAGAAAATAGAAGGACAGAATAAGTCTCCTTTGGTTTGGATTAAAACTAGCAATCTATCGGACTTGAAAGTCTGAATTCAAACCAGTATTACTCTGCTTAAACATTTCCTCATGCCATATCCTTGTCCGTGGCGGAGTTTTGGGATAAATAATATAAGTACAGGGAGAAAAAATAATCCGTTTGAATAGAGAATGTAGTTTTTTTGTTTTGTTTCTTTTTTTCTTAATGGTTAAGGTACCGGACTGACTTGTTCAGGTTTATATATATATTATATATATATATATTTATATATATATTATATATATATATTATTATTATAATAGATTGTGTGTTTTTCTGTCTGTAACCGAAAACTATATTACTATGCGAGTCACAATTAATATGGTTATTTACATCAAATTCTGCATGATTGTATTTATATTTAAATTTAAACCTCAATTATTAATAAAATTGCTTCACCTTTTTTTAGTGTTGTCCCATATCTCATACTAATACATGCAATTGTATTTTATATATACAAAAAATAGCGGTTTGCAGTGTGAACGGGAAGGCTAATTTGCATATTGATATTTAAAAATGTGATTTTTATTAAATATGTGCTTAGTATTATTGATTTCTAACTGTTGGTTTCATTTTAATGAATATAAGCAAACATATCTCCAATGAATATTAATCCATTAACAAGAAAAAATAAGTGTAATTTTATTCTTTATGTCCTAATTTAACTAAATAGTTAAATAATTAAAATTCAGCAATGAAGACGGCAGTGATGGAAGAGTAAGTTTCATTTCTATTTTTCTATTATACCCCACTCTGTTACACATCTTTTTTATCTGCTTTCTTATTAGACTTTCTAATTTAATACGATATTTCATTACATTAAAACTTAAATAGTTGCACCCAGAGGGTGCATATATTTGCTAGTATATATATATATATATATATATATATATATATATATATATATATATATATATATATATATATATATATATATATATATATATATATATATATATATATATATATATATATATATATATATATATATATATATATATATATATATATATATATATATATATATATATATACCCTGAACAAGCACCCTTTTAGAATAAGGGCCGGGTTAGCTCAGTCGGTAGAGCGTTCGGCTAGAAATCACATGGTTTCCTAGTTCGATTCCGGTCCTCGCCAACTCAGCGTATGAGTAGCACAGGGATCTTTGCGGTAAAGTAAGGAGCCGATGGTAGATGTGTCGCTCACTCAGATACCAAAACAATCTCCTTGGTCTAGCGCTATTGAAAAGGGGATAGACTTCCCACGCTGATACGACTTTAGGCCGCCCCGATGACTTACATTATTGATATTCACTGAAGCTTTCTCTGAATATTTTTGAAAATTTATGTGTTGTATACCCTTTCTTTTCTTACTACTTTTAAATAAGTGCATATATATATATATAATATATATATATATATTATTTTGTATATGTATAAGTATTAACTTACCGGTGGGTATAAGAACGATCGTTAGAAGCGCACAATATCCAGAGGGTTAAGTTGAGAAAAAACAAATACAAAGTGCTCAATAAAATGTAGAGCATAAATTTATTTAAGAATGGAAAATGAGTAACCTACTCGAGTTTCATCGATAGATTTTCAGGGTTACTTTAAAATTATCGAGTTTACGATTCATCTTTGGTGTTATATAACATGCCCGTGGAATGGGACTTAAATTCAGTAGAGGAACGCTTGTTTACATTAAGTCCCATTCCAACGGGCATGTTTATAACACCAAAGATGAATCGTAAACTCGATTAATTTAAAAGTAACCCTGAAGAATCTATCGATGAAACTCGAGTAGGTTACTCATTTCCATTCTTAAATAAATATATATATATATATATAAATATTGCTCTGTATTTAATCTAATTTATTGATTATTATACATTGAGCTCTCTTTAGGGATTTATAAAAATCCTTGTATGAATATATGTTTGCACTTACAGGAACATACAGTATGGTTATACAGTGAGATTTTGAGGATCCCAGGTAGAATCATCCATTACAACCAGTCATTTGGATATATATATATATATATATATATATATATATATATTTTGGCTGAGAATTCATTTTCCCCTGGTGACCTATGAATTAAGAGCATACAAAAATATGGGGAGTGATTAAATTTCCCTTAGCCTAATCCGTCTATCTATTCTTCTCTCCTTAGTGTGATGCACACCAGATCTCAAGAACAATGTTAGGTAGGTAGTTGCAATAGTACTTCTGCTCATCTTTGGTAATCTTACGTTCTTCTTCTAGCGTCTCTTCTAACGTCTCGCTGGTTGGTCGTCGTTGATTCATTTCTTCTTCTGGTCAGTCTGGTTGCCAATACCATTCATCAACCACAAAACCATATTTATTTATTTTAAACCTTTATTTACTTAAACTAAACATATTTCCCTAACTAGACACAACGCGCGTGTGCAGTGAGCCTCAGCTAAGCAGACATATCTTATCTGCCTGACGTCCAAACTGAAACTGAAGACCCAACCAGGTCCCACGTGACTTCACGTAATTTCGCGGGATTACTGTAATATTCCCCTGGAAAGTCCTGCCCGTGATATGAAAAGAGGACATCCTTCAGAAATACAGCGGGGTTTGACAATAATCTATGCATAGATTATGTAACATATGGTCGCACAATTTCTGGTCAGTAATGTTTCACTAAAAAACAAAAATAGACATCAATGGTGTCACGGATTTTTAATAATTCATTTGCGCCAGGTTTTAAGTAACAAATATACTCTTGTTGAGATTTTCTTTATAGGTGTGTGCCTGAAGCCCACCCCTACTTATAGACTCGGCGATAATCATGTTACCATATTCCTGGCCAATCACAGGCAGTAATTTGCTTGCTGATATTGTTATTTATATCGGCATTTTTGATCTTAGCTACTCATAATGCTTTGAACCTGCGTGGACGACGGATCATAGGATTATATCACTGGACCTTTGACACTACGTAGGATTCCATAACTCAGGACTTATTCACTTACCAAAGATTCTATAGCTAAGGACTTACTTACTTTAAGTCTTTTTCAACTGGCCAAGGATGGCGGTCAGAAACTTAACAACTCTTTAAAAGACAATTATAACAAGTAACTCTTCATGATACAATTGATATGTTCCCACACCCCAACCCTAGAAAATACACTAATATTTTGTTACGTTTTTTAGAAAGAAAAAATAGCTCATTTTACAGTAAAACTTAATGAAATAGAATGCAATGAATTATGTGCTGTAATAATATTTATTTTATAAGCATAGTAAAAATCTTTAGTATAATAATAGATAATAGATTACGAATACATTATATTTATAGATGCCATCAAAGACAATTGATGACGATACACAAGTATCCCTACATATTTCGGGTTTCGCAATATATATATTATATATATTATAT
>CM042146.1:14772184-14797184 GCA_023376005.1 Doryteuthis pealeii
TCGTCAATGTTTAATAACGTGGAAATGAACTGCTTTCAATATCGGCGATTGAATAGGTAACTAACCACGTATTCAAGCAATTGTTTTTTCTTTCCTTTGAACCAGAGTGTGGAAAGAGGAGACCCGCTGCTTGAGCGACAGCGGATCCTCCACATAAAGCCGCCCAAACTATGTGATTCCATATTTCATGGACACACGCCATTGTCTCTTGTAGACGGATTGATGCCAACAGATACATATAGTAGGTGTGTTCTTTGAATACCGGACATTCTAGACTGGGAATAGCTGGTTGTTAATCCACTAGATTTTAACGGCAAAACAGGGAATACTATTCAAGTAAATGATAACGCATTTAGGTCTTGTCTGCGAAAGTGGCATATCATTTTTATTATAAGACAGAGGTTTTTCGACCGTTATCTTAACTTATCTAGTTCTTTTGCGCCATAATGTATGTTCTTTATGCATATGCCCACAACCATCACTCGAATAATACATTTATTCCGTATTTTTGTAGTCAGTATTTAGAGACGAGTTTAGCACGGTAGGGACAACATCTGTCTATGAATCACAAGGTTCCGACTTCGTTACCTGTACCCGCCAACATAGCGTATGAGTAACATAGCTTGGCTAATCTGATCTGTATGGTAAATGGTGAGCTGATGGTAAGTTTGGCTCCCCACCACCGCAAAAACAATCTGTTGAGTAACTGGCCGCCATCCTTGGCCAGTTGTAAAAGAACTTAAAGTAAACAAGTAAGTAAATCAATAAGTCCTTGTGGTATAGTGTCCTTTAGGTCCGACGTACTAGAAGATCCAAGTGTCAGTGAGCTAAGATTAGAATAAGCACTGCCAGTGATTGGATAAGAAGGCTGGTCACATGGTAGTCAACGAGTCTATAAGTAGAGGTGACCATTTGCCTCATGCCTTATATACATAAAAAATTCCAACACAATCTCCCTTGTTTAGCGTTAAAAGGGTATGAACGTCCTTACTGTCCGGTTGATACCGACGATGGGCCACTCACTGTATGACAAGCACAGCTTAAGTAATCTGATAAAGTGGATAAGTGACGGTAGGTGTGGCAATCCTGCTCAGCAAGCACTATTTCCCTGGTCTAGCACTATCGAAAAGGGGATAGACTCCTTCGATGTTCGGCTGATGCCGCCGGTATGTCACTTCACCAAAAGGAAATATTTAGTTGGCTGTGGGAGTTCCTTTTGTGAAACCTTTCTGGATCATGTCGTTTTTCCCTTTTTACCATCAAATTTGAGGAAATGTACATCTTGCCGGCAATTGCACAGTTCTTGCTAACCTTTTCGTGAATCAATGGAACCACAATCCATCGATTCCATTGGATCGCCGTGTCTTTAGAATTTCCGGTTTTCTTCTTGGGATTATTTGTCTTCTTCGATTATTGTATTTCCGTGTTCATATTGATCAACCATTCAACCTTTCTTTTGTGTCCTCTTCCTATTCCCGCAGTTTGTTCCAGTTATCTTATGTTTCAATTGCACCTGGCTGTTCAGTTTTATTGATACTTTAACCAATTACCTGTTGGTAGAAGCTGCTTCATCTATTTTGGAATAATCTATTTTGCTTGTACTATTGTTGGTATTTACCTAACCCGTTCACCACGGTAGGATAATGAAGTTTCAGTTTTAGAGCGCTGGGGAGTGTGGAGTACCCCTTCATAGCCATTACACTAAGTTACCTCTGGCCCTGAGTGAAATTTATGTAAGGGAAACATCTGTGGGTTAAATAAAAGAAATAAAATTAGTTTTTCAAAAGTGAACACCCATAAGAATGTTTGTTCTTTTTTACGGCATATCAACCTCAATGGGTCATTTAATGCCGACTACGTTTTTGAAATGAATTGGTGATAATGTTTAATTTTTCTAAAAGTTTTTTTTTCTTTTTTTTACATATTTTCTTTTGTGAATGAGACTTTTAGATGTTTTTGTTAACATATATTTTTGTGTTTTCATTTTTTTGGAAGATTTTTAGGTTTAGTTGTAGATGTATGCTTATTTTATGTATCCAAGTAGTTTTTCTGGGTTTATTTGGTAGAATATCTGTTTTAGATTTGTTGTTTAGTAAGTATTTTTTTCGTATTTGTTTTAGGTTGCTACGTTAATATGTGTTTGATTGTGTAGGGTTTTTGGCATGGTATGCAATATGGGGCTGCTTCTTTTTTGAGGAGGTATAAAGAATGAATAAAACAAAATTTATAAAACAAAAATTAATAAAACAACATTTTTTCGTCATAAAATAACCCAAATAACCAACGGGAAGCATGTGATACAAGGTCGAGGATCAATAACCCTATTTAATAATGATGGATCTGCCAGACTAGCTTGCAAAAACATTTCACTATGAGGGTAAACCCTTGAAAATATTTACCTTACAGTTTTCACCACTGGAAGTGTTTCACACGAGGTAGAAAGCAGTTAATTACTGACCCCATTCGCCAGGATGTGACACAAAGTCGCAATTCAGGGGCATATAGCGTACGGAGAGCACAGTATTCAGTAATTATAGATTAGCTTGCTAACCATTACTCCCCGATGTGGGGCCCTTGATTTTTGTATTTACCTAATCTATTCGCAGCGTGTAGCATGTGGCACTAGGTCCCAAGTAAGGCGCATCCAGTGAAGACCATACTAGCTATTCAGAAGTGGGTCTATGAAACTAGCTTGTTATCTATTAGACAGCAGTGGGGTACCCCTTTGCCACGGGTAAGACATGAGACAAGTTCGGATGTATGGGGCATCTATTATGGAACGAATCCACTATTCCGTAGTCATGGATATGCAAAACTAGCTTGGTAACCACTGTATTGCGGAATCCATTGCTTATACTATGATATGAAATGAACCGGTACGAGTCACTGCGTGCCGACTGCGTGGAAAAGGTTGGACATGCCATGTTATTCCTATTGAGGTTGAGTGTCGTTGATTTCTAGGACACTCAGTCATTTCGTTTCTTTCAAAAATAGGAATCACTGGCCGCTGTCTGAAAATCGCCTCACATCGTCTTCAAACCACGGTGCAAAATGCTTCTAGCTGGTTTGGTCGAGGTTTAAAAGTCTTCAGCACGAATGATACGTGCGCGGAATCATCATAACAAACTGATAACAAAACATCTCCGATAAACGGATCATATAATCTCTTCTCTGCACTATTTCATTTTTTTTAATACCCTGTCCGGTGGCGAAAGCTGCATGGTAGCGCTAGGAAGTGGCAGTCCTGCCTTAGCTACCGAAACTGTGTTATCTCTCCTAGTTGGCAGCTGATGAGGGCAGGGTATCGCACGTGCTATCACACGTTGTATGACAAAAATTTAAATATGTTTGCCATTATATGTTCATTCTGGCCGCATATACACCTTATCACTACGTAGCAAGATGAGGCACTTTGGAAAACATTTAACATTCGGCACCATGGAACTTTTAAGCTACACATATTATTTACATGTGGAATTTACTAGTTTTGTGTTGTTTTTTTAAGGGCTTGTGAATCGATGTGAATCAATTGAACGAGGATCCATCGATCCTACCGAGTCCTGGTGTCTGTAGATTTGCTTCTTAGAATTCCAAAATGTATTTCAACTTCCGATTTTCTTTGCGATTACTTATATTTCATTCTTCATATTGATTAATCATTCAACCTTTGTATTATTTTATCTTTTTTTCCTCTTACATTTTCATCTAGATATGATATTGTTTTATTTTGTATCCCTCTTCTCTCTTTCTTTCTTTTTATCTCTTCGTTTATTTTGTCCTCTCTCTCTCTCTCTCTCTCTCTCTCTCTCTCTCTCTCTCTCTCTCTCTCTTCTTTTCTAAAACTTTTCTATCTACCCCTATCTCTTCCCCCTCATCTGTTCTGCTTCTCTCTATCTTTTCCCTTCTCGTTTTCTTTATTCCCCCTCTCATATATCCTTTACTCTCCTCATTTTATTTTTTCTCTTCTCTCTTCTTTTCCTACTACTTTTCTACCTAGTCCGCTCTCTCTCTCTCTCTCTCTCTCTCTCTCTCTCTCTCTCTCTCTCTCTCTCTCTCTCTCTCTCTCTCCTTCATATTTTCTGTTTCTCTCTATTTTATTTTCCTCCGCTCTCTCTTATTTTCCTATTTCTTTTCTACCTATCTTTTTCCTTCATCTTCTCTATTTCTCTTTCCTTTCTTTTTCTCTCATTTTCTTTGTCTTCCTTGATTAGTGATGGGTATTCAAACATATTTTTTCTAAACTCAATTTCCCTAAACACATTTTCACATTCTTTTTTTCTATTTAAGCCATAGATGGGACCGTAACAGGGTACTACCACTCCGGGTCAGAGTGTACCTGGAACTAATAGCGGAGAAGGGGTACTCTACAGAGTTCCAGGATTGGAACTTCCCTACTAGATGCAGTTTAACGACATACTCAATACATGGATACAGTTCATGGATACGGGTTGTGATGGGCAATATTTCATCATCATCATCAGTTGTGCTGGCAGGACGGATATCTATGACAATCTCTCTCCAACCATTCCTATCTATCCTCACCCAAGGAGGTCCTCTTACGCAGCATCCAAGATCCACACCGATCAGATCGATGAAGGTCCTTGTGTTGTATTGTCCTCGGCCGAAACGAAGCTTCCGGCAAAAAGACAAAGAGAAATATAAAAATATATATTAAAAAAAGGGGAAAACGGAAGCGAGGCTTCCGGTCAAAGAAGCAGGGAGAAGATAAAAGGAATATATAAACAAATGTCTGTTATCAGATCAAAAGATAAAGATGCGTAGGAGTATCTATCAATTTAAAAGGCCTGAGGGTTCGAGCCGACAGGTCAGTTAGACAGGAGACAGCGGACGGAGAACAATGAGCGCAGACGCTCACGCTCCATTGCAGCCAACGGCCGTGGGACCCACCAGCCCCCTTTACCTCACCATCGCCAGTCATCCCAGCTGTAGTAGTAGTCATTGTCAACACTCGCTACCCACAACGGCAGAGATATTAAAGAAATAAAACTCAAAGTTTTTTACAATACCCATGTGTTGTGATTTTCTAAGTCCGACTACTACATACTTCGCTACGTGACCATATATACCCGCAACGACTACTAACGTACACGAATTTAGCGTCGTAATTTGAAGCCGCTATACAACATTTACTGGGCTGCTCACAGTGGTGTGCCCATGTGTAGGTGTCCACAGAAAGAACGTCACTGATGAGTTATGTCTTGCTTTCCCAGCAGTGTTCAGCATGTCTTGTTTGTCTCACTCGGATGGTTTGTATGATAGGGGGCAAGTGGCCGTATAGCTGCTTTCTTGTGAGAGGTTGTTTCCCACGATTTGTTTAAGACGGCACACAATTGTCGCTTGAACCTATGATTGAGACTAGATTCAAATATATTTAAAGTAATCTTTTTTACATGCGTTCATATTTAATTACGCTCGTCTTTCTAACCGATATATTAATACGCTTGATCATTTATCTTCCAACCGTTATCTTCCTGCAACCCCCACTTTAAAAAAAATGAGACCATCCAAGATAAAAATATAAAATCTCGATTATCTGGTATCGCTTGATCAACGAATTCTTATTTCTTGTGAGTGTCGTCACCTCAGCTAAATATGGACAATTCCATTTTTATTATAAAGAAGAAAGGGAAGAGAAACCACACGCTACTCATAAAATATAAGTAAGAAAGAGAGTAAAGGAAAGGGAGAGAGAGGGGGAGGGAAGAGAGGGAGGGGGAGGAGAGCGTTCGGAAGCGATAACGCTAATGTCTATCAATCGAATATAATGAAAAGAAGGAAGGAAAGAAAAGCGTACGAGATAGTTATTCCAGAATATTATTCTTTTCTTTTTTTTTACATAGGAGCTAATTTAAAATAGTTCATAAGTAATCATATCAAATGTTCTGATAATTAAATTATCATACCGTGGTATATCCAAAGATTCTGTTAGTTTAATATATTTCATTACATTAAAACTTAAATACTTATGCCCGAAGGGTATATATGCTTGCTAGTAAAAAATTTAAGTCATGGTGACTTTTGCTATCACAGCTTTCAAAGTGAAACAACCCGATCGAAAAAGAGTCAAATATTGTGCAAGTTTGTAAAAAATATTTGTATTTGACATTTGGTGACCTTTCATAAGTTAACGAGTCTTTCGGGGTGCAGACCTTGAAACGGATCATCCTACAGGAATTTGATATTTGAGATATTTTGATGACATTTTTCTTGCAAGATTACGAACACAGTAATTAAAAAATATAATGTACCCGCAATTATAGGTGCTCTCTGGACACAAGTTTTTTCAGTTTTTATATAATTAAATATTATATTTTATTTAGAGAGATTAAGGAAATTGGATAAGAACACAAAAAATATTTTATTCTTATTTTATTGTAATTAATTTCAATATACAATTATACATAGGATTGCTTTTGATACGTTTAAGAAGAAAACAATATTAGAAACCAATTACACTATGTAGTGAGAGAGGAGACCTACCTCGTGCAACACGGTGTGACAGAGAGAGTGGCGGGCGTGAAGACTTGCCGTATTCTCGAAGGAAGCGGGCTAGGCTTTGCCTGGCGTGCAGGACTGACCTAGAGTCGAACCTGCGTCCTTCAGAATGTGAGCGTTGTGGACGAGCAGTGGAATAGGAAATAGCAGAGTGGCCCGGATGTAGGTGGTCGCGCGCCGTAATGATTGACGCGTACTTGCAGCGCTGACGAGTGTAGCACGTGCTGCACGGACAATTCTAAGTGAGAGGAGCCGGATGTGGTGAGATTGAGGTATATTTAAACGACTTATCCCACGGAGAGGACAACTGCAAGTAGTATTTTGTTGTCGATGCGAGCGGGGGCAAAGAAATGATATTGGATTTTGGATTTTGGAGCGTGATACAGTTGGGAGTGTTTAGACTGTCGATTGGAACCTTGCGTCAGACTTGACTGTGACCCTCTCCCCCACACTGATTAGACACTAAGTACATATTTATTGAACAGGGTTTCGGTAAAAAACAGGTATGCAAATTATTTACACGATATACATTTCTTTCTTAATGATATATAACATACATTGCAGGAATTTAAACACATTAATCATACTAGCAAATATATGCACCCTCCGGGTGCAAGTATTAATGTCATAAAAATATTATTTAATTTAGAAAGTGTAAAAAACTAAATAATAATGCAGTTAAAAATGATTTGAAACAGAGGAGGGTATAATCGAAAAATATAACAGCTGTAGCGCCTCTCCCCATCGCCCCCAACTTTCATTGCTAAACTTTTCTAATTTAACTATCTAGTTAAAATTAGGAGTAAAGAATAAAATTTACAGTTATTTCTTTTTGTTAATTGATTTCTTTTAAGATTTATCTCCGAGATTATTGCTCATATTCATTAAGATAAAATCAAATATTAAGAAATCAAAAATACCAGCACACATATTTACTAAAATCAAATTCTAAATATCAATATGCAAATTAGGCTTGCGTTCACACTGTAAACCAGTATTTTGTTGTATATATAAATACAATTATATGTCATTAGTACCTAGATATGGCCAGCAGTATTAATAATGAAAAACAATTTTATTAATAATTGAGGCTTAAATAAAAATGATTCATGGAGAATGTGATGTATAATATCTAAATGGATAGTGATTTGAGTAGTGATATAGTTTCGGTTACAGACAACAAACACATAATCTCCATTATAATAAGATGGACTGTTTTGAAGCAAATTCTATATCAGTGGAACGTTTATAGATACATTGTAAATAAATAAGATTCTAATTAAGATTAAATGATGATTATTTGATAACCATTGAGAATAAAACATAAATAACTAAGGGAATTGTGACGTTGCTAGTGATGTAGTTCAGGTTAGAGATAGACACATAATCTCCAGTATAATACGATTATTTCAGAAATAATATCCCTTACAGAAAACGGAGACACTGAAAAATAGGAAGATCAAAGTAATTTTACATTAAAACGAAAATCTTAATTGCCATTACTCCCAGGTCCACTCTTACTCTGCGTGGTAGTTTCTGTTGAATCCAATATGAAGATTATTTGTTTTAGATTGGAATATTTGGAATACAATTTAAAGGTGTATAATCTTTGATGTTTATTATAAATTTATTATTTTAATGCAAATAATATATTCTTATAAGAATAAAGCTATAATTTTCAAATAAAATTATGATTAGTTACTTGAAACCATATAACGTGCCGGACCGGAACAGAGTAGCAAGTGAGTTTTTAACTCCAGATTGTGCCATTATGTTACATTTGCACAAATATCCTTGGTAAAAATCCTTGTAGTAATTTTATATATGAAAGATTAAACATTTAGATATATGAACGTGTTACACTCCATAAGAGAATTACGAGTCATTCATAAATAAGGGAATTTTTTCGGAATTTATAAAGCACATATGGTCGCACATTTCCAAGCAAATCAACGTTGTTTAGTGATTAATTTTTATACATCCTGATTTTCATAAACTCAACATTCGCTTTACAGTGGCTAATATTGAAAAGCGCTTATATATATATATATATTATATATAATTATATATATATATATATATATATATATATATATATATATGTGTGTGTGTGTGTGTGTGTGTGGGTGTAATTAAAGATTTTGAAGGCATTTTACAATGCAATATGTGTTGAATTTATTTAACTTTTTTTTTTTTTTCAAAACTAAATATTTTCGAAGTAAAATTCCATCTTCAGAGTTATTGAAAGTACTAGGTGTTTTTTTTTATATACTTATCCACGGCGATATTAATGGGATAAAGTACTATAAAAAACACTAGTACTTTAAATAACTCTGAAGATGGAATTTTACTTCGAAAAATTTAGTTTTGAAAAAAAAAAAGTTAAATAAATTCAACACTATTGCATTGTAAATTGCCTTCAAAATCTTTATATTACACATACACACACTGCTGCAAAGATACTATAAAGAAAAAATTATATAATATATATATATATATATATATATATATATATATATATATATATATATATAGTTAATTCCTTGTTAGTATTGAAAAAAATGATAATAAAGTGCTCTATTACATCTGTAAGAGCTGTATTCATTTATTTATTTAATAGTTACAATACATTTAAAAGTGAACGTTTCTGATGACGACTAATCACTAAAAGTGATGCTCCGAACCATTGGTAAAACGGAATTTAAATATATATATATATATATATATATATATATATATATATATATATATATATATATATATATATAGAGAGAGAGAGAGAGAGAGAGAGAGAGAGAGTGGTACCTTAAATTAAGAGTGTTGAAAACTTAGATTATTCCCAGTCATGACCTGTCGATTTTTTGCTTTGTGTTTGCGAGTTTAATGTGGAAGTGTAGCAAGCTTCAGATACGCTATTATAATGAGTTCAATATAAACGTTTGTGATTCCCAATTTATTATCCCAAAGAAAAAATTATCTACATATTTTTTTAAAAGTATCACCCGAACGTAAATTATTAAATTCTATTTTATTATTTTTATACTATAAAATATTTTCCTATTTAAAGAAAAAGCGTAACAAAAATTAGGGTCTTTTTTGGGGGTGGGGTGCTGCAATGGATTAACGGTATTTTAATTTTATTTAATAGGGAAAGCTGATTTGTTATACTAGGAAATTGATTTACTAGTTGAACAAGTTAAACTCGTAAGACTGTGTACATTATATATATATATATATATATATATATATATATATATATATGGGAGAAATATGAGGAGGTTAATCCGACAATATGTGGAGAAAAGTAGACAAACACAGGATGTTATGGAAAGTGGATGTTTATTGTCGACGATGCAACGTTTCGGTCATTTAGACCTTCTTCAGGACTTGAATATAGTTCTTGCTTCAATGAAGGACATTTTCAAAATGGTGAAAACAATAGGTTGTCAGTAGGGGCAGGGGTGGTTGGGTGGGTAGTGGACTTACTTCTCTCTAGATGGGGAGTGTTTATATGGTGATGCAGATGTTGGTCCAGAATGTTGGATGATGGGGATGGGTCAAGATGAATGAATATGTGTGTATGTGTCTATGTCTGTTTTAATTGTCTTTTATATATATGTGTGTTTGGAAACTGGATTTGTCATTAGTTTATATGTGTGAGTTTTTTTGGGTTTTTTTTTTAAACTTTCTGTCCATCTGTCTATTTTTATTCAGTAGTATCTATCTTCTGTGTATGTGTCTATATATTTAATTTGAATTTGAATTTAACTGTCTTTGTGTATCTGTCTGTATATTTTCTGTGTGTCTATATTTTAACTTGAATATGAATTTAACTGTCTTTCTGTGTATCTGTCTGTATATTTTCTGTGTGTGTCTTATATTTAACTTGAATATGAATTTAACTGTCTTTCTGTGTATCTGTCTGTATATTTTCTGTGTGTGTCTATATTTAACTTGAATATGAATTTAACTGTCTTTCTGTGTATCTGTCTGTATATTCTGTGTGTGTCTATAATTTAACTTGAATATGAATTTAACTGTCTTTCTGTGTATCTGTCTGTTATTTTCTGTGTGTCTATATATTTAACTTGAATATGAATTTAACTGTCTTTCTGTATCTGTCTGTATATTTTCTGTGTGTCTATATATTTAACTTTGAATATGAATTTAACTGTCTTTCTGTGTATCTGTCTGTATATTTTCTGTGTGTGTCTATATATTTAACTTGAATATGAATTTTAACTGTCTTTCTGTGTATCTGTCTGTATATTTTCTGTGTGTGTCTATATATTTAACTTGAATATGAATTTAACTGTGTGTTGTGTTATATATTTAAAACTGAATTTTCTGTGTTTCTGTCTGTGTGTCTGTCCCCTGCCCCTACAGACAACCTATTGTCTTCACCATTTTTAAAATGGTCTTTCATTGAAGCAATTATCTATATTTGAGTTCTGAAGAAGGTCTAAATGACCGAAACGTTGCACCGTCGACAATAAACATCCAGTTTCCATAACATCCTGTTTTGTCTACTTTTCTCCACACACACACACTATATATATATATATATATATATATATATATATATATATATAGGTGTTTGTGTTGTGTGTGTGTGTGTGTATACTTTATATTTTTGAGCATTTCTTTAAGATCATCAATACCAAATGCGACTCCATTTAGTGATAAATACTTAAAGAATACTTAAAAAGAAGAAAAAGGAGTTTGAGAGAAGAATGTTGCTATATTAATGTGACTTAATATCTCTTCTCCACATTGTAGTTGTATTGTCGCGCCGTTGCCATTCCTGTGTACCAGTGAGCGTAAAATGGAGCTTTCAAAACCAGCGCAGACGAATAGTCAGGAAGGTTTTTGCACAGAATTCATGAATAATTAATATACCGTTTTTTTTTGTTCATTTTTCTTATCATGTGCCCATTGGAAATGGGAAAAAGTAATATTTTTACCTTTTTTAAAAAAATCAATTTTATCACTCCAACCGTCAACGTAACTGGGAATAAGCAACATGAACCAGAAGGTCCATAAGAAATGTCTAATGTTGAAATATTAATGGAGTGTGTTAATGGCGAACGTTGGTGATTATATTGAAGCAAAAGGAGTCTTATAAATATGACAGCAAGGCGTACTAACAGGCTCTCAAGCAATATGCAGAGGCATACAGACAGCGGAATGAAAATTCACGACTAACACGAAACTGCTTTCCATAATGGACAATTTTTATATCATTTGGATTTTTCGGATTGTTTTTCTCATCTTTACTGTTATATATACGACGTTGATTGAATAAAGCCTCATGTCCAAACTGGACATATGGCGCAACGCATATAGCAGTTTTCGTTAAGTTCTAAGTAGCAGTAATGTTAGCAGTTTGTTAGTTCTAAGTAACAGTAATGTGTAGTTTGCAGGTTCACTCCTGGCCACAGGGCGATATTAACATATTTAACTCAGCTTAACATTTGTACTAGGTAATGGTTTGTGGAATGAGAACAGTCTCCCAAGTGGATTGAATAAGAAGTTAGATTCACAGTCTGCGAAGCCTCCCAAATACAACATGAAGGCTTCCGTGTTTGACAAGAAGGTTCCCGAATTCGACGAAAAAAATAAAATAAAAATAAAAACAAGTCCGAAGTAGACCGGAGGGTACATCAGCCTAAAACGTTGTGTATATAACAATAAATGTGAGAACCACAATTTGAAAAATCTTAAATTATATAGATAATAAAGCCTCATCACTAAAACTTATATATCTGGAAACATCAACCAAGTAAACGGTATACAGTTCCACTTAATATATATATATATATATATATATATATATATATATATATATATATATATATTTCGTAAGACATGTGTTATTGAATACCACGGAGTATTCTTTTTCCATTTTTTGTATGGATATTTTTTCCAGTTTTCTGGCTATCCTTTTTGAATCTGGATCGAGTTGATTCATGATATTTTTCATACTAATTTCCGAGCGCTTTCGACTGTTGCTCCAGTCGTATTCCTGGGGTTATGTAATTTGGTTTTTAGTTGATTTTTAGTTTTGTTATCTATGCTTTTATCAAATTCAGAGAGTCTATTATTTTTAAGAGGGGGGTTAGGTGTGTGTTAGTTATTGAAGATATTTAATACGTTGTCTCCGACTTTAAAGGCTATTTTATTAATGTTAGGTTTTTTTATTTTTAATGCATATGGCTTCTAGGATCTGTAGGCGTTTCTTATTGTTATTTTTGTAGATAATTTTAGTATTTTCGTTTAAGATTTTTCTAATTTCGGGGGAGTGGATTTTCTGGGTGTTTTTTTAATAAAGTGTTGTTTATGGAGCTTGTGTCGGAGAGATGGTATGTAAGACGGCGGGATAGTATTGTTGTTGTATGGCCAATGTAGCTACTAGTGTATAGTTTATTTTCTGAGAGACACTCTCGGAATGGGCAAATGTATCTATATACTACGTTCGTTTGGCTTAGGGGATTTTTAGGAGAGTTTGTATTATTTTTAATGAGGAGGTTTGAGGTTTTGAATTTGGTGTAGTAAATCAGTATGAAAAATATCATGAATCAACTCGATTCAGATTCAAAAAGGATAGCCAGAAAACTGGAAGAATATCCATACAAAAAATGAAAAAAGAATACTCCGTGGTATTCAATAACACATGTCTTACGAATAATTTGCTGCCAAAATACACAAAATTTAATATGCATATATATAACATATATATATATATATATATATATATATATATATATATATTATATTATATATATATATATATAAAAGTAATTGGTAATTTGCTTGAAGCATTGTTAAATATGTTATAAAATATTAAATTCTAAGGCAATACAATGCGTATAAAAATAAAGACGAAAAGATGTTTTTTATGACTTAGCGATTTCGAAGCAAGAGCTTCATCATCAGAGTTTATTTTCAGAAATGACGTGCATATGTTTGTTTTTATCTGTGTGGTTATAATTTCTCTTCTTATTTCCTTTTCCTCTCCTTTTTTTTCATTTCTTTCTTCTTCTCCTCCTTTATGAATGGAATGGGCGAATAATTTCTTTTTTTTTCCTTTTTTTTTTTAAAGTTTGTGAGTTACGAATATTCTTAATATCGGCTGTCATTCGGTCAAATGCTGCAACTATGTTGCCAATATGCTGCCACTGTGACACATGTCAAAATTCAAAAAATAAAAAAAAAAATGAATAAATAATAAAAACCGTTAATAGAAAAATTTACATACTTAGCTTTGTTTTGCTTTCCCCTTTCCTTTCTTTTTCCTTCTCCCTCTCTTTCTTTTTTTTGATGTTATTTCTCTCTTTTTTTTTCCTTTTTTTTCACCTTTGTTCTCTAATTTAAAAATATCTTTTATAGTAAATAAGTAAATAAAATATTTTTTAATAGTAAATAAAGTAAATAAGTAAATAAAAGATTTATGTTATATATATATATATATATATATATATATATATATATATATATATATATATATATATTATATATATATATATATGGGGGTGCGATGGTCGTATTGTCACCATACTGAATTATTGATTTGTCAGTTTTTTTTTCTATTGCGCATCAAGGCTAGATAAGATATGCACTGAGGAAGGCAGTGATATGACGCAATTCAGTCCTCCATGAATCTGGGGGCAGCATACTGAATTCAGACTTATTAAACTCCCCTTAAAGAATTGACCTTGTGTAACATCCTGCTCGTGTGGAGGGATATATATATATATATATTATATATATATATATATATTATATAATATATTGTAAACATGGTTTTTGGAATGGCTTTTTGCCGACAATTTTTGGGAGAACAAGTGCTTAATTGGAGTCGTACCTAATTTTGAAAATTAATTAATTAATAATGAATTAGGCGGAATACCTATTTAAATGTATGGCTAAACAAATCGAGAAAAATCAATCTCTGTATTCACATTTCGGCCTATTAGGCCTCATCAGCAGAGCTATAGATCGAAGACCGCCCTGTGCGTGATTTGAAACCGGACTGCCAAGCTGACAGGCCGATCCCATAACCCCTACACTAAACGGACTTCTTAGATTTTACGATTTGTTTAGAGTAGGTTAATATTCCTCTTTAGTGACTTTTATTACACGACGATATGATAAGTTGTAAACATGGTTTGTTTGGAATGGCTTTTTGCCGACAATTTTTGGGAGAACAAGTGCTTAATTGGGTCGTACCTAATTTTGAAAATTAATTAATTAATAATGAATTAGCGGGAATACCTATTTAAATGTATGGCTAAACAAATCGAGAAAAATCAATCTCTGTATGTACATTTCGGCCTATTAGGCCTCACCAGCAGAGCTATAGATCGGAAGACCGCCCTGTGCGTGATTTGAAACTGTATAGTCAGTTTACTTTGTTCATGTTTCCAGAAAATAAATTTCCTTTTTTTCACTGCATCAATTTCCATCACATTTTGTCATATGCCTTGTTTTTAATTTTAATGAACCATCCTTAAGAGTTTCATATAAATTCTTAGAATTGCGTACTTAAAATATGAATAGACAAACTACTTGTATGTTTCTGCAATTAAAATCCTAATTATAATTTTCTTATTAGATATTTCTGAAAGTGTATGAGAATTTGCCAGTTGCAAAGAAATGTGTAGGTATTTTATCAAAATGAAAGTTTGAGATTTAGTCTTGAACAGATCAATTCCTTCTTAAATGAATGCCAAATATCTACTAGCGTAACCATTACCAAATAACTGTTACTTGTCTGTATTTTTTCTAAATGATTGTGATTCTTCTCGTGATATAAGTCCGAATGTAAGGCATGCAAAAACAATGACGTTATTATTTGAATAAAATCTTCAAAATTTCTTCGACGCCATTTGATCAACAGTCAAACTGTAAGACTGAATGACACTTATCTTCTTGTGAATGGATTTCTTTTAAGATGTATAGCCGAGAGTTTTGCTCATGTTCATTAAGATAAAAACCATACAATTAGAAATCAACAATATTATAGATTGCACATATTCATTAAAATCCAATGTTTAATATCAATATGCAAATTAACCTTCCAGTTTACAACTATTTTGTGGTGTATATATATATATATATAATATATATATATATATATATATATATATATTATCCTTCCCCCGCTAGTAGTTGTGCTGATGGCCCATGGTGGGAACTGATGAAAAATTGGTAGGCTTTTGGTTCCGGCTGCAAGTAGCCTGTTAAGTCTAACCACACTGAGGAGACGCGATACGTCGAAGCACAGTGTCTGTAGATGAATATATATATATATATATATATATATATATATATATATATATATATATATATATATAATTTGAAAATTTACTTTTTGGAGCATTGTTAAGTAAAGTATATTATTGTTTATATTTTTAAAATGCAATTACAATGCATATAGCGTTAAAATTCGATAATTATTGAAAATAATCATGACAAGTAAACTTGGCAAATAATGCGCGCCACGTGGAACACCGTACAGCTGTTTCAACTTTATTAAGTCTCATCAGCGGTGTATACCTAAAAATATACACAATAATATACTTTACTTAACAATGCTCCCAAAAGCACATTTTCAAATGCGAAATCTTACGCCTGGGCAAAGGCCAATTTACGATCCCCACCCAACGCTCACTGTACTTTGTATAGTAGTGGCATTTATCATTGACAAGGTTAATTCAGCTTGTTTCGTGTGCCACGGGCTGGTGGTCCAGGGGTAGAATATCTGATTCCTCGTGCTGAGTTTCCGGTTTCGATTTCTCTCGGAGGGAAATCGTAGGTATACACCGCAGATGATACTTAATAAAGTTGAAACAGCTGTACGGTGTTCCATGTCGCGCGCGTTATTTGCCGAGTTTACTCGTCATGATTATTTTCAAAATTATCGAATTTTAGACGATATACGCATAGTAATTGCCTTAATAAATATAAACAATAATTTATATATATATATATATATATATATATATATATATATATATATATATATATATAAAGACATTTGAAAAAACAAGTGTTCCGAAAATAGGATGAATTTATTTATCAACGTTTAAACGTTTCGGTTTCTTTGAACCTTCATCAGGATGTGTCTTGGGGTGAAGAAATCGATGGATGTTTTATAGATGACAGGAGATGAAAATCTTTATAAAATCTTTTTTTGTTTTGTTTTGTGACTGTAATATATATATATATATATATTTATATATATATATATATATATATATATATATATATGGGGGGGGTGCTAAATCTTGAAATGAATAGTGAATTTCCATTATTGTTAACAATGACTTCTTTCATAAAATATTTCATTTTATTCTTCTCACTACATAGACATTTTAATAAAACTATTCACGGCAAGTTCATTATGTCTTCTGTTACTTGAGATGCACTTCCTACTGTTGGTAACGAGCCTCGGGGATATTTGTGATATAAAATCGATTTCTGTCCACAAAAAAGCGCATATTTTTAAGGATAAACATCATGTTGTCGTGAAAAAATCTGGAAAAAAATTGGCGAGTTACTTACCGAAATGGTCGACGTTTACAAATTTGACTATTCTCTTTATTTTTCTGTAAGTTTTTTTTTTTTAGATCCAAATGATAAAACTGCTTTTACTGCAGATTACCAACTGTATTTTATTCTGTGAATATATCAGTGTTTTTTTTTATGAAAGCAATGCCCCCAATCTATTTCCACGAAAAAAAAAAGATATAAAAGATAAGATTCCAAGAAACACTATTGAATATAACAAGTAATCACTTATAAAACATTAATTTTCTACATAGTTCCCAGATTTATCTCAGCATTGTAAGTAGTAATATAAAAATAAGCGGCAACTAGGTTCGTAAAAAAATTGATGGCAGAAAGAAATGCTACTTTTTGTATTGTTTAAATTTTAAAAACTATTGTCCTCATCTTTATTGTTATATACACAGCGTTTCGGTCGATGTGCCCGCCAGCCTTCTTCAGGTGTTACTTTTTGTTGGAGTTTTTTGGTATATATATATATATATAATATATATATATATATATTATATATATATATATATATATATTTACCAACACCTCTGCACGAGCAGGATGCGACACAAGGAAATGGATTCGTCACCCCGAGATCAAATCCTCGACGTGGTAATTACATTCCACTAATACTCTTGGCAAAGGTATGAATCCTACTTTCCCTCCAGCTATGGGTAAATAGTAAGGCAGACTGGGCTCTTTAACCTTGGTTAGGCAACCGGTCTAGGAGAAGGAAAACTCCGAATTCAAACCTGTTGAACTCCGCTTAAAAAATTGACCTTGTGTCACATCGTCCTCGTGCAGAGGGGTTGGTATATATATATTATATATATATATATATATATATATATATATATATATATATAATATATATCCCCAAAAATCTCAACAGTTTATTTAACAAACAATGTGGAGCCTTCCATCTTTCACACTTAATTTCTGAGTATATACAATACATGTTTGATATTTATTCTATGTATTAATGAGTTTGACTATTTATAAAATACTCATTGATAAACTTACGAAAGAGACAGAAACCGAACCTCCATTATAATAAGATGTCAGTTCGTCGATATTTCCTTGACCTTTGACATTGACCCAGTCTCCCATTAACTTATCACACCATACCGCAGAAAAGAAAAAAAACTAATTTCATAATGTGAGGAACTATGCAGAAGAATTGATAAGTGTTGGCGATACGTTGTGTAATTCTAACAAAGGGCCACTTCTTGCTTGATTAGCAAATAAATGCTGAACTTCCTCTTCTCCCATCGGGTCGCTACTCAATTGACTCTTAATAATAAAACTTAAGCTAAATCCTATAACAAGTCTGGTCCCAAAGCCCATTGGTTGGTGTGCCACTTTAATCAAGTTCAGTTTGTACTGTGTCCCCCCGACGGTCCTAATTGCAAAGGGCACGGTTGGCAATCATATTCATCAATCAGTGATGTCGCACCTTAAATTTCTGTTGGGATTTGGTGCACTTGATCGAATTTAAAAAAACCCACAAAAAACGCCCCCCACCACCAAAAAAAAAATGAAAAAAAAATAAACGCAAAGTGATTCGTAGACATAAAACACAAGTTTCGTGCCTGAATGAATCAGACATTTCCGTGTGTAATTACTGTTTTTTGGAATAAAACAGCTAAAAGGTACCGCACACAAAGCACATTCAATTCCACACACCTTTTGTTGGCAAAGGGGCCGGTTTAATACCCACTTGGGAATCGCAAGGTTCTGGGTTCGATTCACGTTCGGTTCATGCAAATTCTGCTTCAAGAACCTGCATATTCTCCTGACCCTCAGTCAAGATGTCGTTTGTTACGTATTTTGTGGTTAAAAAGTGTAAACATCGATCGTCATAGTATATGCCGATACAAAGACGGGGTGATAGATCGATAAATAGGATATATATATATATATATATATATATATATATATATATCCGTAATATATATATATATATATATATATATATATATATATATATATATATATATATGGGGAAGAAATAAATGTTTAGCAGAATATAAATAGAATCATACATTTATACTTCCATAGGGAGGCCTCTATCTCTCTCCCTCGCTATATATATATATATATATATATATATATATATATATATATATATATATATATATAGCGGCCTTTAAATACATACAGATGTGTGTATTAAAACAGTTAAAATCCCCTTCCCATTCTGTAGGTGATGAAAGCCTGAGCGGTTAAGCTGTCCGACTGATGCTGAATCGATTGGGTTTCTATCCCGGCTGTAGGTAGTTTACAAATGTGTAGCCACACTGAAGAGACGTGATACGTCGAAACGCGGTTTCTGTGGATGACAATATATGAAATGTCGTCGGGGCAGCCTAATGTCTATCTTCTTTTCACTAGCACCAGACCAAGGAGATTGTTATTTGCGTCTGAGGTGGAACGGCATACCTAACATCAACACATATATATATATATATATAAAGAAATCCACAGACGTGTTTCGAGGTATCACCTCTCATCAGTGTGGTTATACCGTTTAACTGCTACATCTGGCCTGGTTCGAGACCCGAATGAACTTTCGTTCGCCAATCCTCTTACCCGTACGTCCACAGGCAGCTGTCAAATATAGGAGACTATTTAATCGCTACATTTCTAAGCGGAAATTAATTCACTAGAGGCCTCAAACTTTATGCAAACAAAGCGAGGCTTAGCTGTACGCTAAATACGGTGATTTTTGCAATTAAATCTCTTCTAATTAAAGTGCTCAACCAAATTGGGAGCATATAATAAAGTAATCTACAGACACGTGTTTCGAGGTATCACCTCTCATCAGTGTGGTTATACCGTTTAACAGCTACTTCTGGCCAGGCTCGAGACCCGAATGAACTTTCGTTCGCCAATCCTCTCTCTCTCTCTCTCTCTCTCTCTCTCTCTCTCTCTCTCTCTATATATTATATATATATATATATATATATATATATATATATATATATATATATTATTATAATGGAGATTGTGGGTTTGTATGTCTGTAACCGAAACTATATTACTATACAAGTCACAATTCCTTTAGTTATTTACATCATATTCTCCATGATTTAATTTTTATTTAAACCTCAATTATTAATAAAATTGTTTTACATCATTAAGTCTGTTGACCATATCTACATATTAATAACAGGCAATTGTATTTATATATACAACAAAATAGCGGTTTACAGTGTGAACGGGAAGGCTAATCTGCATATTGATATTTAAAATTTGATTTTAATAAATATGTGCTTAGTATTATTGATTTCTAATTGTTTGGTTTTATCTTATTGAATATGAACAAAAATCTCGGGGATAAATCTTAAAAGAAATCCATTAACAAGAAGAAATAACTGTAATATTATTCTTTACTTCCTATTTTAACTAAATAGTTAAATTAGGAAAATTTACCAATGAAAGAGGGGAGTAATGGAAAATGATGGAAGAGTTAGTTTCAAAGCTGTTCTATTTTTCAATCATACCCCCTCTGTTCCAAATATTTTTATCTATATTCTTATTCAGTTTCATTAGCCTTTCTAATTTAACATGATATGTTATTATATTAAAACTTAAATACTTGCACCCGGAGGGTGCATATATTTGCTAGTATATATATATATATATTATATATATATATATATATATATAATATATATATCCTCTCATACACCATTTATATTCATGTAAAATCTGACCTGCATGTCTATTGTTATGCCTACTTTGTAAACCATAGAAAGTGTGAAATGATCAATTTTCAGCTCACGCAATGGCTTTTATATTATTGTTGACAAAAACCTGACTGTAAATATCGAATAAGAGAGAAAGAAAAATCGGCTAAACGTTGACAACCATCATCGAATGTTGAAAATCTCAATTTTTTTGCTCTGTTTATGCTTCTCCGTGTTTTTGGGTGCGTTTCTTTACACAAATTATCGATTCAACCCTTTTGTGGATTACGGTGGGTTTAACAACCGAACCCGGTATGCATCCACTTTTTTTGTAAATACCTGGTAATAGACAAAGTGATACTCCCCATTAATTGACCGTAGATTCCTCACACAGTCATTTAGTCTGTTGGCACATTTCCTAAAGAAGACACGTGAATTCTGCCAGTTCAATTGGTTTCACACGTTCCTGGGTCTCGTTAGTGCAAACCTTTATCACAGTGTAAATACAGCAAGTTGAATATCTTGGAACATATACAAATTACTTATTTTCTTCAAGCACGTCTCTTTTCAAGATCCATCAATGATAAAAATCGAAACAAAGAATAAAACATACAAAATATCCATTCATTTTAGAAAGAATTTGTATTTACCAAGTTCCATCCTTCATCAATGCTAGACAAGGCCAATGGAGGTTATACATGCAATGTTTTATTTAATGGCACACCGGAGTTATTCTTCCACTAGCAGTACCCGTGGATAGACCACAGTATGATAATTTAATTATTACCACGTTTGAGCTAGTGCTAATGGTTCAATATCTAAAAAGTATAATACTCTGGTTTTAACTCTTTTCTTTATTTCTTTTTATATTTACATTATGTTTAATTGAATCAGATTAGCGTAATCGCTTCCGTTCATTCCGCCCATTTCACAATATTTCCCTACCGTGTTTTACTTTCTTATTATATTCTGTGTAGCAGGTCCCCTTTCTTGTTTTTTTTTTTAAATAATACAACCAACATGTTCCATTATCTAGCTGAGATGACGGCACCCATAATAAATAATTAGGTGGATAAGCAACACCAGAAAATCAGGATTTGCACTTTTGCATTTCATCTTGGAACAAACAAACGGTCTCAATTTGAACCAGAAAGTTTTGAAATATATTGTATTTATAATGAATATGTATTAATATATATATATATATATATATATATTATATATATATATATATAATATATATATAGTTTGTGGTAATATGTCCAATGAATTATTTCCTGTAATTGGCCACCCTGTCGGCTGGGGCGTTAGAATGCACCGACTGCACCTCTGCAGAGGGGTAAGACTCCCCCAATGGGGCCACCTGTTGGCTTTGGGTGGTGACCCGTGATGCTTAAGGATAGAGCCCAGGTGGATGAGCAGTTCATGACATGCAATACTCCATTTGACCCTATCTTGGGCTAGACGGGCGGTCGGAGAGGCCCCCTCTGATCAATCGGCTGGTCACGTCAAGCCCTAGCACCTATATGATTTTCCCAACCCTATTGCCCTTATGGCAAGCCCCAACACTTTTTATCATATAGGTGCTAGAAGGCGGGGGCTGCGGGTCTACATGTCCTGGGAATGACGGTAAACTCTATCTGATGGTGAGGTTCCAGTTTTGGAGGTTTGGGGAATGTGGAGCACCCCTTTATCACCATTGCTCCCTGGTCCACTCTGACCCGGAGTGGTAGTACCTGTTAGGGTCCCATCTATTGGTTAAATAGAAAAATGTATTTATAAAAAAAATTGTATTATCCATTAAGAATTGATTTATTTCAAAACTTTATCGGCATTAAATGACCCACTGAGGTTGATATGCCGTAAAGAAAACAAACCAAATCCTGTAATTGGAACAAAGATAGTAATCAAGTCTCAAGCGTGAACCGATGCATTCAGATTGGCTTGACTGTAAATCTAAATATATTTGTAGTTATTTAATAAAATTTGCATAGCAATGGTTCACCGGTTTCATGTTACTCCTCGTTCCTGTTGGTACTGAGGTGGTTATTCTTATAAGTACTAGTAAATATATGCACCCTCCGGGTGCAAGTATTTAAGTTTTAATGTAATAAAATATTATATTAAATTAGAAAGGCTAGTGAAACTAAATAAGAATACAGATAAAAAGATTTGAAACAGAGGGAGTATAATAAAAGATTTGAAACAGAGTATGATAAAAATGGAACAACTGAAACTTACTCTTCCATCACTCTCATCTTTCATTGTTATTTTTTCTAATTTAAGTATTTAGTTAAAAGAGGAAGTAAAGAATAAAATGACAGTTATTTTATCTTGTTAATGGATTTCATTTAAGATTCATTGAAGAGATTTTTGCTTATATTCATTAAAATAAAACCAAACAGTTAGAAATCAATAATACTAAACACATATTTATTAAATTCGATTTTTTAATATTAATATGCAAATTAGCCTTCCCGTTCACACTGTAAACCTCTATTTTGTTGTATATATAAATACAATTGCATGTTGTTAATATGTAGACATAGTTAATAGTATTAATAATGTAAGACAATTTTATTGATAATTGAGGTTTAGATATGTGATGTCAATAACTAAGAGAATTGTGACTTGAGCAGGAATATAGTTTCGATTACAGACAGAAAAGCACACAATCTCCATTATAATATGATTTAACAGGTTCATTGCTACTTAACTTCGGGGATCTAACGGAAAGCAGTGTGTGGGGATTAATAAAAATACAATTAAACCAAAATTAAAACAAAAATTAAATTAAATTAAATAAAAAGAGACAAAAATAACAATCTCCCAAAAGGTTGCATTCTGATTTAGTTTCATTAGCCTTTCTAATTTAATATAATATTTTATTACATTAAAACTTAAGTACTTGCACTCGGAGGATGCATATATTTTGCTAGTGCGAATAAATATTCTATCAAGACAAATAATTTTTTTTTTCATTAGTAAATTTAGAAATTTAGAATCTGTGCAATTAATTTTTGAATGGACATGACTTCTAAGTGATTATTATATATTGTTAGACCCCTATGCGTGTCAATAAAAAAATCCCCTTTAACAATGATGATCAAAAACAATTGTTATTGTTTAAACCATTACACATAATATTGCATTACATAAGAGTCCATTAAGCATCTGTACATCAAACTGTTTGGTTGTTTATTAAAGACACAAACTTTTTCCAATTATTAATAGAGACAAGGTGACCAGGAAACCCAACAGGGTGCCATTGTAACATCAGTCCATGATAATATTGATGCTTCCATTTAGGAAGGAGTGAAAGATTCTGATTAGCATTTGATAGTTAACAGTTATCCATGATAATATTGATGCTTCTATTTAGGACGGAGTGAACGATTCTAATTTGCATTTCATAGTTAATAGCTGTCCATGATAATATTGATGCTTCTATTTAGGAAGGGGTGAATAATTCTGATTAGCATTTAATAGTTAACAGTTATCCATGATAATATTGATGCTTCTATTTAGGAAGGGGTGAATAATTCTGATTAGCATTTAATAGTTAACAGTTATCCATGATAATATGTGACCTGATTCAGGTTTGGAAGATAGAAAAAGAAAGAAAGAAAAAATCGGAAGTTAAAATCTTCCGATTGTTTGGGTCAGAAGTACAGGGCCGCATGAAAAAAAAAACCCGAATTATTGAACCCAAAAAGGTATCTCAGCTCTTTTTAGTTCAAGACATTTAAAAGGAAACATATTGACTTGCTCGGGAAATATTACTCCTCGAGGAAATAATGTGAACCCGCTAATAAAGGTCTTACGCTAAAGTCATATCCGTATCTTTTCATTTGCTTCTTTCACTAAATTCCATTTCAGCTTACCAGCCCACAAGAAGGAAAAACCACCTGTATTGGGGAATAGGATACAAATAACCATCTTTTGCACGCGCAGTTGAGTTTATTCTGGGAGTAAAAAAATGCGAGCTCACAAAAAAGAAAGTCTTAATTTAATTATCAAAAACACAATAACAATAAAACGTCCCAGTGTCACCCAGAATAAATTAGAAGAATCTTAGGAAGACGAAACCATTAAGTATAAGCTAAGAACAAATACAAGACAAACTAAGCGCCTTCTTTACCGGCACTAAATATGTATATGTTATATACTGGCTTCAAATTCACGGTCCTACTTCGTGTATCTGCATACGTAGCGGGTATCGTCACTAACCC
>CM042146.1:14804684-14824072 GCA_023376005.1 Doryteuthis pealeii
AGAACAGTTTGAAGAGACTGGAATCCCAACAGAGATTTACTGTCATTCAGAATCCAATACTTGTCTTCTAGTGAGGCTTATTGCTCTAAGGGACTGTCGACGGGAAATAAAAGAAATCGAAAAGATAAACATTTACCTTAAAACAACATTAATAATAATAATAATAATAATAATAATAATAATAATAATAATAATAATAGACTTTGTAATAAAAACGGATCACCTTATCCCAGCAAGAAGACCAGACCTAGTGTTGATTAACAAAAAAGAAAGAACTTGTCAACTGGTGGATTTTGCAGTTCCAGCAGATCACAGGGTGAAGCCGAAGGAAAACGAAAAAGTGGACAAATACCTGGACCTTGCCAGAGAACTAAAAAAAAGTTATGGAATATGAAATTGAAAGTGATACCAATTGTAGTTGGCACACTTGGAACGGTCCCAAAAGGATTGGAAAAGGGTTTGGAAAGTTTGGAAATCAGAGAAAGGGTTGAAACCATTCAGAACACTGCACTGCTGCAATCTGCCAGAATATTCAGAAGAGTCCTGGAGACCTGAGGAGACTTGCTGTCACTCAGACTCCAGTGAAAGACCATCAACTAATGCTGATGTGAAAACTCAAAAATAAAATAATAATAATAATAATAATAATAATAATAATAATAATAATAATACCTACATATATATATATGAATATGTGGCTTACCATTAAGTCACGTTGAAACCATTGGTTCCCACTAGATTATAAAGTTGAGCAGTGATGAGCCAGTTCAATACGTAAATGTGTGATCTTTTAAACAATACCAGGTACTCTAAGAAAAATGGTGCTAATGTTTCTTGTAGAACTCCACTGACAATATCACAGAAATCTGTGTCTCCAAGTGACAGACCGAAGATAACACCCGCTGACCCTTTTTATGTGTGTGAGAGAATGTTTCATAATTGATGGGTAACCTGATAACTGTGTGCTGTAGCGTAGATTTTAAAATAACGGTTTATTGAAAACCACGGGAGGAAAACATTAGCACATTATGATTTGTGTTTGGACCTGCGTATCCGGTTTGCGATTACAACATGGGAAGTAGCCATCGAAAACAGATTTTGGGTAATCGTTTAGCAAAATGGACCGCAATGGCAGTTCTTGTTCAATAAGCCACATTCTCACACGCGTGTCTGGGATCTGGATCTAAGAAAAAAATATATATGAGTTCAAAAAACAATGTCTTGTGTTGTTACTCAGAACAAACAAATAACACAAGAATATCCAGCCCAAATAAATAAAAAAAACATCTACCAGAATAACAGATAAATTTAACCACCGGCCCAGAGATAAAGAGATCCAACCCAAGTTAAAACGGAAGAAACATAAGTTAAATATCTAAGTGAAGATACAAGTATGTAACGACATGTATGCATGTGTACGCATTTATACTGTACTATGCATAATATGCGACGAAACATCTTATTATAATGGAGATTGTGGGTTTGTCTGTCTGTAACCGAAACTATATTACTATACAAGTCACAATTCCTTTTGTTATTTACATCACATTCTCCATGATTTGATTTTTAATTTAAACTTCAATTATTGATAAAAATCATTTTACATCATTAAGACTATTGACCATATCAACAAACCATTAACATGCAATTGTATTTATATATACAACAAAATAGCGGTTTACAGTGTGAATGGGAAGGCTGATTTGCATATTGATCTTAAAAATTTGATTTTAATAAATATGTGCTTAGTATTATTGATTTCTAATTGTTTGGTTTTATCTAATTGAATATGAGCAAAAATCTTGGGTTAAATCTTAAAAGAAATCCATTAACAAGAAGAAATAACTGTAAATTTATTCTTTACTTCCTATTTTAACTAAAGAGTTAAATTAGGAGAATTTACCAATGATAGACGGGAGTAATGGTAAATGATGGAAGAGTGAGTTTCAAAGTTGTTCTATTTTTCAATCATACCCCCTCTGTTCGAAATCTTTTTATCTGCATACTTATTCAGTTTCATTAGCCTTTCTAATTTAATATGATAATTTATTATATTAAAACTTAAATACTTGCACCCGGAGGGTGCATATAATTGCTAGTGAATATAATATGCAATATATAATACTAACAATTTTGACATTCTCTCTTACACTCATAAGGTTGTTGTAATTCGAGAAATAAAAATATGGAGCTATATCTTGATAAAGTCCAGCTGCAGAATACAACAACCAAAGAGACAGAGTGTGTCATTTATTAAACCAACAAGGGGTGACATTCTGTAAAACCAACAACGACAGGCAAAACAAGTAAACCAAGGATTATTTAAAAATATCTGGATAAAGGGGGGGGGGAAAGGTTGCAAGATTGGTTGGTTTGTTTTACGGCATACCAACACTTCTCGGAATATTTAATGCCGAATCAAGTCATTTTGATTAACAAAAAAAAGAGTTGCTTACAGTACCTGCTGTCGCTTAAATAACCACCCAATTTTGTATTGAACCGGCTCATCACTACTTCACTTCGGTGATCTACCGATAACCAATTCTTTCAGCGTGACATCCCCGTCATACGGTCGGAAGGAGTTAAACAAAAACCGAACTCATAAAAAGTACTAAAACATTAAATATACTAGCAAATATATGCACCCTCCGTAGGGTGCAAGTATTTAAGTTTTAATATAATAAGATATTGTATTAAATTAGAAAGGCTAATGAAACTAAATAAGAATACAGATAAAAAGATTTGAAACAGAGGTGGGTATAATAAAATATTTGAAACAGAGGGAGTATAATAACAAATGGAACAACTGAAACTTACTCTTCCATCACTCTCGTCTTTCATTGTTATTTTTTCTAATTTAAGTATTTAGTTATAAGAGGAAGTAAAGAATAAAATTACAGTTATTTTTTCTTGTTAATGGATTTCATTTAAGATTCATTGAAGAGATTTTTGCTTATATTCATTAAAATAAAACCAAACAGTTAGAAATCAATAATACTAAGCACATATTTATTAAATTCGATTTTTTAATATTAATATGCAAATTAGCCTTTCCGTTCACACTGTAAACCGCTATTTTGTTGTATATATAAATATAATTGCATGTTGTCAGTACGTAGACATAGTTAACAGTATTAATAATGTAAGTCAATTTTATTAATAATTGAGATTTAGATAAAAATAAAATCATGGAGAATGTGATGTAAATAACTAAGGGAATTGTGACTTGAGTAGGAATATAGTTTCGGTTACAGACAGAAAAACACACAATCTCCATTATAATAAGATATTCCCTTTGAACTGCACGTATTTTTTCAGGAGCTGATGCCTGTTTTAAAAAAACGTGCTGTTATATAAAAATATATAGTAAAGTTATAGAGGATACAAATAAGCCTAATGATTAAAATGCTAAATCAAAAATAAATAAATAAATAACGAAAGAAAGAAAGCAACCACAAAACCAGCCAAAAAAAGGATTAAAAAATATAGACAAAATGTTTTTAATCTGCATAGAAAAGAAACTCATTATGTTTCTAGTGTTAATGTCTGTAACTTATAAAAAAAAAGTAATTGCGTGAATATTGCTTCCGGCAAGTATGAACTAAAGAAGAAGAAAAAAAAGTCATAATCTTGCACTCAACGACCTTCTGCGTTTTTACTGATAAGGTGCCAAGACAAAATAAAAAATAAATGAATAAATAGAATCGAATTTTTAAAAAAATTAGCCATCACACGAAAACCTATAGAAAAGAGAATTGAAGAACTAATTTTATTTTTGGTTCATTTCCTTTCTATTTCATGAGGGACTCAAGAAAAATAATAACCTACTCTACATTATCACTTATCATGTGTGTCAGCATTGAGTAAATGCCTAGACCAAGTTATACGTACAACGCTACAGTTAATTCTTTGTATTATTCAGACTATTGTCCTCATCTTTATAATGAGCTACACGACGTTTCGGTCGATGTGCCCTCCAGGTGTTTCTTGTCGGACTCGGTAACCTTGTCTTCGAGCTCAGGAGCCTTCCCAATTACGTCATGAAGAGAGGCTCCAGAGTTCGACAAGAAACACCTAAAGAAGGTCGGAGGGCACTTCGACTGAAACCCTGGGTAGATAACAATAAAGATGAGGAGAATAGTCCAAATAATACAAATTATCAAGACTCTTCGAAAAAAATTCAGAGAAACAGTTAACTCTTTGCCTAAATTGGCTAAGTCTTCAATTACCATTTCCTGTTTCTGAGGTGGAACAATTATATTTCTCTTTAGTATTATCTGCGTTATTCGGGGTATTGTCCCCATCTTCATTGTTATTTGTACAACGTTTCGGCCGATATGCCCTCAGGCCTTCTTCAGGTATTTTTTGTCGGACTCGGGAACCTTCTCGGACTCGGGAACCTTCTAACTGCCTCAACTCAGGATTGAACTTGGGTTCCAGAGATAACTGTCACTTAGAACTGTCTTAACCTAGTTACCTTATCCACTAGGCCATGGGTCCAATTGGACAATTGAGTGTGAATTTAGGGAACTTATAAACCTAATGTCTTGATTTGGCTAGAATATCTACCTATTTACTTATGTATGATTTTTTACCTAGACTCATATTGTGTTGTTTTTTTTTTTGTCTTTTTGTTTTTTAAGGCCAGAGGGCATATCGGCCGAAACGTTGTACAAATAACAATGAAGATGGGGACAATAGTCCGAATAACGCAGATAATACTTATCTTCAAGCCTCATCTCAAACATTCAGAGAAATATTTCTCTTTGTTCACGAATTTAAAGGGAACCATTGAATGCTCACCATTTTACGCGAATTCCTAAGATATTGTGCGAAATAGATATACAAACACTGAAATATGGACTCTCGACGCTTAGAAATCTTTTCCTCTGATATTTTTAATGAATAAAAAATAGATTAAGAACGAATCGGATACAACCCTCCTGGTTTCAGAGAACAAACCACAAGTTAAACAAAATAATTTGCAAGATTGATAATCGGGAATTATTCAATATAAGAGAGAGGAAAGTACAATGTACCTTTCATAAATTAAAGATAACGGAACATTTTGCTTTTGTTGAAAGTGGTCAGTCCATAGTTTTTGGCAATATATATATATATATATATATATATATATATATATATATATATATATATATTAAATAAACACCATAAGATCTAATTTGACAGCCTGATGATTCCGACAGCAAGACAACCTGGGTAGCTGTCTACAATAAGCATTTATTTTTAAAAACTCAACAAATTAAATATATATATATATATATATATATATATATATATATATATATATATATGGTACAGAGAACTTAGATAACACTAAAAGTGGAGGAATCATATGTATATAGGGAGGTAAATATTTTATCATGGAATAAAATATAAAATAAAGGGGGATACGAAGGCTTTTGGACCGGTACTTTTCAAGTATATACACCGGCGACGAATAAAAGTCAGATTGTTATAAGAAATTCATAAGAACGAATGGGGGTGAGCCAGAGGGGGGACAAAAAAGGAAAAGAAAGGGGTGTATGTATAACCCTAGATCGAAACAGGGTTAGAAATGTCTCCCAATAAATAAAGAGAGTGTTTTGGAGTTTGTTTGCACAGAGTAGGTCGAAAAAAAGAAATATAAACAGTTTCGAGGATGGTTAAGTGCTGTTTAGACCTGGCTCTGTGCAAGACGGAGAAGCAATATATATATATATATATATATATATATATATATATATATATATATATACATATATATATAATATATGTGTGTGTGTGTGTGTGTGTGTGTGTGCGAATCATATCAAACATTTCTGTGAAGGGATTCAATCAACCAAAAAATCGAGAACTTAAACGTATACATACACACACAGAGACACACACACACACACACACACACACACACATATTATATATATATATATATATATATATATATATATAAAATAAATAATCCAAAAGTCCAGAAGAAATCTTCCTTACGACATAGGATTTTTTAAAAACAACTTGTCGCAGTTTGAGAGCTCAATGTGTGCTCTTATTGTTAGAGTCACGGAGCAAATTTATATAAATTATAATTTATATAATTAAAGAAATAACAAAAGACTTAGAGATTTTGCATTATAGACTATTTCGGGGAGCTTAGACAAAATGTCTAATTCTCCCGACTCATCAAAATGTCTAATTCTCCTGACTCATCTATTGATCGGGAGAATTAGACATTTTGTCTAAGCTCTCCGAAAAAGTCTAT
This sequence comes from Doryteuthis pealeii, assembly GCA_023376005.1. Taxonomy (NCBI): domain Eukaryota; kingdom Metazoa; phylum Mollusca; class Cephalopoda; order Myopsida; family Loliginidae; genus Doryteuthis; species Doryteuthis pealeii. Next base: position 14,810,944 of record CM042146.1, read on the forward strand.
AATGCAAAATCTCTAAGTCTTTTGTTATTTCTTTATATTATACAATATGTATAATATATATATATATATATTATATATTATATATATATATATATATCATGTGCACTTGGAAGCGTGGCCACCGATTGGGAAGTCGTGGGAAGTAACCGTGTATGCAACTACAAGACAAGGTTATGCAGTTGCGCATTTCACTGGCTTTGCGTTCAGTGGTCACTGTTTGGATCTCTATCCGGGGGAGATCGCGGTATAACACTGATGATGGGACCTAATATATGTCTAACCAACTGTCCAGTGTTCTGCACGTGGTATTCGCTGAATTTTCTTGCCGTTATCATATATATTCTTGCCCTGATGAGCCACTAAGCGAAATTAGTAGGTATACCTTACTCATTAGGTTTAAACACACACACACAGAGACACACACACACACACACACACACACACACATATATATATATATATATATATATATAATATATATATATATATATATATATAATTAAAGTAATCAGGATGACCTAAAGTCGGATTCAACCAGACAGCGACCTCTTTGCCCTAGACCAAGAAGATTATTTCTGCATTTGAGGTGAAACGCCACACCTACAATCAGCTCCTTATTTTACCGTACAGATCCCTGTTCTACTCATAGACTGACTTGGCGAGGAAAGGTATGGAATCAGGAACCTTGTGGTTCCTAGGCGGACACTACCAAATGAATAAACCGGGCTTTATATATATATATATATTATATATATATATATATATATATAATATTATATATAAAGTTAAAAGAAAGGAAATGAATCCGACGGTATGAGTATATATAAAAAGATATGAAAAGATATGATTTTCATGAAATCCATATATTGTTCAATATCAGTTATGTTATAAAATATTTTCACTTTAACAGCATTTTGTGGTGTTTTCATATCTTTTTATATATACTCATATATATATTTATGTTTAGCATTTCAAATTTATTTTCCAATTTTATTCGTTGAATATTTATTTTTATGTAAAACAATAGCAGTTGCCATAATAGAATTGTATATTTATTACGGTACATGGCAAGTGGATTAACTGTAAAGGTGTAAATCTTAAGAGTAGTGTACCCGTGGGAACTCTGCGCTAAACCAAGATAAGAAAGCCAGAAATTACTATGAATTGATTTGATCGTATAAATAATTCTAGATCCAAAGTGAGAATAGAAAACATTCTGTAATGAAAAAAGATCGCAAAGTGGTTTGAATATTATTTGTTGTTATTTTGTTTTCTATTTATTTTCACAGTAGCCGCGAACGTCTTTCCATATTTTAATACTTAACAAGTTAATAGAATTGCGGTTTTTGCTGGAATTCAATTCAGTATATAGTCATTTTTACTGTAGAGGAAGGATTAATAAATAATACTGATATGGAGTATACTGTTTAAGATATATCAATGGAGCTTAAATGAGTCTTGCTTTTCTTGGAAATATATATTTCATTTTGCGTTTTATATTCTTTTTTTTTTCTCTAATATTATCTAATATTTTTCTTATATCACTTATTTTAGAAAGTTTCAAAATATTTATTACATTCTAACTGTTTATATTATGATTACTTTCCTAATTGAATCTTATCCAAGAAGAAGAAAAGTAATTATTATTGATCACTAAACGAAAATTAATGTAGTTAGAACTAAAGCTTCTTAAGAATTTATACCAAGGAATGAATTTATGAAATATCACTTTTTTTTCCATCTTAATTTCCGTATATATTTCCACTAGCTTCAAAGCCGCTATATCAGGCATCAGTTAAGATGGCTCCAGCAGAGGGCTCAGAATTATGCTTTTGGTCCAACAATTACATTTAATTTAAAGAAAATTCAATATACTTATGATCTTGTTTTCCGTATGATATATCCGGGTTAAGGGATATATTCTGAAGTTGGTATTTGGTATATTATCGCAGTAGTAGCTGGTGCGTCGAATGGCAATACGTCTTCCGAGCAGTCGTGGTGTAGTCTAGTGAGTAGGTGTAGGTGCCAGTACCAATACAGTGTCGACTATTTATACATGACACTGTCCAATCAGATTATAGTGAGGGGGTACCAAGGTATTTACATATTCATTACATAACCGTACAAATAATAATTTCTATTTCATGGGTGACTTTCGGTGGATTTCGCAATTAATTTTAAAAATTACTTAATTTATTTCCCAAATTATAAAAAAAATTCTTATAAAAAAAAAGAAAAAAGATGTTTGGTTGCAAAATATCGTTAAAAAATCGTCGAAAACAAACGTATTAATTAAAACTTGCGAATCTGAAATTTTGGGATTGCGGGTCAAGATTCGGCCCGGAATGTTTTTAATTTGCTCACGAATTCGGTCTCATTTCAAAATGGTATGATATGTTGGACTATAGCCTCTTGGTGTAAAGTTGAATATGTGACACAGTGGTACTGATAATCGCATTTAGTATACGAAAAGATTATCCTTTTGAGTTATTGTAACAAAATATTCTACGTTACTTTATCTTCTTGAGACTATTGTTAGTGAAAAGCTTAAAGGGAAAGGACACAAAATCCGAATAGGTATTTTTATAATGGATATTGTGTGAGTCTCTTTCTGTAATGGAAACTACCTCACTACCAACGTCACAATTCTCTAATTTATTTACATCGTCAACTTTAAAGTCATTTACATCATATTCTCAATAATTCTCATATTCTAAATAATCATGCCATTATTTAATCTTACTTAGCATAATATTTATCAACAATGTCTTTATTAAGATCGAATTGCTTTAAACAGGCCATATTATTAATGTGATTAAAATCATGCAACATGTGTTATATTTCATTGAAAAATAAATGTTTACATATGATATGGTGTTAATCTGCATACAGGATTTAACAAAACCGTGTTTAATAAATTACTTGGTGCTATTGATTCCTAATATTATGGATTTATTCTTAAACGTATTAAAATATATATGTATAATTTTATATTGAAATCAATTAGAATAAAATAGAAATACGTGTAATCTTTGTGTTCCTATTTAATTTCATTAGTCTTTTTAATTGAATATGATCATCGTGTAGCGTCAACTGCATGGATATCCATGATAATCTCTCACCAACTATCATTCATTTCCTCGGGAGGTCTTCTGCACAGGATATAGTATCAGCACAGAACTGGTCTATGTGGATCCTTGCTGGACGACCCACACTGGTATGTATATGTTTTGGCTTCCATAGGATGACGTTGATTCTGAGTTCATCATTACTTTTCCAGCAATGTACAGCAAGTCTTATTCCTCTTACTCGAACGTTTTTTTTTGTGATAGTGATCAGGTGGCCTTGTCGGTTGTTGTTTCCACGATTTGTTCAAGATCCCACGCAACATTCTTGTGCAGTTCCCATCGAGTCTATTCTCCAGGCGCCTCGTCAAGGACCAAGTGGTGCAGCAATACATTATCACTGATACCAACACGGCCTGGAAGAATTGTTGCTTTAACCTGTCGGTGTGATTTGATTTTACATTGGGTTAGCTCAGTCGGTAGAGCGTTCGGCTAGAAACCACAAGGTTCCTAGTTCGATACCCACCCTCGCCAACTCAGCGTATGAGTAGCACAGGGATCTGTGCGGTAAAGTAAGGAGCTGATGGTAGGTGTGGCGCTCCACCTCAGACGCAAAAACAATCTACTTGGTCTAGCGCTATTGAGAAGGGGATATACTCTCTCGCTGATTGGCTGATTGGTTGATACCGACATTAGGCCGCCCTGACTACTTTACTTACTTAATCACATAAATATCCAGATGGAGGAGATTGGGTCCCTTAGTCTCGGAAAGCAATCCATATAGACAAGGGAAATTCTGTTATAGAACCTCTGCTGCCTAGCGGCTATACTTCATCTCAAGAAATATCTAGTTGAAGTCCCTAATGTGTAATGTCGAACTTCAGCGCTATCAAGCTACTCCTTTGAGATTAGTGTTGCCAAACTGCATTGTTTGTTTTTTTTTAATTTATTTTTTTGCTTTTCCTTTGGACCACAACGGCAGTATGGCTAGGGTTAGGAGGTACTGCTTTGATGAATGATCATCCTCAATATCAACCCACCCAGGCTACGTGGCTGCACACTTTGTGAACGCTACACTATCGTCTCTAGACGACGGATGGATGCCAACGATATTTTGCAAAAGACTTTTTAACTAGCCTGTATTATAACTGAAAGGGGAAACGTTAACAAATAAATTTGAAATGTGAACTTTCCTTTTTTCAATAAAATTACCCTTTAGTCACACTTGACACCGGTATTTGATATCACTTATGAAAAATACGAAAAAATAAAACAAAACAGAAATCTGTGTTAATGTTGTTTCGTATAAAGTGTGGCGTTTCATGTTGAATGATCTAAAAATGTTAAAGAATGTTTTAATAATTTTCAGTAAAAGTCAAATAAAAAACCAATAACAAAATACCGAGAAATGTTTGAGATTTTAGTGCTACTTCGGTCTTAACCAATAGCCACCAATAACTGTCAATTATACATTGGACAAGTTAATTACTAGTAATGAGATGTTATTACTACACTGGCAAATTAGACTTTGAAGCCTAAAAGTTAATTAGCATGTTGACAAACTTCAATACAACAAACGTATAAAGCAAATATTCTTTTTCTTTTGTTTATTTTTTCAATTCTTGAACGATTGCCAACATTATGTGCTGCAATGTACTTGGAGATAAGAAATTATTTATTTCCAGAAAACCGAAATGATTAGCCACGTGTGTTATTTCCTTTAACCTACTTTACAATTCTATGTGACCAATACATTAGGACAATTCTTCTTAATTCAATTTTGTCATAAACAGTTAATCTTTGAGGGAAATATTGGGAAAACGAAATTCTATGACAACATACCATGTTCTCATAAGTGTGTGATCACACAAACCACCTGAATAAGACGAACAAGACATTGAAGAATAATTAAAGTTCCAATTACCATTGAACTGGGAAGACAAGGCAACAAACGGTTGTAACTCAAATACAAACCCGAATGCTACAAAGTCCACTGCAAAATGACAAAGTATATAAAAGACTCCACAATGTCATTGAAATCAAGCAGTGTCCAAGACAGCTGGTATAAATAGGAATCAAGAATGATCCATTGCTTGAGTCCTGATTGGCTGCTTGATTTGAATGACATTGTGGAGTCTTATACATACTTTGTCATTTTGCAGTGGACTTTGTAGCATTCGGGTTTGTATTTGAGTTACAACCGTGTGTTGCCTTGTCTTCCCAGTTCGATGGTAATTGGAACTTTAATCATTCTTCAGACATGTTTGACAATGATAAAGCTAATAGCCTTTGGAAAAGTATGAAACCTTCCATACTTCCAGCAGCTGCTTACGGTCAAGTCACGCTTAAAGGAACGGTTCCCGCTAGATCACCGTAGGTAAACAACGGGGAGGCTTTTCAGTATTTAGATGGGCGACCATTTAAGTAAAATCCCACACTGTAAGCCAATACCTAAAGTGGTGAGATGCTGAAATCCAGTGCTACCTAGGATCTCCTGCGAAACTGCATTGGATCCTTACATTTCCTTTGCATAACAGCGGAAGTGTAGAGAGGGTGGATTTGCTGTTTGTGTGAACCCACAAAAGTCTACGTAGTACAAAAATGGACACTACTCCATCGTCTCTCATAGACGGAAGGATGCCAACAATATATATATATATATATATATATATCCTTGGTTAGGGTTCGAACTCAGACTGACCGCATGGTAGTCCGATATCTTATCCCCTCGCCCACTGACAGCTGATGCGGGGACTGGTGTTTTTAAACTATTAAATACATAGTATGTATCTTTCGGTCACTGAGAGATCAAATTTCCGGAGAAATGATCATTGCTTATTTGCTTAGTAGTGAGAGTTAATTTAAATTACCAATTAGAGAGCTCATTACCAAATTTATGGGAGCATATATTAATAAGTCATCCACAGACACGCGTTTCGGCATATCATGCCTCTTCAGTGTGGCTAGACACAACTATCCTTGGGTAGGGTTCGAACTCAGACTGACCGCATGGTAGTATGAGAAAAAAGAACGTTGGGAATATATATATATATATATATATATATATATATATATTCCCAACGTTCTTTTTTCTCATACTTCAAATTTTAAACAGACCGATAAACAAGGACTATTACTCGCCTTTCTCCTTATTCTGAGATAAAAAAAATTGTTATCACCTTCCACATAACAACAAAAGCCCTGAAGATGATCTAATAGATCGAAACACTGCAGCGTCGGCCAATAAACTCACCACTTAACTCATTTAAACCTGTGTTTTTTCAATTTTTTATTATACTACATACCATCGGATTCACTTCCTTTTATGCACACACACACATTTTATATATATATTATATATATATATATATATATATATATATATATATATATATATATATATATAAATCAACATCATTATAAATTTGTGCCAATATTAGAAGCCACTATAAACTGAATATCATTTAGTATGGATGACCGGATGTTGATCATTCCCTTTATTTAATTACTAGTTTTGGTGATTGGGTCTACATGTGAAGCGAAATTCTTCGCGGTGTCAATGTCTTTCCCCTGGCATTGCGTTTATTCTCCCACAATGATTCATAGACATTATACGAGGAAATACAAGCTTGAAAAGAACGATCCACAAAGTAATCATTATTCATGGACGAAGTCAAGCTCCTGATCTAGTCTGAGAATAAAATTAATTCACTAGTCCCAGCGGTTCAAGTGTGCAGCACAGATATTGGAATGTAGTTTGGTATTTCGAGGTGTGAAATGGGGAAAATTGCGATGTAGTAAACGAGAAGTATGTTCAACTATCGAATTACCTGACGGCGAAAGAATATTCAATCGAGATAAAAACGGTCACAAGTATTAGGCATACTTGTGATCGACGGTATCGTTGTGAAAGAGAAGAGGAAGGAAGGGTTGTGACATGTAGTTCAATAGATTTGAGATGGGCTTAAATCCAGATTCAAATCCCGGAAGTATATCGGTGTCACCACCATTTGTTCTGTGTTTTTATTAAGTTACAATGCTGACATCATTGAGAGGACAGTCATGGATTGGACAGCGGATCTACGGAGATTTTATATTAGTCCATGGTATCGCGACTTAATCAAATGTAACTAGGGCTAAACAATGTGGGATTGTAGTGGTTTGATCTGAATAAAAAATAACCTTTGGAGAGAACAAGCAATAAAAAAGAAATAGTATTATCTGCGTTATTCGGACTATTGTCCCCATCTTCATTGTTATTTGTACAACATTTCGGCCGATATGCCCTCCGGCCTTCTTCAGGTATTTCTTGTCGGACTCGGGAACCTTCTCGGACACGGAAACCTTCTTTTCGAACTCTGGAACTTTCTTGTCGTAATCGGGAGCCGTCACGGAACTTTGAACCTAACCCTTAGATTTACTCCACAGAGGTATCCTGTTCTCATTCCATTAACTATAGCTAGGGTAGGAATTGTGTAAATTATTTTTCTAACTGCCTCTAGTCAGGATTGAACTCAGGATCCAGAGATAACTGTCACTTGGAACTGTCTTAACCTAACTACCTTATCCACTAGGCCATGTGTCCAATTAGACAAACGTTCTACAAATAACAATGAAGATGGGGACAATAGTCCGAATAACGCAGATAATACTAATCTTCAAGCCACATCTCAAACATTCAGAGAAAAAATAAATTAACTGCTATTTGTGAGCAGTTTGCTTTTTCCCAAGAAACGAATTATAGCGGGTAAACCCTGGATGGTGGGTTGGTTGTTTTGTTGACGGCATATTAACCCTTTCCGATTGCTTTAATGTCGAATCAAGTTCTTTTGATAAACAAATGAGTCAGTTTGCTTAGAGTATATGCAGAGAATTAAGTGATTACCCAATTAAGCATTGAACAGGGTCATCGCTGCTTAACTTTAGGGATCAAGTACGGGCTACAAAATAAATATAAATGGAGATCCATGGTCAGATAAATTAGAGGCACTTGCAGGGTTACTTGAAGAATTATCACATTTTTCCTATACTATACAACAGTTTTATAATGCTTATCTTATGTAGCTTGTTAGACATAAATACACACACACACACACACACATATATATCTTAATATAATGGAGATTGTGGGTTTGTCTCTATGTAACCGAAACTATATTATTATACAAGTCACAATTCCCTTTGTTATTTACACACATTCTCCATGATTTTATTTTTTATTTAAACCTCAATTATTAGTAAAATTGTTTTACATCATTAAGACTGTTAACAATATCTACATGCTAATAACATGCAATTATATTTATATATTCAACGAAATAGCGGTTTACAGTGTGAATGGGAAGGCTAATTTGCATATTGATCTTTAAAAAATGGATTTTAATAAATATATGCTTAGTATTATTGATTTCTAATTGTTTGGTTTTATCTTAATAAATATAAGCAAAAATCTCGGGGATAAATCTTAACAGAAATCTATTAACATAAATAAATAACTGTAATTTTATTCTTTTCTTCCTATTTTAACTAAATAGTTAAATTAGGGAAATTTACCACTGAAAGACGGGAGTAAGGGAAAATGGTGGAACAGTTAGTTTCAAAGTTGTTCTATTTTCCGATTATACCCCCTCTGTTCCAAATATTTTTATCTGAATTCTTATTCAGTTTCATTAGCCTTTCTAATTTAACATGATATTTTATTATATTAAAACTTAAATACTTGCACCCGGAGGGTGCATATATTTGCTAGTATATATAAGGTAGGAAAGACATGAAACTCCGTTGACTTAAGGCCATAACTACCTTCACTTAGATATACTTGGACTATTAATTATATAGTTCACGCTTTACCAAACAATATTATCACGATTATATATACAGACACGTGTTTCAGCGTTTCACGCATCTTCAGTTTAGCTAGACACAACAACTAACTCCGACCAGAAGTGAACCCCGATTGACTTTACGCCTGTCAAATCCGTTTCCCTCTGGGACGTTGCCAGCTGCTGTTTAAGGAGCAGTGTTTTAACTGTATTAAATACATACAGCTGTGTATATACTTTACGATCCCCAGAGAGATCAAATCTGTAAACAGATGATCATTGTGTTATGCTGGCGGTGAAAGTTTATTAAAGTCCTTCCTAAAGAGCTCTTCGGGGTTATGGAAGCTTATAATAAGTCGTCCACATCATATTATATATATATATATATATATATATATATATATATATATATATATATATATATATTGGATAATTAATAAATGTCTCACTAATTTGCAAAACGTATTTATTCATACCTACTTCGAACTTTTGATAATTTATAACGATATTATTCTGAAATACTGATAATTTAGTTTCTAATATTTTAATAGCATATCAACCTACTTGAGCTAGTCAATGCTAAAGCCATCCTTCAAGAAGAACATTAGTGATACTATTTAGTTTGGTTTGGTTTGTTTTGTTTTACGGCATATCAACCTCAGTGGATCATTTAATGCCGATAAGTTTTGAAATAAATTCTTAATGGATAATACATTTTTTATAAAATACATTTTTCTATTTTACCCATAGATTGGACCCTAACAGGTACTACCACTCCGGGTCAGAGTGGACCAGGGAGCAATGGTGATGAAGGGGTGCTCCACATTCCCCAAACCTCCAACACTGGAACCTCACCATCAGATAGAGTTTAACGTCATTCCCAGGACATGTAGACCCGCAGCCACCGCCTTCTAGCATCCATATGATAAAAAGGCTTGGGGCTTGCCATGAGGGCAATAGGATTGGGAAAATCATATAGGTGCTAGGGCTTGACGTGACCAGTCGATTGATCGGAGGGGGGCTCTCCGACCGCCCGTCTAGCCCAAGATAGGGCCAAAGTGGAGTATTGCATGTCATGAACTGCTCATCCACCTGGGCTCTATCCTTAAGCATCACGGGTCGCCACCCACGGCCAACAGCTGGCCCCATTGGGGGAGTTTTACCCCTCTGCAGAGGTGCAGTCGGTGCATTCTAATGCCCCAGCCGACAGGGTGGGTGATACGATTTAAACCTTAGCTAAGGTAGGTGGGGGGCTTCCTACTTTTTCCATGGGTATTAGCCCGAAAGTGAACGTAATAGCGTGGCTGGTTTTCGAACTTGCATACTATGAGGTCGCAGTCTAGGACTACTCCGCGAGTACACCCTCAATCAAATACTTTTTTTAAAATTCTTAATTTGCTTATGGTCCTAAATTCGGAGATATTTCTATTCTGTGGGAAATACACTTTGACAGAAATAATTTTGAAAAATATGTGTACTGCCAATAAATTTGTCAATCGCTATCCGCCACTACCTTTTCATCGAAACGGCGCATATCGTTCAATGGAAGCGACACCTTCATCATATCTCCCCCGAGGGCATGGACAGATTGTGATGGAACTTGCTGTTTGATCTTTGAGATTAAAGGAAGTCTAAAGTGTTCAGTAGAGGTGATAGTCGTTATCAGTAGGGCCATTACCAACGGCCAGAGACGATGGGAAAATTATCAATGACCTTATCAGACGAATCAACATTTGAATTAACAGCGAGAATAAGATCGCTTCCATTATCATCATCATTGTCGTCATCGTTTAAATTGGATTCGGATTGTCATTAACGTTATCATTGACATCATTATTAATATTAGAAGTGATTCAAGTGACAGTATTGTCATTTGTAATTGTCATATTCTTAAGTTATATTATATGTGAAATTTTATATCGGCGAGTGTTCAGTTTCTGATCGCCATCCTTGGCCAGTCCCGAGCTATAGAATCATTTGGTATGCGAATAAGTCCTGAGTTGTGAAATCCCACGTAGTGTCAAAGGTCCAGTGATATAATCCTATGTTCCGTCGTCCACGAAGGTTCAAGTAGTTATGAGTAGGTATGACCAGAATAGCCAGTATAAATATCAATATCAGCAGCAGAGTACTGCAAGTGATTGGCCAAGAATATGGTCACATGATTATCGCCGAGTCTATAAGTAGAAGTGGGCATTTGACACACGCCTTATATACACAAAAACCCCAACACACCCCCTTTTTTATATAAGGTGGGTGATTCCATTCAAATATATTAAATCATTTCATTCAGGAATATAAAGTTACAATTTACAATCATTTCATTAAGAAATTTTAAAATTTATAGTAATAGTATTTTTGTTCTATTACTTCTAAACCTAATTTTACTAATCCTATTTTGTAAAAAAAAAATAATAATTATTGCTATTATTTTCCTTTTCCTAATCTAACTCTTAACCTTAATACTGCCAACATTACTGTCAAAATTAGTATTGTCCCCTTTTTCCTTTTTTTGTTTTGCGTAACAGTTATCAACGTACGAAATGGGATGGGTACTTTCTGTATTTTTGGAACCTTTCCGTTCACTAAGGGCCATGACGTAGTGTCCAATAAATAAATATCTGCATCAGCGCAAGTTGTTCGTAACAGTCATATTCCTAAGTTACCTGTGAGATATTAAAGCTGCCCAGTATATTAAATGTCAAGTGGTGGCAGCATGTTTCAAACAAGACCGTCCTGGAGAGAACTGGGCTCCCAGGCATTCACGACATACTTGTCTAACGAAACCTGAGATGGGCTGGCCACTTAACAGACTTGGGGATGACAGACTGCAAAAGCAGATTCTGTTCCGTTAACTGAGAGAGGGATCACGTGGAATCAATAGACCAAAGCTCAGGTACAAAGCAACATCAAGAGGAACCTGTAGGACTTTAACATCCCATAGGCAGTTGTCACGACGCAACCAGAGACCGAATGAATTGGAGGAAAGGATTCACGTGGTGTCCTCATCGGATTCGATGGACAGCAATTAATTATATAGCTGTGCGAATCGCATCAAGGTTATCAACGTACGGAATGGGATAGGTGCTTTATTTATTAGATATTTACCAATCCCTCCACACGAGCAGGATGTGACACAAGGTCAATTTCTTAAGTGGAGTTTAACAGGCTTGAATTCAGAGTTTTCCTTCTAGACCGGTTGCCTAACCAAGGTTAAAGAGCACAGTCTGCCCTACTATTTACCCATAGCTGGAGGGAGAGTAGGATTCATACATTTCCCAAGGGTATTAGCGCTAAGTGAAATGGAATTACCTCGTCCAGGATTTGAACTCTGGGCGACAAGTCCATTTCCCATGACTTTAACCATTACACCACGCGCTTCCTAAATAATTCGTAATATATCATTGATTTGATACCTTTATATTTTCATTCAGTTTTTCTTGTGGAAAATGAGGGGTCATTTTGAAACCTTTCTTGAAAGAGAAATAGTGTATGGATTTTATTGAACTTGGCTCCTTGTTATCTCTACCAATTTTCCTTATAAAAAGTACGTACGCTCGATCATTGTTCTTAATGCTATATATATTAGTCATTTAGTCTTGGAGAAGTGCAAATAATTACATGTGTTTGCCGTGACGATAGATAGTCTAACCAAAAAAAAAAATGTATCATAAATATTCCGTCTGATTAACGTTTTTCTTTGTTTATGCAAAACTATATCGATAAAGCTTATCTCTAACTTCATTTCCTAAAAAGTACGGCCGTTATTATCTTGCAATATCCTGTTTTAAAATCGCCAAATCGTCCAAGATAAAATACAAACATATAATCTGGTCTTGTTTAATTATTTCTTATGGGTATCGTCACCAACCGAAAATAATCAATTAACATTTTCTCGTCCAAAGAAAAAGTATATATATATATATATATATATATATATATATATATATATATATATATATGTTGTAAACAAGGTTTTTAGAATGGCTTTTTGCCGATAATTTTTGGAGAATAAGTGTTAAAATTGGAGTCGTACCTAATTTTGAAATTAATTAATTAATAATGAATTAGGCGGGAATACCTATTAAATGTATGGCTAAACAAATCGAGAAAAATCAATCTCTGTATGTACATTTCAGCCTATTAGGCCTCATCAGCAGAGCTATAGATCGGAAGACCGCCCTGTGGCGTGATTTGAAACCGGACTGCAAGCTGACAGGCCGAAAGTCACTAGAAGAGGAA
>CM042146.1:14824172-14834172 GCA_023376005.1 Doryteuthis pealeii
ACAGTCTCGAGATCAGCCACGGAGTGTGATTCAGAGATTTGTAGACAACCAACTATCTTCTTTAATTTGTCAAAGGACGTAACCATGCATCTCTATATTTAAATACTTCGTCTTCCCTAATTGTTACGACGCGTTATCATAATAGCAACACATTCTAGATGAAACCGAATTTTTCAAGATGAAATTCAAAAATGTAAATCCTGACTATTGGTGTTGCTTATTCCGCTGAATTCTTAAATAAAAAAGAGGAGTAGGGGGGAAAATCGAGTCAGGCGGATGGGTGCGTGAATCAAATGACGATAATCGTTTCAAATGGAACATATTGTAAAAAATGAAAAGTAAGAAAAAATAGTTGGAGTGAGTTAAATGACAAGATTATATCTTTTTACATAATTGATGTAATATATTGCAAATAACTCTTAGTACGCCTATCAACGTAGTCCATAAATTAAATTAGGATACAATGGTATATCAATAAGTCATTTCACTCTATTAGCTAAACAATACTCCTAACAAATCACGTAAGGTCATGGTTATTTACTGCACCTGATTGTGAACGTTAATGTTCTTTGACATTGTCCTTGCTGGAGTTTTGTAAGAAATTCATAGTTACTAAATTTTGTATGTTAAATAATGATGCCTAGTATATTATATCATTTATGTACGTTTAATAGAAATAAAATAAAAAGTGTTTTATTTTATATAAAGCAATAAGCTGACTATATTTAAAAAAATATTTTACTCATGAAGACTGCAACGCGATGATACAGCGCCTCTTTCAATTATATTATACAAGACCAATCCTATTATGAGGGCTGTGATGTAATATAATTAGGCGATATTGAAAGATTTAAGATAACGGTAATTCTGAAGTTACCTGGGTGTTCTGGCCTTTCTCGTGACATTCTCTGGTTGGGTTAGTTTCAAGTTCTTGGGGGAGGGTGAACTTGGAATTTGGAGATGGTAGCTGTTAAATAGTTTGGAGAGAGGCAGCACACGTCTCCAAATGTCTTTTTTCTGCGCATAATAGTTAATGACCTCTAAAAAATATTCATTTTTTTTGTGTTCGTTATTAAAAGACAACAATGGACACAGAGATGAAGAAGTCACCTTAAGAAGTACAAAGGGAGCAGGCCTGAGAAGAGACCAACCTGATAGATCCATAGCCGACCAAAATAGCAGAGGCCTCATTCATCAGAGTAGATGAGCAGAGCCAAGAAGAGAATATGTAAAGTAACAATTATAAGAGAAAAGGCTGTAAACACAGTAAACATCACTCATAAACTCTTGAATAGCTATTGGACGCAGTGTTAACAATGCATTGATTGCCTTGGAAATACAGAATAACTATTTAAAACATGTTGAGCATTAAATTTTAGTTTTTAATAATATGGAACGAAAAAAGATTATTATTAAGTTTTTTCTTTTATAAAGTTATCAAACATCTTCAGAAATGAAACAGATAATATATGTACAGTTATATTCAATAGACATATTGTATAATTAAATAACTTAAATCAGGTTTCCCAAATAATTAGTGAACGTAAATCACTTAGTAATGTCAATTATACACTTGAAAAAGGTATGCGCAAATATAGATATTTTTCAAAAACCTTTTGCATTTCAGAGCTTATGGCTATACAGGATTCGTAACATTCGTGCTAAATATACACCAAACAGATTACTAGTCAATTGTAATAGCATAAGCGCCGCTCGTTTTCACATTTTGATTTCATTCGTAATTCCGCAAAAGCGTAATTACTATTGGCAAACCAGTTGACTAGACGACTAAAAACTGGGGAAAATTATATTTTGGACTTCGCTGCCAATCTCTATTAATTCCTAGTTTTTGGGCAGAAAGCGTGTGTATCACGATTGTCAGCAAAATAAGAAAAAAAACACAAAAAACAAAATAAAAGTACAAAACCACATAAAAAAAAGAAAATGGCCGCCATTTCATACTGGCTGTTGGAGGGAAATCGCAATTTCTACTGTTATCCCTTTTTTTTTTCTTCTTTTCCTTCCATTGAACGTTTTTACTGGTGGGTCTCCTAGGAGGCTAATTCCGAAATCACTTTAATCCAGAATTTTCGTTTTTCTCATGGCGACGAAGCCCTCAAAATGGGTAATCATTGTTGGCGTCGTGCTAATCATTACTGGATAAAATTCACAAAAATGTACAACTATAGGACTGCATTTGTTCTACCTTTTGCTTTTTGTTCCTAATTTTTATCCCGCCTCCATTGGGACATGGCGCGGTTTTCGAAAAAAAAATGGTAGCGATTAATTTACTAATGAAATGGATATTGTTAATGTAAACATTTCATAATTACAATAGTTGTATTATAAAACTGTGAGAATAATCAATTTTCAGGCTTGTAGGTCGTAAATAACTATCGTAAAAATGTAAGCTGAGGTAAGGTTGTCTGCTTTAAATTTGTGTTAAATATCCTTGAGAAAGCATTCGTTCGAACGGTTTATCATATTATACATTCTGATATCAAAATCTGAACGAGACGTTTGCATTTCAACAAGGCCCTAATAACTTTATGAAGGTAATAATCTTACTATTTTAACTTTCGCTATGGTTGATAGTATTGGGTCTGGGTTAAAAAAGCAATTATAACAACATGAAATTATCTGCGTTATTCGACTATTGTCCCCTATCTTCATTGTTATTTTGTACAACGTTTCGGCCGATAATTCCCTCCGACACAATTGACACATACTAGTGGATAGGGTAGTTAGGTTAAGACAGTTTCTGAGTGACAGTTAATCTCTGATACCGAGTTCAATCCTGAGTAGAGGCAGTTAGAAAAATAATTAACACAACTCCTAACCCAGCTTGGTTAGCGGAATGAGAACAGGATCCCCCGTGGACTAAATAAAGGGTTAGGTTCAAAGTTCCGTGATGGTTCCGATTACGACAAGAAGTTCCCGAGTTCGAAAGAAGGTTCCCGAGTCCGACAAGAAAACCTGAAGAAGGCCGGAGGGCATATCTGCCGAAACTGTATCAAATAACAATGAAGATGGGGACAGATAGTCCGAATAACGCAGATAATATCTAATCTTCAAGCCTCATGTCAAACATTCAGAGAAATACAACATTGAATCTGGAAAAAGGTTAATAGTTTATTACACTTTGGTACAAAATATATAAATAAGATAGTGTCCAACGTACAGCTCTTTTACAAGAATTGAAATCTATGTAACAAGACAAGCTAATACTCGACAGACATCTCGACAATACCTTGAGTGGTAGTACCTGTTAGGGTCCATTTATTTGTTAAATAGAAAAAATGTATTTAAAACAAAATTGTATCATCCATTAAGAACTGATTTATTTCAAAACTTTATCGCCAAATACCACTGAGGTTGATATGCCCGTAAAACAAACAAAACCAAAACAAACCATTACTATTAAAATCTAGGTTATGGGATCGGGAGTATAATGATAATGATGAAATATCCTGTGAGATGCACGAATCAATGTCTTTCTTTCCCTATTGTTTATTCGGAATAATACACACGAAGCAGAAATCGACCATGTTGACAGTTTGTAAATCGGAAACTTGTAACTTTGGATACTGCGCAAGTCAAGTACCATTACCTTATATAGTACTTTATACTGTTCGCTCGGATCATTATCTATGCAGAGTAAAACACGTGATCGGAAATGTACAGTATACGCCCTATATGAGATTTGAACTCGGATCTCTTTGACTCAGGCCAGAAAATCTGAACAACGTACGACCTCATTTACGTCTGAGCAAACACAGAAGTTCGAATCCAATTTTGATTGGTAATTAGATCATCTAACAATAATAAAATACAAAGGATGCTCTGAAATAAATGCCATACTAAATAGTTCTACGTATACGGTTAACGATGTGCTCTAGCGTGACTGTTTGAAATAGATCCGTGCCAGGAATTCAAATATTGGACAGGGTTATTTTCGTTTTACTTCGCGCTAAATGCCACTTGGAAAATGTATCAATCTTACACAAACCTCTATGCCAGCCTTGAGAAAATAGAAGGACAGAATAAGTCTCCTTTGGTTTGGATTAAAACTAGCAATCTATCGGACTTGAAAGTCTGAATTCAAACCAGTATTACTCTGCTTAAACATTTCCTCATGCCATATCCTTGTCCGTGGCGGAGTTTTGGGATAAATAATATAAGTACAGGGAGAAAAAATAATCCGTTTGAATAGAGAATGTAGTTTTTTTGTTTTGTTTCTTTTTTTCTTAATGGTTAAGGTACCGGACTGACTTGTTCAGGTTTATATATATATTATATATATATATATTTATATATATATTATATATATATATTATTATTATAATAGATTGTGTGTTTTTCTGTCTGTAACCGAAAACTATATTACTATGCGAGTCACAATTAATATGGTTATTTACATCAAATTCTGCATGATTGTATTTATATTTAAATTTAAACCTCAATTATTAATAAAATTGCTTCACCTTTTTTTAGTGTTGTCCCATATCTCATACTAATACATGCAATTGTATTTTATATATACAAAAAATAGCGGTTTGCAGTGTGAACGGGAAGGCTAATTTGCATATTGATATTTAAAAATGTGATTTTTATTAAATATGTGCTTAGTATTATTGATTTCTAACTGTTGGTTTCATTTTAATGAATATAAGCAAACATATCTCCAATGAATATTAATCCATTAACAAGAAAAAATAAGTGTAATTTTATTCTTTATGTCCTAATTTAACTAAATAGTTAAATAATTAAAATTCAGCAATGAAGACGGCAGTGATGGAAGAGTAAGTTTCATTTCTATTTTTCTATTATACCCCACTCTGTTACACATCTTTTTTATCTGCTTTCTTATTAGACTTTCTAATTTAATACGATATTTCATTACATTAAAACTTAAATAGTTGCACCCAGAGGGTGCATATATTTGCTAGTAATATATATATATATATATATATATATATATATATATATATATATATATATATATATATATATATATATATATATATATATATATATATATATATATATATATATATATATATATATATATATATATATATATAGTATATATATATATATATATATATATATATATACCCTGAACAAGCACCCTTTTAGAATAAGGGCCGGGTTAGCTCAGTCGGTAGAGCGTTCGGCTAGAAATCACATGGTTTCCTAGTTCGATTCCGGTCCTCGCCAACTCAGCGTATGAGTAGCACAGGGATCTTTGCGGTAAAGTAAGGAGCCGATGGTAGATGTGTCGCTCACTCAGATACCAAAACAATCTCCTTGGTCTAGCGCTATTGAAAAGGGGATAGACTTCCCACGCTGATACGACTTTAGGCCGCCCCGATGACTTACATTATTGATATTCACTGAAGCTTTCTCTGAATATTTTTGAAAATTTATGTGTTGTATACCCTTTCTTTTCTTACTACTTTTAAATAAGTGCATATATATATATATAATATATATATATATATTATTTTGTATATGTATAAGTATTAACTTACCGGTGGGTATAAGAACGATCGTTAGAAGCGCACAATATCCAGAGGGTTAAGTTGAGAAAAAACAAATACAAAGTGCTCAATAAAATGTAGAGCATAAATTTATTTAAGAATGGAAAATGAGTAACCTACTCGAGTTTCATCGATAGATTTTCAGGGTTACTTTAAAATTATCGAGTTTACGATTCATCTTTGGTGTTATATAACATGCCCGTGGAATGGGACTTAAATTCAGTAGAGGAACGCTTGTTTACATTAAGTCCCATTCCAACGGGCATGTTTATAACACCAAAGATGAATCGTAAACTCGATTAATTTAAAAGTAACCCTGAAGAATCTATCGATGAAACTCGAGTAGGTTACTCATTTCCATTCTTAAATAAATATATATATATATAAAATAATATTGCTCTGTATTTTAATCTAATTTATTGATTATTATACATTGAGCTCTCTTTAGGGATTTATAAAAATCCTTGTATGAATATATGTTTGCACTTACAGGAACATACAGTATGGTTATACAGTGAGATTTTGAGGATCCCAGGTAGAATCATCCATTACAACCAGTCATTTGGATATATATAATATATATATATATATATATATATATTTTGGCTGAGAATTCATTTTCCCCTGGTGACCTATGAATTAAGAGCATACAAAAATATGGGGAGTGATTAAATTTCCCTTAGCCTAATCCGTCTATCTATTCTTCTCTCCTTAGTGTGATGCACACCAGATCTCAAGAACAATGTTAGGTAGGTAGTTGCAATAGTACTTCTGCTCATCTTTGGTAATCTTACGTTCTTCTTCTAGCGTCTCTTCTAACGTCTCGCTGGTTGGTCGTCGTTGATTCATTTCTTCTTCTGGTCAGTCTGGTTGCCAATACCATTCATCAACCACAAAACCATATTTATTTATTTTAAACCTTTATTTACTTAAACTAAACATATTTCCCTAACTAGACACAACGCGCGTGTGCAGTGAGCCTCAGCTAAGCAGACATATCTTATCTGCCTGACGTCCAAACTGAAACTGAAGACCCAACCAGGTCCCACGTGACTTCACGTAATTTCGCGGGATTACTGTAATATTCCCCTGGAAAGTCCTGCCCGTGATATGAAAAGAGGACATCCTTCAGAAATACAGCGGGGTTTGACAATAATCTATGCATAGATTATGTAACATATGGTCGCACAATTTCTGGTCAGTAATGTTTCACTAAAAAACAAAAATAGACATCAATGGTGTCACGGATTTTTAATAATTCATTTGCGCCAGGTTTTAAGTAACAAATATACTCTTGTTGAGATTTTCTTTATAGGTGTGTGCCTGAAGCCCACCCCTACTTATAGACTCGGCGATAATCATGTTACCATATTCCTGGCCAATCACAGGCAGTAATTTGCTTGCTGATATTGTTATTTATATCGGCATTTTTGATCTTAGCTACTCATAATGCTTTGAACCTGCGTGGACGACGGATCATAGGATTATATCACTGGACCTTTGACACTACGTAGGATTCCATAACTCAGGACTTATTCACTTACCAAAGATTCTATAGCTAAGGACTTACTTACTTTAAGTCTTTTTCAACTGGCCAAGGATGGCGGTCAGAAACTTAACAACTCTTTAAAAGACAATTATAACAAGTAACTCTTCATGATACAATTGATATGTTCCCACACCCCAACCCTAGAAAATACACTAATATTTTGTTACGTTTTTTAGAAAGAAAAAATAGCTCATTTTACAGTAAAACTTAATGAAATAGAATGCAATGAATTATGTGCTGTAATAATATTTATTTTATAAGCATAGTAAAAATCTTTAGTATAATAATAGATAATAGATTACGAATACATTATATTTATAGATGCCATCAAAGACAATTGATGACGATACACAAGTATCCCTACATATTTCGGGTTTCGCAATATATATATTATATATATTATATATATTATATATATATATATATATATAACAGGTTTCTATAGAAAAAAAAAATTCCTTGTATCTTTTGGTAAGCCTAAAACTATTTTGCAGATAAAAATCGCCAGTTGATGATTCGAAATAAGCAATTCTATGGAGTCTTTTTTGATTTGTAAATTTACAGGAAAAAGATGAGCATAAGGTTTCGTCGCTTTGTTAATGTCAAACAATTTTGGCAGGCTTTGCTTATTCTATTCAGCTTGTCTTATCTTCTATTCCTTTTGTAATTTGCTTTTGGAAAAAGGTTTGCCAATGTTGATGCGCAATTTGCTAATTTCCCTTGAGTTTACATTCTTAGGTGAAAAAACTGTAATGAACTACGCTTTTGTAATCTAATCTAATGCAAATGAACGAACGAGGGTAATAACTGCACAATCAATTATACATAAAGTCTTATTGTCGAGGAGGCGGGGTGGTTTTTTGTTTGAGTAACTGTGTGAGGGAGTGAGTGATGGAGTGAGTGATGGAGTGAGTGAGAGAGAGAAGGAAACGTAAGTAACATAGATATAGGGGAAAAAAACACGAAAGCAAAGACGAAAATTGAAAAAAACATAAGTTTTAAGAATAGTTATTTTCATATAAGCAAACTTTGAAAACCGAAAACGTTTGAAATTCGTTCATGACGAAGTATCTGCCATCAAAATTAAAAACGTTAGATTAAGTTAGGAAATTAACATCTCCAAGAATGCAATGTTTTGTAAGATAGCGTAAAATAATGCAGTACCTTTGTCCTCTGCAAGTTATTTTTCAAGTGGATGTTATATATATATATATATATTATATATATATATATATATATATATATATATATATATATATGAGAAGTAAATACACAAGCGATGTGTTTTATGATATGCTTTTTTTAGCCGACAATTTTTTTGGAGAATATGTGCTTAATTAATGTCGTACCTCATTTTGAAAGTTTATTAATTAATAATTAATTAATTAGGTGGGCATACCCTATTTAAATGTAAGGCTAAACAAATCGAGAAAAATCAATCTCTGTATGTACATTTCGGCCTATTAGGCCTCAATCAGCAGAGCTATAGATAGAAAGACCGCCTGTGCGTGATTCAAAGAAGTGTACAAGAAGTCACTATAAGAGGAATAGGAACCTACTTCTAAACAAAACGAACAATCTAAGAAAGCCGGTTAGTGTAGAGGTTACGATACTCGACTGTCAACTTGACAGTCGGGTTTCGAATCACGCACAAGGCGGTCTTTCTATCTATAGCTCTGCTGATGAGGTCTAATAAACAGAAATTGATTTTTTCTCGATTTGTTTAGCCTTACATTTAAATAGGTAGCCCACCTAATTAATTTATTAATTAATTAACTTTCAAAATTAGGTACGACTTCAATTAAGCACATATTCTCCCCCCACAAAAAAAAATATATATACGATTTTTGGATGTTTGTTTTTTAGAAGCATTGTTGAAAAAGTATATTGATATTATGTATATCTTTGCTTGAAGACAATTACAATGCTTATATCGCATAAAATTCGATAATTATAGAAAATAATCATGACAATGAATCTCGGCAAAGAACTGTTCGGTATGTAGAACATTGTACCGGCTGTTTCAACTTCATCAAATCTCATCAGCGATGTATACTAACGATTTCCCTGTACGATGTTCGACACACCAAACAGTTTTTTTTTTTGACGAGATTCACTTGTCATGATTATTTTCTATAATTATCGAATTTTATGCAATATACGCATTGTAATTGCCTTCAAACAAAAATAATAATAATAATAATTCGTTCGGCTAGAAACCACAAGGTTCCTAGTTCGATACCGGTCCTCGCCAACTCAGCGTTATGAGTAGCACAGGGATCTGCGCGAAAGTAAGGAGCTGATGGTAGGTGTGGGCGCTCCACCTCAGACGCTAAACAATCTCCTTGGTCTAGCGCTATTGAAAGGGGATAGACTCCCTCGCTGACTGGCTGATACCGACTTTAGGCCGCCCCGTCGACTTTACTTTATATATATATATATATATATATATATATATATAATATATATATATATATATATAATTATATATATATAGGAAAATGTGTCAATAAAATATTATTTACATGCCGATACGTTTTAAAAAACAGAATTAATTGTATACTTTGTAGTCTATTTAGTATTATTATAAATTCAATATAAAAATAAAAATAGAGAAACATTACATTTTTAGTATACAAAAAATCTTCTTCAGGCAAGATATTTTGATATTGAAAATAAACGTTTGAATACAGAAATATCTATGTGTTCGTAAAAAGAATTCTTTTTGGAAATTGAATAAACGCTTTCGGTTTGAGTCTTTATGCAGAATATTTACTGACATGTCACATGATTAATTTAAATATTTCGTATATCATTAACCTGCGTATATGGATCTTGAAAAAATAATTCAATATCCATTTCACTCCACTAGAGTTTTTCACACCCTCCTTAGCCGGTTATTCACAGA
>CM042146.1:14839172-14854172 GCA_023376005.1 Doryteuthis pealeii
ATAACGTGGAAATGAACTGCTTTCAATATCGGCGATTGAATAGGTAACTAACCACGTATTCAAGCAATTGTTTTTTCTTTCCTTTGAACCAGAGTGTGGAAAGAGGAGACCCGCTGCTTGAGCGACAGCGGATCCTCCACATAAAGCCGCCCAAACTATGTGATTCCATATTTCATGGACACACGCCATTGTCTCTTGTAGACGGATTGATGCCAACAGATACATATAGTAGGTGTGTTCTTTGAATACCGGACATTCTAGACTGGGAATAGCTGGTTGTTAATCCACTAGATTTTAACGGCAAAACAGGGAATACTATTCAAGTAAATGATAACGCATTTAGGTCTTGTCTGCGAAAGTGGCATATCATTTTTATTATAAGACAGAGGTTTTTCGACCGTTATCTTAACTTATCTAGTTCTTTTGCGCCATAATGTATGTTCTTTATGCATATGCCCACAACCATCACTCGAATAATACATTTATTCCGTATTTTTGTAGTCAGTATTTAGAGACGAGTTTAGCACGGTAGGGACAACATCTGTCTATGAATCACAAGGTTCCGACTTCGTTACCTGTACCCGCCAACATAGCGTATGAGTAACATAGCTTGGCTAATCTGATCTGTATGGTAAATGGTGAGCTGATGGTAAGTTTGGCTCCCCACCACCGCAAAAACAATCTGTTGAGTAACTGGCCGCCATCCTTGGCCAGTTGTAAAAGAACTTAAAGTAAACAAGTAAGTAAATCAATAAGTCCTTGTGGTATAGTGTCCTTTAGGTCCGACGTACTAGAAGATCCAAGTGTCAGTGAGCTAAGATTAGAATAAGCACTGCCAGTGATTGGATAAGAAGGCTGGTCACATGGTAGTCAACGAGTCTATAAGTAGAGGTGACCATTTGCCTCATGCCTTATATACATAAAAAATTCCAACACAATTCTCCCTTGTTTAGCGTTAAAAGGGTATGAACGTCCTTACTGTCCGGTTGATACGACGATGGGCCACTCACTGTATGACAAGCACAGCTTAAGTAATCTGATAAAGTGGATAAGTGACGGTAGGTGTGGCAAATCCTGCTCAGCAAGCACTATTTTCCCTGGTCTAGCACTATCGAAAAGGGGATAGACTCCTTCGATGTTCGGCTGATGCCGCCGGTATGTCACTTCACCAAAAAGGAAATATTTAGTTGGCTGTGGGAGTTCCTTTTGTGAAACCTTTCTGGATCATGTCGTTTTTCCCTTTTTACCATCAAATTTGAGGAAATGTACATCTTGCCGGCAATTGCACAGTTCTTGCTAACCTTTTCGTGAATCAATGGAACCACAATCCATCGATTCCATTGGATCGCCGTGTCTTTAGAATTTCCGGTTTTCTTCTTGGGATTATTTGTCTTCTTCGATTATTGTATTTCCGTGTTCATATTGATCAACCATTCAACCTTTCTTTTGTGTCCTCTTCCTATTCCCGCAGTTTGTTCCAGTTATCTTATGTTTCAATTGCACCTGGCTGTTCAGTTTTATTGATACTTTAACCAATTACCTGTTGGTAGAAGCTGCTTCATCTATTTTGGAATAATCTATTTTGCTTGTACTATTGTTGGTATTTACCTAACCCGTTCACCACGGTAGGATAATGAAGTTTCAGTTTTAGAGCGCTGGGGAGTGTGGAGTACCCCTTCATAGCCATTACACTAAGTTACCTCTGGCCCTGAGTGAAATTTATGTAAGGGAAACATCTGTGGGTTAAATAAAAGAAATAAAATTAGTTTTTCAAAAGTGAACACCCATAAGAATGTTTGTTCTTTTTTACGGCATATCAACCTCAATGGGTCATTTAATGCCGACTACGTTTTTGAAATGAATTGGTGATAATGTTTAATTTTTCTAAAAGTTTTTTTTTCTTTTTTTTACATATTTTCTTTTGTGAATGAGACTTTTAGATGTTTTTGTTAACATATATTTTTGTGTTTTCATTTTTTTGGAAGATTTTTAGGTTTAGTTGTAGATGTATGCTTATTTTATGTATCCAAGTAGTTTTTCTGGGTTTATTTGGTAGAATATCTGTTTTAGATTTGTTGTTTAGTAAGTATTTTTTTCGTATTTGTTTTAGGTTGCTACGTTAATATGTGTTTGATTGTGTAGGGTTTTTGGCATGGTATGCAATATGGGGCTGCTTCTTTTTTGAGGAGGTATAAAGAATGAATAAAACAAAATTTATAAAACAAAAATTAATAAAACAACATTTTTTCGTCATAAAATAACCCAAATAACCAACGGGAAGCATGTGATACAAGGTCGAGGATCAATAACCCTATTTAATAATGATGGATCTGCCAGACTAGCTTGCAAAAACATTTCACTATGAGGGTAAACCCTTGAAAATATTTACCTTACAGTTTTCACCACTGGAAGTGTTTCACACGAGGTAGAAAGCAGTTAATTACTGACCCCATTCGCCAGGATGTGACACAAAGTCGCAATTCAGGGGCATATAGCGTACGGAGAGCACAGTATTCAGTAATTATAGATTAGCTTGCTAACCATTACTCCCCGATGTGGGGCCCTTGATTTTTGTATTTACCTAATCTATTCGCAGCGTGTAGCATGTGGCACTAGGTCCCAAGTAAGGCGCATCCAGTGAAGACCATACTAGCTATTCAGAAGTGGGTCTATGAAACTAGCTTGTTATCTATTAGACAGCAGTGGGGTACCCCTTTGCCACGGGTAAGACATGAGACAAGTTCGGATGTATGGGGCATCTATTATGGAACGAATCCACTATTCCGTAGTCATGGATATGCAAAACTAGCTTGGTAACCACTGTATTGCGGAATCCATTGCTTATACTATGATATGAAATGAACCGGTACGAGTCACTGCGTGCCGACTGCGTGGAAAAGGTTGGACATGCCATGTTATTCCTATTGAGGTTGAGTGTCGTTGATTTCTAGGACACTCAGTCATTTCGTTTCTTTCAAAAATAGGAATCACTGGCCGCTGTCTGAAAATCGCCTCACATCGTCTTCAAACCACGGTGCAAAATGCTTCTAGCTGGTTTGGTCGAGGTTTAAAAGTCTTCAGCACGAATGATACGTGCGCGGAATCATCATAACAAACTGATAACAAAACATCTCCGATAAACGGATCATATAATCTCTTCTCTGCACTATTTCATTTTTTTTAATACCCTGTCCGGTGGCGAAAGCTGCATGGTAGCGCTAGGAAGTGGCAGTCCTGCCTTAGCTACCGAAACTGTGTTATCTCTCCTAGTTGGCAGCTGATGAGGGCAGGGTATCGCACGTGCTATCACACGTTGTATGACAAAAATTTAAATATGTTTGCCATTATATGTTCATTCTGGCCGCATATACACCTTATCACTACGTAGCAAGATGAGGCACTTTGGAAAACATTTAACATTCGGCACCATGGAACTTTTAAGCTACACATATTATTTACATGTGGAATTTACTAGTTTTGTGTTGTTTTTTTAAGGGCTTGTGAATCGATGTGAATCAATTGAACGAGGATCCATCGATCCTACCGAGTCCTGGTGTCTGTAGATTTGCTTCTTAGAATTCCAAAATGTATTTCAACTTCCGATTTTCTTTGCGATTACTTATATTTCATTCTTCATATTGATTAATCATTCAACCTTTGTATTATTTTATCTTTTTTTCCTCTTACATTTTCATCTAGATATGATATTGTTTTATTTTGTATCCCTCTTCTCTCTTTCTTTCTTTTTATCTCTTCGTTTATTTTGTCCTCTCTCTTCTCTCTCTCTCTCTCTCTCTCTCTCTCTCTCTCTCTCTCTCTCTTCTTTTCTAAAACTTTTCTATCTACCCCTATCTCTTCCCCCTCATCTGTTCTGCTTCTCTCTATCTTTTCCCTTCTCGTTTTCTTTATTCCCCCTCTCATATATCCTTTACTCTCCTCATTTTATTTTTTCTCTTCTCTCTTCTTTTCCTACTACTTTTCTACCTAGTCCGCTCTCTCTCTCTCTCTCTCTCTCTCTCTCTCTCTCTCTCTCTCTCTCTCTCTCTCTCTCTCTCTCTCCTTCATATTTTCTGTTTCTCTCTATTTTATTTTCCTCCGCTCTCTCTTATTTTCCTATTTCTTTTCTACCTATCTTTTTCCTTCATCTTCTCTATTTCTCTTTCCTTTCTTTTTCTCTCATTTTCTTTGTCTTCCTTGATTAGTGATGGGTATTCAAACATATTTTTTCTAAACTCAATTTCCCTAAACACATTTTCACATTCTTTTTTTCTATTTAAGCCATAGATGGGACCGTAACAGGGTACTACCACTCCGGGTCAGAGTGTACCTGGAACTAATAGCGGAGAAGGGGTACTCTACAGAGTTCCAGGATTGGAACTTCCCTACTAGATGCAGTTTAACGACATACTCAATACATGGATACAGTTCATGGATACGGGTTGTGATGGGCAATATTTCATCATCATCATCAGTTGTGCTGGCAGGACGGATATCTATGACAATCTCTCTCCAACCATTCCTATCTATCCTCACCCAAGGAGGTCCTCTTACGCAGCATCCAAGATCCACACCGATCAGATCGATGAAGGTCCTTGTGTTGTATTGTCCTCGGCCGAAACGAAGCTTCCGGCAAAAAGACAAAGAGAAATATAAAAATATATATTAAAAAAAGGGGAAAACGGAAGCGAGGCTTCCGGTCAAAGAAGCAGGGAGAAGATAAAAGGAATATATAAACAAATGTCTGTTATCAGATCAAAAGATAAAGATGCGTAGGAGTATCTATCAATTTAAAAGGCCTGAGGGTTCGAGCCGACAGGTCAGTTAGACAGGAGACAGCGGACGGAGAACAATGAGCGCAGACGCTCACGCTCCATTGCAGCCAACGGCCGTGGGACCCACCAGCCCCCTTTACCTCACCATCGCCAGTCATCCCAGCTGTAGTAGTAGTCATTGTCAACACTCGCTACCCACAACGGCAGAGATATTAAAGAAATAAAACTCAAAGTTTTTTACAATACCCATGTGTTGTGATTTTCTAAGTCCGACTACTACATACTTCGCTACGTGACCATATATACCCGCAACGACTACTAACGTACACGAATTTAGCGTCGTAATTTGAAGCCGCTATACAACATTTACTGGGCTGCTCACAGTGGTGTGCCCATGTGTAGGTGTCCACAGAAAGAACGTCACTGATGAGTTATGTCTTGCTTTCCCAGCAGTGTTCAGCATGTCTTGTTTGTCTCACTCGGATGGTTTGTATGATAGGGGGCAAGTGGCCGTATAGCTGCTTTCTTGTGAGAGGTTGTTTCCCACGATTTGTTTAAGACGGCACACAATTGTCGCTTGAACCTATGATTGAGACTAGATTCAAATATATTTAAAGTAATCTTTTTTACATGCGTTCATATTTAATTACGCTCGTCTTTCTAACCGATATATTAATACGCTTGATCATTTATCTTCCAACCGTTATCTTCCTGCAACCCCCACTTTAAAAAAAATGAGACCATCCAAGATAAAAATATAAAATCTCGATTATCTGGTATCGCTTGATCAACGAATTCTTATTTCTTGTGAGTGTCGTCACCTCAGCTAAATATGGACAATTCCATTTTTATTATAAAGAAGAAAGGGAAGAGAAACCACACGCTACTCATAAAATATAAGTAAGAAAGAGAGTAAAGGAAAGGGAGAGAGAGGGGGAGGGAAGAGAGGGAGGGGGAGGAGAGCGTTCGGAAGCGATAACGCTAATGTCTATCAATCGAATATAATGAAAAGAAGGAAGGAAAGAAAAGCGTACGAGATAGTTATTCCAGAATATTATTCTTTTCTTTTTTTTTACATAGGAGCTAATTTAAAATAGTTCATAAGTAATCATATCAAATGTTCTGATAATTAAATTATCATACCGTGGTATATCCAAAGATTCTGTTAGTTTAATATATTTCATTACATTAAAACTTAAATACTTATGCCCGAAGGGTATATATGCTTGCTAGTAAAAAATTTAAGTCATGGTGACTTTTGCTATCACAGCTTTCAAAGTGAAACAACCCGATCGAAAAAGAGTCAAATATTGTGCAAGTTTGTAAAAAATATTTGTATTTGACATTTGGTGACCTTTCATAAGTTAACGAGTCTTTCGGGTGCAGACCTTGAAACGGATCATCCTACAGGAATTTGATATTTGAGATATTTTTGATGACATTTTTCTTGCAAGATTACGAACACAGTAATTAAAAAATATAATGTACCCGCAATTATAGGTGCTCTCTGGACACAAGTTTTTTTCAGTTTTTATATAATTAAATATTATATTTTTTAGAGAGATTAAAGGAAATTGATAAGAAACACAAAAAATATTTTATTCTTATTTTATTGTAATTAATTTCAATATACAATTATACATAGGATTGCTTTTGATACGTTTAAGAAGAAAAACAATATTAGAAACCAATTACACTATGTAGTGAGAGAGGAGACCTACCTCGTGCAACACGGTGTGACAGAGAGAGTGGCGGGCGTGAAGACTTGCCGTTTTCTCGAAGGAAGCGGGCTAGGCTTTGCCTGGCGTGCAGGACTGACCTAGAGTCGAACCTGCGTCCTTCAGAATGTGAGCGTTGTGGACGAGCAGTGGAATAGGAAATAGCAGAGTGGCCCGGATGTAGGTGGTCGCGCGCGCGTAATGATTGACGCGTACTTGCAGCGCTGACGAGTGTAGCACGTGCTGCACGGACAATTCTAAGTGAGAGGAGCCGGATGTGGTGAGATTGAGGTATATTTAAACGACTTATCCCACGGAGAGGACAACTGCAAGTAGTATTTTGTTGTCGATGCGAGCGGGGGCAAAGAAATGATATTGGATTTTGGATTTTGGAGCGTGATACAGTTGGGAGTGTTTAGACTGTCGATTGGAACCTTGCGTCAGACTTGACTGTGACCCTCTCCCCCACACTGATTAGACACTAAGTACATATTTATTGAACAGGGTTTCGGTAAAAAACAGGTATGCAAATTATTTACACGATATACATTTCTTTCTTAATGATATATAACATACATTGCAGGAATTTAAACACATTAATCATACTAGCAAATATATGCACCCTCCGGGTGCAAGTATTAATGTCATAAAAATATTATTTAATTTAGAAAGTGTAAAAAACTAAATAATAATGCAGTTAAAAATGATTTGAAACAGAGGAGGGTATAATCGAAAAATATAACAGCTGTAGCGCCTCTCCCCATCGCCCCCAACTTTCATTGCTAAACTTTTCTAATTTAACTATCTAGTTAAAATTAGGAGTAAAGAATAAAATTTACAGTTATTTCTTTTTGTTAATTGATTTCTTTTAAGATTTATCTCCGAGATTATTGCTCATATTCATTAAGATAAAATCAAATATTAAGAAATCAAAAATACCAGCACACATATTTACTAAAATCAAATTCTAAATATCAATATGCAAATTAGGCTTGCGTTCACACTGTAAACCAGTATTTTGTTGTATATATAAATACAATTATATGTCATTAGTACCTAGATATGGCCAGCAGTATTAATAATGAAAAACAATTTTATTAATAATTGAGGCTTAAATAAAAATGATTCATGGAGAATGTGATGTATAATATCTAAATGGATAGTGATTTGAGTAGTGATATAGTTTCGGTTACAGACAACAAACACATAATCTCCATTATAATAAGATGGACTGTTTTGAAGCAAATTCTATATCAGTGGAACGTTTATAGATACATTGTAAATAAATAAGATTCTAATTAAGATTAAATGATGATTATTTGATAACCATTGAGAATAAAACATAAATAACTAAGGGAATTGTGACGTTGCTAGTGATGTAGTTCAGGTTAGAGATAGACACATAATCTCCAGTATAATACGATTATTTCAGAAATAATATCCCTTACAGAAAACGGAGACACTGAAAAATAGGAAGATCAAAGTAATTTTACATTAAAACGAAAATCTTAATTGCCATTACTCCCAGGTCCACTCTTACTCTGCGTGGTAGTTTCTGTTGAATCCAATATGAAGATTATTTGTTTTAGATTGGAATATTTGGAATACAATTTAAAGGTGTATAATCTTTGATGTTTATTATAAATTTATTATTTTAATGCAAATAATATATTCTTATAAGAATAAAGCTATAATTTTCAAATAAAATTATGATTAGTTACTTGAAACCATATAACGTGCCGGACCGGAACAGAGTAGCAAGTGAGTTTTTAACTCCAGATTGTGCCATTATGTTACATTTGCACAAATATCCTTGGTAAAAATCCTTGTAGTAATTTTATATATGAAAGATTAAACATTTAGATATATGAACGTGTTACACTCCATAAGAGAATTACGAGTCATTCATAAATAAGGGAATTTTTTCGGAATTTATAAAGCACATATGGTCGCACATTTCCAAGCAAATCAACGTTGTTTAGTGATTAATTTTTATACATCCTGATTTTCATAAACTCAACATTCGCTTTACAGTGGCTAATATTGAAAAGCGCTTATATATATATATATATTATATATAATTATATATATATATATATATATATATATATATATATTATGTGTGTGTGTGTGTGTGTGTGTGGGTGTAATTAAAGATTTTGAAGGCATTTTACAATGCAATATGTGTTGAATTTATTTAACTTTTTTTTTTTTTTCAAAACTAAATATTTTCGAAGTAAAATTCCATCTTCAGAGTTATTGAAAGTACTAGGTGTTTTTTTTTATATACTTATCCACGGCGATATTAATGGGATAAAGTACTATAAAAAACACTAGTACTTTAAATAACTCTGAAGATGGAATTTTACTTCGAAAAATTTAGTTTTGAAAAAAAAAAAGTTAAATAAATTCAACACTATTGCATTGTAAATTGCCTTCAAAATCTTTATATTACACATACACACACTGCTGCAAAGATACTATAAAGAAAAAATATATATAATATATATATATATATATATATATATATATATATATATATATATATATATAGTTAATTCCTTGTTAGTATTGAAAAAAATGATAATAAAGTGCTCTATTACATCTGTAAGAGCTGTATTCATTTATTTATTTAATAGTTACAATACATTTAAAAGTGAACGTTTCTGATGACGACTAATCACTAAAAGTGATGCTCCGAACCATTGGTAAAACGGAATTTAAATATATATATATATATATATATATATATATATATATATATATATATATATATTATATATATAGAGAGAGAGAGAGAGAGAGAGAGAGAGAGAGTGGTACCTTAAATTAAGAGTGTTGAAAACTTAGATATATTCCCAGTCATGACCTGTCGATTTTTTGCTTTGTGTTTGCGAGTTTAATGTGGAAGTGTAGCAAGCTTCAGATACGCTATTATAATGAGTTCAATATAAACGTTTGTGATTCCCAATTTATTATCCCAAAGAAAAAATTATCTACATATTTTTTTAAAAGTATCACCCGAACGTAAATTATTAAATTCTATTTTATTATTTTTATACTATAAATATTTTCCTATTTAAAGAAAAGCGTAACAAAAATTAGGGTCTTTTTGGGGGTGGGGTGCTGCAATGGATTAACGGTATTTTAATTTATATTTAATAGGGAAAGCTGATTTTATACTAGGAAATTGATTTACTAGTTGAACAAGTTAAACTCGTAAGACTGTGTACATTATATATATATATATATATATATATATATATATATATATGGGGAGAAAATGAGGAGGTTAATCCGACAATATGTGGAGAAAAGTAGACAACACAGGATGTTATGGAAAGTGGATGTTTATTGTCGACGATGCAACGTTTCGGTCATTTAGACCTTCTTCAGGACTTGAATATAGTTCTTGCTTCAATGAAGGACATTTTCAAAATGGTGAAAAAAAATAGGTTGTCAGTAGGGGCAGGGTGGTTGGGTGGGTAGTGGACTTACTTCTCTCTAGATGGGGAGTGTTTATATGGTGATGCAGATGTTGTCCAGAATGTTGGATGATGGGGATGGGTCAAGATGAATGAATATGTGTGTATGTGTCTATGTCTGTTTTAATTGTCTTTTATATATATGTGTGTTTGGAAACTGGATTTGTCATTAGTTTATATGTGTGAGTTTTTTTGGGTTTTTTTTTTTAAACTTTCTGTCCATCTGTCTATTTTTATTCAGTAGTATCTATCTTCTGTGTATGTGTATATATTTAATTTGAATTTGAATTTACTGTCTTTGTGTATCTGTCTGTATATTTTCTGTGTGTCTATATTTTAACTTGAATATGAATTTAACTGTCTTTCTGTGTATCTGTCTGTATATTTTCTGTGTGTGTCTTATTTAACTTGAATATGAATTTAACTGTCTTTCTGTGTATCTGTCTGTTATTTTCTGTGTGTGTCTATATTTAACTTGAATATGAATTTAACTGTCTTTCTGTGTATCTGTCTGTATATTCTGTGTGTGTCTATAATTTAACTTGAATATGAATTTAACTGTCTTTCTGTGTATCTGTCTGTTATTTTCTGTGTGTCTATATATTTAACTTGAATATGAATTTAACTGTCTTTCTGTATCTGTCTGTATATTTTCTGTGGTGTCTATATATTTAACTTTGAATATGAATTTAACTGTCTTTCTGTGTATCTGTCTGTATATTTTCTGTGTGTGTCTATATATTTAACTTGAATATGAATTTTAACTGTCTTTCTGTGTATCTGTCTGTATATTTTCTGTGTGTGTCTATATATTTAACTTGAATATGAATTTAACTGTCTCCTGTGTTGTGTTATATATTTAAAACTGAATTTTCTGTGTTTCTGTCTGTGTGTCTGTCCCCTGCCCCTACAGACAACCTATTGTCTTCACCATTTTTAAAATGGTCTTTCATTGAAGCAATTATCTATATTTGAGTTCTGAAGAAGGTCTAAATGACCGAAACGTTGCACCGTCGACAATAAACATCCAGTTTCCATAACATCCTGTTTTGTCTACTTTTCTCCACACACACACACTATATATATATATATATATATATTATATATATATATATATAGGTGTTTGTGTTGTGTGTGTGTGTGTGTATACTTTATATTTTTGAGCATTTCTTTAAGATCATCAATACCAAATGCGACTCCATTTAGTGATAAATACTTAAAGAATACTTAAAAAGAAGAAAAAGGAGTTTGAGAGAAGAATGTTGCTATATTAATGTGACTTAATATCTCTTCTCCACATTGTAGTTGTATTGTCGCGCCGTTGCCATTCCTGTGTACCAGTGAGCGTAAAATGGAGCTTTCAAAACCAGCGCAGACGAATAGTCAGGAAGGTTTTTGCACAGAATTCATGAATAATTAATATACCGTTTTTTTTTGTTCATTTTTCTTATCATGTGCCCATTGGAAATGGGAAAAAGTAATATTTTTACCTTTTTTAAAAAAATCAATTTTATCACTCCAACCGTCAACGTAACTGGGAATAAGCAACATGAACCAGAAGGTCCATAAGAAATGTCTAATGTTGAAATATTAATGGAGTGTGTTAATGGCGAACGTTGGTGATTATATTGAAGCAAAAGGAGTCTTATAAATATGACAGCAAGGCGTACTAACAGGCTCTCAAGCAATATGCAGAGGCATACAGACAGCGGAATGAAAATTCACGACTAACACGAAACTGCTTTCCATAATGGACAATTTTTATATCATTTGGATTTTTCGGATTGTTTTTCTCATCTTTACTGTTATATATACGACGTTGATTGAATAAAGCCTCATGTCCAAACTGGACATATGGCGCAACGCATATAGCAGTTTTCGTTAAGTTCTAAGTAGCAGTAATGTTAGCAGTTTGTTAGTTCTAAGTAACAGTAATGTGTAGTTTGCAGGTTCACTCCTGGCCACAGGGCGATATTAACATATTTAACTCAGCTTAACATTTGTACTAGGTAATGGTTTGTGGAATGAGAACAGTCTCCCAAGTGGATTGAATAAGAAGTTAGATTCACAGTCTGCGAAGCCTCCCAAATACAACATGAAGGCTTCCGTGTTTGACAAGAAGGTTCCCGAATTCGACGAAAAAAATAAAATAAAAATAAAAACAAGTCCGAAGTAGACCGGAGGGTACATCAGCCTAAAACGTTGTGTATATAACAATAAATGTGAGAACCACAATTTGAAAAATCTTAAATTATATAGATAATAAAGCCTCATCACTAAAACTTATATATCTGGAAACATCAACCAAGTAAACGGTATACAGTTCCACTTAATATATATATATATATATATATATATATATATATATATATATATATATATATTTCGTAAGACATGTGTTATTGAATACCACGGAGTATTCTTTTTCCATTTTTTGTATGGATATTTTTTCCAGTTTTCTGGCTATCCTTTTTGAATCTGGATCGAGTTGATTCATGATATTTTTCATACTAATTTCCGAGCGCTTTCGACTGTTGCTCCAGTCGTATTCCTGGGGTTATGTAATTTGGTTTTTAGTTGATTTTTAGTTTTGTTATCTATGCTTTTATCAAATTCAGAGAGTCTATTATTTTTAAGAGGGGGGTTAGGTGTGTGTTAGTTATTGAAGATATTTAATACGTTGTCTCCGACTTTAAAGGCTATTTTATTAATGTTAGGTTTTTTTATTTTTAATGCATATGGCTTCTAGGATCTGTAGGCGTTTCTTATTGTTATTTTTGTAGATAATTTTAGTATTTTCGTTTAAGATTTTTCTAATTTCGGGGGAGTGGATTTTCTGGGTGTTTTTTTAATAAAGTGTTGTTTATGGAGCTTGTGTCGGAGAGATGGTATGTAAGACGGCGGGATAGTATTGTTGTTGTATGGCCAATGTAGCTACTAGTGTATAGTTATTTTCTGAGAGACACTCTCGGAATGGGCAAATGTATCTATATACTACGTTCGTTTGGCTTAGGGGATTTTTAGGAGAGTTTGTATTATTTTAATGAGGAGGTTAGGTTTTGAATTTGGTGTAGTAAATCAGTATGAAAAATATCATGAATCAACTCGATTCAGATTCAAAAAGGATAGCCAGAAAACTGGAAGAATATCCATACAAAAAATGAAAAAAGAATACTCCGTGGTATTCAATAACACATGTCTTACGAATAATTTGCTGCCAAAATACACAAAATTAATATGCATATATATAACATATATATATATATATATATATATATATATATATATATATTATATTATATATATATATATATAAAAGTAATTGGTAATTTGCTTGAAGCATTGTTAAATATGTTATAAAATATTAAATTCTAAGGCAATACAATGCGTATAAAAATAAAAGACGAAAGATGTTTTTTATGACTTAGCGATTTCGAAGCAAGAGCTTCATCATCAGAGTTTATTTTCAGAAATGACGTGCATATGTTTGTTTTTATCTGTGTGGTTATAATTTCTCTTCTTATTTCCTTTTCCTCTCCTTTTTTTTCATTTCTTTCTTCTTCTCCTCCTTTATGAATGGAATGGGCGAATAATTTCTTTTTTTTTCCTTTTTTTTTTTAAAGTTTGTGAGTTACGAATATTCTTAATATCGGCTGTCATTCGGTCAAATGCTGCAACTATGTTGCCAATATGCTGCCACTGTGACACATGTCAAAATTCAAAAAATAAAAAAAAAAATGAATAAATAATAAAAACCGTTAATAGAAAAATTTACATACTTAGCTTTGTTTTGCTTTCCCCTTTCCTTTCTTTTTCCTTCTCCCTCTCTTTCTTTTTTTTGATGTTATTTCTCTCTTTTTTTTTCCTTTTTTTTCACCTTTGTTCTCTAATTTAAAAATATCTTTTATAGTAAATAAGTAAATAAAATATTTTTTAATAGTAAATAAAGTAAATAAGTAAATAAAAGATTTATGTTATATATATATATATATATATATATATATATATATATATATATATATATATATATATTATATATATATATATATGGGGGTGCGATGGTCGTATTGTCACCATACTGAATTATTGATTTGTCAGTTTTTTTTTCTATTGCGCATCAAGGCTAGATAAGATATGCACTGAGGAAGGCAGTGATATGACGCAATTCAGTCCTCCATGAATCTGGGGGCAGCATACTGAATTCAGACTTATTAAACTCCCCTTAAAGAATTGACCTTGTGTAACATCCTGCTCGTGTGGAGGGATATATATATATATATATTATATATATATATATATATTATATAATATATTGTAAACATGGTTTTTGGAATGGCTTTTTGCCGACAATTTTTGGGAGAACAAGTGCTTAATTGGAGTCGTACCTAATTTTGAAAATTAATTAATTAATAATGAATTAGGCGGAATACCTATTTAAATGTATGGCTAAACAAATCGAGAAAAATCAATCTCTGTATTCACATTTCGGCCTATTAGGCCTCATCAGCAGAGCTATAGATCGAAGACCGCCCTGTGCGTGATTTGAAACCGGACTGCCAAGCTGACAGGCCGATCCCATAACCCCTACACTAAACGGACTTCTTAGATTTTACGATTTGTTTAGAGTAGGTTAATATTCCTCTTTAGTGACTTTTATTACACGACGATATGATAAGTTGTAAACATGGTTTGTTTGGAATGGCTTTTTGCCGACAATTTTTGGAGAACAAGTGCTTAATTGGGTCGTACCTAATTTTGAAAATTAATTAATTAATAATGAATTAGCGGGAATACCTATTTAATGTATGGCTAAACAAATCGAGAAAAATCAATCTCTGTATGTACATTTCGGCCTATTAGGCCTCACCAGCAGAGCTATAGATCGGAAGACCGCCCTGTGCGTGATTTGAAAAAAAAAAGAGAGAGATAACAAAATACCTTAAAGAATTGACCTTGTGTAACATCCTGCTCGTGTGGAGGATATATATATATATATTAATATATATATAATATCCCTCCACACGA
>CM042146.1:14856672-14859172 GCA_023376005.1 Doryteuthis pealeii
TGGGGTGAAGAAATGATGGATGTTTTTATATGTGACAGGAGATAAAATCTTTTTAGTTATGTAACTGTATTTGATCAGCGTTTAATTTTGAAAGGCAAGTTCGCGATCTACTCACCGAAGGTGTCATGACGCGTGACGCCACTCGAAGAAATGCAAAAGACGAGAAAAAGTATTAATGGACTGATTATTTTTAAGAGACATAGGGAAACAAAGTGGGAATGATAACTAACTAAATATTAAATGAAGCTGGTATTTAGTAATTATTTAACACTATTTAACTAGAAACGGAGATATAATAAATAATACATGTCGTTATTAAGGGAACAAAGTGGGAATGATAACTAAATAAATAATTAAATGAAGCCTGGTATTTTGTAATTGTTTAACACTATTTTAGCTAAAAACGGAGATATATTGAAAAAACCATGTCGATTATTAAGAGAGGGCAAATGCGAAATTGCACAGGCTTCAAAATCTGTCGTAGTCTTTTGTTGTGAATATGGGCTAATATTGTGGCATCATTGAAATTGAATTATGATTAGTTTCAGACATATGTTGAGGAGGGTGTTCTGAAAATTGCCCAATTTAATAACCGACATGTATTATTTATTATATCTCCGTTTCTAGTTAAATAGTGTTAAATAATTACTAAATACCAGGCATCATTTACTTATTTATTTAGTTATCATTCCCACTTTGTTTCCCTATGTTCTCTTAAAAATAATCTCCATTAATACTTTTCTCGTTTTTTGCATTTCTTCGAGTGGCGTCACGCGTCATGACACCTTCGCGTGAGTAGATCGCGACTTGCCTTTCAAAATAAAACGCTGATCAAATACAGTTACATAACTAAAAAGATTTTCATCTCTGTCACATATAAAAACATCCATCATTTTCTTCACCAAGAGACATCCTGATGAAGGTTCAATGTAACCGAAATGTTTTAAACATCGATTATTAAATTCATCCCAATTTCGAATACTTGTTTTTTCAAATTTTTTTATATATATATATATATATATATATATATATATATATATATATATATATATATAATATATATATATATATATATACGGGGTGCTAAATCTTGAAATGAATAGTGAATTTCCATTATTGTTAACAATGACTTCTTTCATAAAATATTTCATTTATTCTTCTCACTACATAGACATTTTAATAAAACTATTCACGACAAGTTCATTATGTCTTCTGTTACTTGAGATGCACTTCCTACTGTTGGTAACGAGCCTCGGGATATTTGTGATATAAAATCGATTTCTGTCCACAAAAAGCGCATATTTTTAAGGATAAACATCATGTTGTCGTGACAATCTGGAAAAAATTGGCGAGTTACTTACCGAAATGGTCGACGTTTACAAATTTGACTATTCTCTTTATTTTTCTTTAAGTTTTTTTTTTTTTTTAGATCCAAATGATAAAACTGCTTTTACTGCAGATTACCAACTGTATTTTATTCTGTGAATATATCAGTGTTTTTTTTATGAAAGCAATGCCCCAATCTATTTCCACAAAAAAAAAAAAAAAAAAGGAGAAATAAAGATACGATTCCAAGAAACACTATTGAATATAAGTAATCACTTATAAAACATTAATTTCTACATAGTTCCAGATTTATCTCAGCATTCTAAGTAGTAATATAAAAAAAAGCGGCAACTAGGTTCGTAAAAAATTGATGGCAGAAAGAAATGCTACTTTTTGTATTGTTTAAATTTTAAAAACTATTGTCCTCATCTTTATTATTATATACACAGGGTTTCGGTCGATGTGCCCGCCAGCCTTCTTCAGGTGTTAATTTTTGTTGGATTTTTTAGTATATATATATATATTTACCAACCCCTCCGCACGAGCAGGATGCGACACAAGGTCAATTTCTTAAGCGGAGTTTAACAGGTTTGAATTTAGAGTTTTCCTTCTCCTAGACCGGTTGCCTAACCAAGGTTAAATAGCCCAGTCTGCCCTACTATTTACCCATAGCTGGAGGATGAATAGGATTCATACCTTTCCCAAGGGTATTAGTGCTAAGTGAAATGCAATTACCACGTCCAGGATTTGAACTTGGGCCGACGAGTCCATTTCCCATGACTTTAACCATTACACCACGCGCTTCCCACAGAGTTTTTGGTATATAAGGCGTCTGGTAGATACCGACTCCTACTTATCGGCTCGCCGACAAGCACGTGACCTGGGAAGGCAACCTATTGTCCAATCACTGGCAATGCTCTGCTGCTGATATTATTATTTATACTGGCCTTTTCTGGTCATACTAATCATTACTACTTGGATCTTCTTGGACGACGGAATGTAATATTATATCGCGGGACTTATTCACTTACCAAAGGATTCCATACCACTGGACTTATTCACTTACCAAAGGATTCTATAACTCTGGACTTACTTACTTATTTACTTTAAGTTCTTTGCAACTGGCCAAGGATGGCGGCCAAATACTTAACACTTTTGAATTCCCGAAACTTCT
>CM042146.1:14864172-14884172 GCA_023376005.1 Doryteuthis pealeii
CATACACCATTTATATTCATGTAAAATCTGACCTGCATGTCTATTGTTATGCCTACTTTGTAAACCATAGAAAGTGTGAAATGATCAATTTCAGCTCACGCAATGGCTTTTATATTATTGTTGACAAAAACCTGACTGTAAATATCGAATAAGAGAGAAAGAAAATCGGCTAAACGTTGACAACCATCAACGAATGTTGAAAATCTCAATTTTTTTGCTCTGTTTATGTTTCTCCGTGTTTTTGGGTGCGTTTCTTTACACAAATTATCGATTCAACCCTTTTGTGGATTACGGTGGGTTTAACAACCGAACCCGGTATGCATCCACTTTTTTTGTAAATACCTGGTAATAGACAAAGTGATACTCCCCATTAATTGACCCTAGATTCCTCACACAGTCATTTAGTCTGTTGGCACATTTCCTAAAGAAGACACGTGAATTCTGCCAGTTCAATTGGTTTCACACGTTCCTGGGTCTCGTTAGTGCAA
The DNA here is from genome assembly GCA_023376005.1 of Doryteuthis pealeii. Classification (NCBI taxonomy): domain Eukaryota; kingdom Metazoa; phylum Mollusca; class Cephalopoda; order Myopsida; family Loliginidae; genus Doryteuthis; species Doryteuthis pealeii. Next base: position 14,864,661 of record CM042146.1, read on the forward strand.
ACCTTTATCACAGTGTAAATACAGCAAGTTGAATATCTTGGAACATATACAAATTACTTATTTTCTTTAAGCACGTCTCTTTTCAAGATCCATCAATGATAAAAATCGAAACAAAGAATAAAACATACAAACTATCCATTCATTTTAGAAAGAATTTGTATTTACAAAGTTCCATCCTTCATCAATGCTAGACAAGGCCAATGGAGGTTATACATGCAATGTTATATTTAATGGCACACCGGGGTTATTCTTCCACTAGCAGTACCCGTGGATATACCACAGTATGATAATTTAATTATTACAACGTTAGAGCTAGTGCAAATAGTTCAATATCTAAAAAGTATAATACTCTGGTTTTAACTCTTTTCTTTATTTCTTTTTATATTTACATTATGTTTAATTGAATCAGATTAGCGTAATCGCTTCCGTGCATTCCGCCCATTTCTCAATATTTCCCTACCGTTTTTTACTTTCTTATTATATTCTGTGTAGCAGGTCCTTTTTCTTGTTTTTTTTAAAATAATACAACCGCCATGTTCCATTATCTAGCTGAGATGACGGCACCCATAATAAATAATTAGGTGGATAAGCAACACCAGAAAATCAGGATTTGCACTTTTGCATTTCATCTTGGAACAAACAAACGGTCTCAATGTGAACCAGAAAGTTTTGAAAGACAATTGTATTTATAATGAGCATGTATTAATATATATATTATATATATATATATATATATATATATATATATATATATATATATATATATATAGTTTGTGGTAATATGTCCAATGAATTATTTCCTGTAATTGGCCGCCCTGTCGGCTCGGGCGTTAGAATGCACTGACTGCACCTCTGCAGAGGGGTAAGACTCCCCCAATGGGGCCACCTGTTGGCTTTGGGTGGCGACCCGTGATGCTTAAGGATAGAGCCCAGGTGGATGAGCAGTTCATGACATGCAATACTCCATTTTGACCCTATCTTGGGCTAGACGGGCGGTCGGAGAGGCCCCCTCTGATCAATCGGCTGGTCACGTCAAGCCCTAGCACCTATATGATTTTCCCAACCCTATTGCCCTTATCGCAAGCCCCAACCCCTTTTTATCGTATAGGTGCTAGAAGGCGGGGCTGCGGGTCTACATGTCCTGGGAATGACGTTAAACTCTATCTGATGGTGAGGTTCCCGTTTTGGAGGATTGGGGAATGTGGAGCACCCCTTCATCGCCATTGCTCCCTGGTCTACTTTGACCCGGAGTGGTAGTACCTGTTAGGGTCCCATCTATGGGTTAAATAGAAAAATGTATTTATAAAAAAATTGTATTATCCATTAAGAATTGATTTATTTCAAGACTTTATCGGCATTAAATGACCCACTGAGGTTGATATGCCGTAAAACAAAACAAACCAAATCCTGTAATTGGAACAAAGATAGTAATTAAGCCTCAAGCGAGAACCGATGCATTCAGATTGGCTTGACTGTAAATCTAAATATATTTGTAGTTATTTAATAAAATTTGAATAGCAATGGTTCACCGTTTTAATGTTGTTCCTCGTTCCTGTTGGTACTAAGGTGGTTATTATTATAAGTACTAGTAAATATATGCACCCTCCGGGTGCAAGTATTTAATTTTTAATGTAATAAGATATTATATTAAATTAGAAAGGCTAATGAAACTAAATAAGAATACAGATAAAAAGATTTGAAACAGAGGGAGTATAATAAAAGATTTGAAACAGAGGGAGTATGATAAAAATGGAACAACTGAAACTTACTCTTCCATCACTCTCATCTTTAATTGTTATTTTTTCTAATTTAAGTATTTAGTTAAAAGAGGAAGTAAAGAATAAAATGACAGTTATTTTATCTTGTTAATGGATTTCATTTAAGATTCATTGAAGAGATTTTTGCTAATATTCATTAAAATAAAACCAAGCAGTTAGAAATCAATAATACTAAGCACATATTTATTAAATTCGATTTTTTAATATCAATATGCAAATTAGCCTTCCCGTTCACACTGTAAACCTCTATTTTGTTGTATATATAAATACAATTGCATGTTGTTAATATGTAGACATAGTTAATAGTATTAATAATGTAAGACAATTTTATTAATAATTGAGGTTTAGATATGTGATGTCAATAACTAAGAGAATTGTGACTTGAGCAGGAATATAGTTTCGGTTACAGACAGAAAAGCACACAATCTCCATTATAATAAGATTTAACAGGTTCATTGCTACTTAACTTCGGGAATCTAACGGAAAGCAGTGTGTGGGGATTAATAAAAATACAATTAATAAAAATAAATAAAACAAAATTAAAACAAAAATTAAATTAAATAAAAAGAGACAAAAATAACAATCTCCCAAAAGGTTTCAGACCAGAAGTGCCATCTGAGCATGAAAAAAAAACCCCGAATTATTGAACACAAAAAGGTATCTCAGCTCTTTTAGTTCAAGACATTTAAAAGGAAACATATTGACTTGCTCGGGAAATATTACTCCTCAAGAAAATAATGTGAACCCGCTAATAAAGGTCTTAAGCTAAAGTCATATCCGTATCTTTTCATTTGCTTCTTTCACTAAATTCCATTTCAGCTTACCAGCCCACAAGAAGGAAAAACCACCTGTATTGGGGAATAGGATACAAATAACCATCTTTTGCACGCGCAGTTGAGTTTATTCTGGGAGTAAACAAAATGCGAGCTCACCAAAAAGAAAGTCTTAAGTTAATTATCAAAAACACAATAACAATAAAACGTCCCAGTGTCACCCAGAATAAATTAGAAGAATCTTAGGAAGACGAAACCATTAAGTACAAGCTAAGAACAAATACAAGACAAACTAAGCGCCTTCTTTACCGGCACTAAATATGTATATGTTATATACTGGCTTCAAATTCACGGTCCTACTTCGTGTATCTGCATACGTAGCGGGTATCGTCACCAACCCTAGGCGATATATGTAGTTGTCGTTTAATGAAATCTACAACAGATGCGTATAGTAGGAGTTTTGACTTTATTTCCTCAATTCCTCGGTCGTGGTGTGAGTGGCGTGAGTTGACAATAGGAATGCCCTAGGATCGAGGATCGACTACTACTGCTACTGGGATGACTGGCGATGTTGGGTTAAAGGGGTGGCTGGTGGCGTCTCACCGCCCTTGGCCGCGACGGACCGTGAGCGTCGGTCACTCACTGTTCGTCGTCCGCTGTCTGACCCTCTCTGGCTGACTTCCTTTTATATATCTCAAACGCCTACGCGTTTCCTTTGTTACACTGATCAGCGGACAAATCTATTTCCGAACGTATTATTACCCATCCTTCTTTGTTCGCTTTTACCGGGAAAAAAGTCATTTGTCATTTTTGTCGTCCCCTCTCTGTTTAATTTAACCGGAAATTCCTATTTCCGTTTGTACAATAGTATACTCTACAGAAAAGAATTTCAAAGTGAGTATGCCACAATAAGTTATGAATATTTATTATTAAATATGAAGATTACTATGACTGATACTTATTTCTGAACCCGCACTGTCAGCTTGACTTAGAATACACTGACCGTATCCCCTGCAGAGGGCTTTACCCCCTCAAACAGGATGCTATTCTGGTTATGACAGTGAACTGCATCTGATAACGAGCATCCAGTTCTGGATATATGGGTTATGTGGAGTACCCCTGGTTTGACATTTCTTCCAGGTCCACTCTGCTATGGCCCCATCTATGGGTCAAATATATAAGTCGTATTCGATAATGACAAAAAAAAAATGAATAAAATCTATGTACAATGTACATACAATAAAGGCGGAAAAATAACCCTAAACCGATTGGCATGCCGTTTAAATCAATGAATCAATCATTCACTCAATCAGTTATGATCAAGATTTAATCGATCGTTTGCACACGGTTTTAGAGTACCCGCTTAAGAATCGCAAGGTTCCGGTTTCGTTACCGATCCCGCCAATTCATCGCATGATTAGGCCAGATTAGGAAATCTCATCTGTGCGGTACAGTGGGGAGCTGACTGTAGGTGTGACGCTCCCAACTTTACCGCACATATAAGATTTTTTTAAGGAAGCGCGTGGTGTATGCAATTACCACATCCAGGATTTGAACTGGGGGCGACGAGTCCATTTCCCGGGACTTTAACCATTACACCACGCGCTTCCCACGGTAAATTACAATATATGATGCATATATTGTAATTTACCGTGGGAAGCGCGTGGTGTAATGGTTAAAGTCACGGGAAATGGACACGTCGCCCCGAGTTCAAATCCTGGATGTGGTAATTGCATTTCCCTTAGCACTAATACCCTTGGGAAAGGTATGAATCCTACTCTCCATCAAGCTATGGGTAAATAGTAGGGCAGTCTGGACTCTTTAACCATGGCTAGGTAACCAGTCTAGGAGAAGGAAAACTTTTAATTCAAACCTGTTAAACTCTGCTTAAGAAATTGACCTTGTGTCGCATCCTGCTCGTGCGGAGTGGTTGGTAAATATATATAAGATTTTCCAGAAAAAACAAGCTCCATGGTCTAGCACTAGCGAAAAGAAGATAGACTCCCTCACTCTCCAGCGGGTCTCTTCACTAGGCATCTTCACTACTCATCGGTAATGTATTTTTTACCTGTAACTTCCATATTTCAAAGGGTTAATGAGTACAGGTCTATTCCAGAATATTGGAATCGTATATTGTATTTATTCTTACTGCAGATAATGGCGGGAATCTGTGTAAAATAACGTCCCAGCTGAGTTTGCATCGAATTTTTATATGTGTACCTGTTAATAGACACAGCTGTTCTTACATTTCCCTGACCCTAGGGTCTTCGCCTATCACTCGTTCACTTGGCAATGTTTTTTTTACTATCTTTTTTAATTTTCTCTAGCAGACATGTGAGTTTCGTCTGTTCAATTGCTTTCACACGTTCCTAGGTTTTGTTAGTGCAAATCTTTATATCAAAGTGTGTAAATACCGCAAATGGAATATTGTGAATCTATACGAAAACTACTTGGGTTGGATTTTACAAGTCGGCAAGTGTACTGTTGGGGTGTGGCTAATTTAATAACTAATTGTAGGTTGGATGATCCCGCACACACAAACGTTTACCCTTTTTCCCTGGCGCCAGTGTCATAGAGTTCAAAGCGTTATATCAAGTAGAAACACCTGGTTAAAATAAATACGGAATTTTCTTCTTTTTTTTTACTTGTTAGAAAAAGAGTGAGAGTTAGAAATAAATAAATACATATATGTGTATGTGTGTGTGCGTGTGTTCATGATATATATATATATATATATATATATATATATATATATATATATATATATGTGTGGTGTGTGTGTGATATATATATATATATACATATATATATGTGTGTGTGTGTGTATTATATATACATATATATATATATATATATGTGTGTGTGTGTGTATATATATATATACATATATATATGTGTGTGTGTGTGATATATATATATATGTGTGTGTGTGTGTGTGTTTGTGACATGTATATATAATAATATATATATATATATATATATATATATATATATATATGTATATGTATATATATGTCTCTGTGTGTGTTGAATGTATATATATATATGTATATATATGTTTGTGTTTGTGGTATGTATATAATATGTATATATATGTATGTATATATATGTGTGTGTTTGTGGCATGTATATAATATATATATATATATATATATATATATATGTGTGTGTGTTTGTGGCATGTATATAATATATATATATGTGTGTGTTTGTGGCATGTATATAATATATATATATATATATATATGTGTGTGTTTGTGGCATGTATATAATATATATATATATGTGTGTGTATGTGGCATGTATATATATATATATATATATATATATATGTGTGTGTGTTTGTGGCATATATATATATATTTATGTGTGTGTGTGTGTGTTTGTGGCATATATATATATATATATATATATATGTGTGTGTTGTGGCATATATATATATATATATATATATATATATATATATGTGTGTGTGTGTGTGTGTTTCTGTTTGTGGTATGTGTATATGTGTGTGTGTTTGTTTGGTATGTATATAATAGATATACATATGTATGTGTGTGTGTTTGTGGTATGTATATAATATATATATATGTGTGTGTGTATGATATATATATATATATGTGTATGAGATATTTATATATATATATATATGTGTGTGTGTGTATGATATATATATGTGTGTGTGGTATACATAATATAACATTTGTGGTATGTATACATAATATAGCATATATATCTGTGGTATATATACATGATATAATTGTATAGGTAGAGAAAGAGGGACGGACAGTGCCGTGGCAGAGAGCATAGCCACATACCTTTAAAACGAATAAGATGTGAGATACGTCATTGTAGGATGATCTATATTTCAGAGAAGTAGATGATATATTAGATTATGGGTTATACTTTTTGACCCACAGGCTATATTATCTAATTGCATTGGATTGGTAACCAGGTGGTACGCAAATGCTAAACATATTAGAATTCTTTATTCAACAGAACCCTTTTTTTAACAAATCCAAAGCTAAAATAGAGTCTGTGGGAAATCCGTGCGTGGACTTCCCAATTTTCGGCATTGGCACTTATATAGTCTTGGGGGACCACTGTTGTGAACCTCGTTGGATTTGTTTTTGTGCGTATTTACACAGACACAAAAACGATAGAAAGATATAAAGTAGGAATATTAAAAATGAATTACTGTATCACGTAACGCTTGCGAGAGAAAAAAAATATGTGTGTGTGTGTGTGTATCTTCAGTAGGAATATAGGTTGGAGGCCCGTGGTGTGATGATTAGAGAGGTAAAAAATGGACGTGTCGATCCGAGATCAAAATCTAGGACGAGGCTATTTGCCGTTCACATACCGCTAATACCCTTAATAATAACTCTGAATTCAAACCTATTAAACTACGCTTAAGAAATTGACCCTGTGTCACATCCTACTCCTTAACCACCATTTAATTTTTTATTTGTCGCTAAAGTTCATTCAGCTTCGTTTATATTATATATATATATATATATATATATATATATATATATTATATATATATAGCTCTCATATACAGCATTTGATTTTTTCTCCAAACCGTCTCATAGCATATACATTGAAAAAGGGTGAATGTTCACCCGAAATATCGGAATTGATCCAACTAGGAACAGAACAACAATTGAATATTAAAAGTCTGATTTTTGTTCTGTTTTTCTTGTTTTTGTTCTTTTTTCCTATGTTTCAAAAGACAAAAAAATAACGTTCACAAGAAGAAAGTTTATACATAACATACATTATATATATAATATATATATATATATATATATATATATATATATATATATATATATATATATATATATATATAATCTTTATGGATATTGATATGATGCCCATCATTATGGATATGTTTATCCAAAAGGTCTCACTACCAATCGGTATTTGTCGTTTTATTGCTTTTTTTTTATTGCATTTCTCCAATTTTATCTTACATGATATTTTCACTGATTTTTAACTATGAAAAATTATATATCTTAAGATAAACAAACCCCCCGCCTTCTAATACTATAAAAAAAAGTTTAAAGAGGAGCACTTATTATTTAGTTATAAGCCGTGAGAAATGTAATGACAAGACGAGAGACCATCGTTTATTGTAACCGATACCGTTGCACACAAATTGCAGACAACAGTGTTAGCGTAATGATCATTACGTGGAGTCAATTTCAAATTAAAGATCTCAATAAATGTCACTCATTGAATAAGAGTCAGTGGATGATTCTTATTCCACATCGCCGGATCAATAACGACAACAAAACTCACTTGAACGAAGCATTTTCTCTATCGATTTACTAAGTATTAATTACCAAATAACATTAAAGCAAGTTATTTTCAGGGTGGAATCGGAATCGTTAAAGCCAACGTTACTAGAATAATTTGACTTTTGTTTGTTTCCGAAAAGAGTGATGTATAACAATGTCTCCAACAGCGTGGTTTCTGTAATGTATACATTTATGTTCCAACCAGGTTAGACGTTATCCAGGGTGTGGTAGATTTTGGTTAAAAGTATTTGACTAGCATGACCTGTCGAAGTATTTAATTTTTAACAGTGAGGATATAAAAATAAATGCAAGTTGAATTTTTCAGGGTGGAATCGGAATCGTTAAAGACAATGTTACTAGAATAATTTGACTTTTGTTTGTTTCCGAAAAGATTGATATATAACAATGTCTCCAACCGCGTAGTTTCTGTAATGTATACATTTCTGTTCCAACCAGGTTAGACGTTATCCAGGGTGTGGTAGATTTTGGTTAAAAGTATTTGACTAGCATGACCTGTCGAAGTATTTAATTTCTAACAGTGAGGATATAAAAATAAATGCAAGTTGAATTTTTCAGGGTGGAATCGGAATCGTTAAAGACAATGTTACTAGAATAATTTGACTTTTGTTTGTTTCCGAAAAGATTGATATATAACAATGTCTCCAACCGCGTATTTTCTGTAATGTATACATTTCTGTTCCAACCAGGTTAGACGTTATCCAGGGTGTGGTAGATTTTGGTTAAAAGTATTTGACTAGCATGACCTGTCGAAGTATTTAATTTCTAACAGTGAGGATATAAAAATAAATGCAAGTTGAATTTTTCAGGGTGGAATCGGAATCGTTAAAGACAATGTTACTAGAATAATTTGACTTTTGTTTATTTCCGAAAAGATTGATGTATAACAATGTCTCCAACAGCGTGGTTTCGGTAATGTATACATTTCTGTTCCAACAAGGTTAGACGTTATCCAAGGTGTGGTAGATTTTGGTTAATAGTATTTGACTAGCATGACCTGTCGAAGTATTTAATTTTTGTTTTGTTTTGTGGGTCATTTAATGCCGATAAAGTTTTGAAATAAATCAATTCCTAATGGATAATACAATTCTTTTATAAATACATTTTTCTATTTAACCCATAGATGGGACCCTAACAGGTACTACCACTCCGTGTTAGAGTAGACCAGGGAGGAATGGTGATGAAGGGGTGCTCCACATTCCCCAAACCTCCAAAACTGGAACCTCACCATCAGATAGAGTTTAACGTCATTCCCAGGACATGTAGACCCGCAACCACCGCCTCCTTGCACCCATATGATAAAAAGGGGTTGGGGGCTTGCCATAAGGGCAATAGGGTTGGGAAAATCATATAGGTGCTAGGGCTTGACATGAGCAGCCGATAGATCGGAGGCGGCCTCTCCGACTGCCCGTCTAGCCCAAGATAGGGCTAAAGTAGAATATTGCATGTCATGAACTGCTCATCCACCTGGGCTCTATCCTTGAGCATCACGGGTCGCCACCCACGGCCAACAGGTGGCCCCATTGGGGGAGTCTCACCCCTCTGCAGAGGTGCAGTCTGTGCATTCTAACGCCCCACCGACAGGGTGGTATTTAATTTTTAACAGAGAGGATATAAAAACAAATATAAGTTAAATTTATTCTAACTGATTTATATCCTCTCTGACAAAATCAAATGTTTTTGCAAGCACTCAAATATCTATAAAACAACTGGGACTTGTGGATATACCATAGTCTGATATTTTAATTATTAGAACGGTTGATATGTTTACCTAAGAGCCATTGAAAATTAGTTCAATATGTAAAGAAATATTATAATCGTAATTTGAGTTTCTCACTCATTTTTTTCTTCCTTTCCATCTTTTCATTATGATAGATTGAAACAGGTTAGCGTTATCGCTTCCTTTCATCCACCCTCCACTATCTTTTCCGTACGCTTTTTTCTTTCTTTCTATGTGGCATGTCTGATTTCACCCTTTCTTTCTTTATAATGAAAACGCTATGGTCCATTATTTAGTTGGTGACGATACTCATAATAAATAAGAATTCGGCGGATACGCAACACCAGATAAGGAATTAAACTTTTGCAATTAATCTTGGACGGTCTTATTTTTAACCTGATGTTGTTGCAAGATGATGACGGACGTACAATTAAGGAACACGAGTATTAATATATAGATGTTACTTATTAAGCATTATATCTAAGACTAGTGATCAGAATACCAATAATGCATACAAACAAAATGCAATGTATAAGCATACCGACACATACAAGCAAAAAAAAATAAAAAAAATATGCTGTCATACATGTTTAGATATGCTCATTTACAAGAACTTCAACGTTACTCGGAACGAGAGCTGTTTTTTTATTTGCCGTTCCAGTTGGACCATAGAGGGAAAATTAAAGAAAAGAACAAAAGAAAATGTCATTGTCAGATAGTTGGGATATGAAAGTGAGGGTGATGCCAATTGGAATAGCTGTCCTTGGAACAGTCCTGAAAGACCTAGGAAAGAGCCGAGGGTAACAGGATATCAGAGTAAGAATCGACACTATCCACACCACAGCACTGCTAAAATCAGATAGAACAGTTTGAAGAGACTGGAATCCCAGCAGAGATTTACTGTCATTCAGAATCCAATACTTGTCTTCTAGTGAGGCTTATTGCTCTAAGGGACTGTCGACGGGAAATAAAAGAAATCGAAAAGATAAACATTTACCTTAAAACAACATTGATAATAATAAGTAGATCTCTTAAAAAGCTTTCTTAATAATAATAATAATAATAATAATAATAATAATAGACTTTGTAATAAAAACGGATCACCTTATCCCAGCAAGAAGACCAGACCTAGTGTGGATTAACAAAAAAGAAAGAACTTGACAACTGGTGGATTTTGCAGTTCCAGCAGATCACAGGGTGAAGCCGAAGGAAAACGAAAAAATGGACAAATACCTGGACCTTGACAGAGAACTAAAAAAAGTTATGGAATATGAAATTGAAAGTGATACCAATTGTAGTTGGCGCACTTGGAACGGTCCCAAAAGGATTGGAAAAGGGTTTGGAAAGTTTGGAAATCAGAGAAAGGGTTGAAACCATTCAGAACACTGCACTGCTGCAATCTGCCAAAATATTCAGAAGAGTCCTGGAGACCTGAGGAGACTTGCTGTCACTCAGACTCCAGTGAAAGACCATCAGCTAATGCTCATGTGAAAACTCAGAAATAAAATAATAATAATAATAATAATAATAATAATAATAATAATAATAATACCTACATATATATATATGAATATGTGGCTTACGATCAAGTCACGTTGAAACCATTGGTTCCCACTAGATTATAAAGTTGAGCAGTGATGATCCAGTTCAATACGTAAATGTGTGATCTTTTAAGCAATACCAGGTACTCTAAGAAAAATGGTGCTAATGTTTCTTGTAGAACTCCACTAACAATATCACAGAAATCTGTGTCTCCAAGTGACAGACCGAAGATAACACCCGCTGACCCTTTTTATGTGTGTGAGAGAATGTTACATAATTGATGGGTAACCTGATAACTGTGTGCTGTAGCGTAGATTTTAAAATAACGGTTTATTGAAAAACACGGGAGGAAAACATTAGCACATTATGATTTGTGTTTGGACCTGCGTATCCGGTTTGCGATTACAACATGGGAAGTAGCCATCGAAAACAGATTTTGGGTAAACGTTTAGCGAAATGGACCGCAATGGTAGTTCTTGTTCAATAAGCCACATTCTCACACGCGTGTCTGGGATCTGGATCTAAGAAAAAAATATATATGAGTTCAAAAAACAATGTCTTGTGTTGTTACTCAGAACAAACAAATAACACAAGAATATCCAGCCCAAGTGAAGAAAAAAAAAAAATCTACCAGAATAACACATAAACTTAACCACCGATCCAGTGATAGACAGATCCAACCCGAGTTAAAACGGAAGAAACAGAAGTTAAATATCTAAGTGAAGATACAAGTATGTAACAAGATGTATGCATGTGTACGCATTTATACTGTACTAGGCATAATATGCGACGAAACATCTTATTATAATGGAGATTGTGGGTTTATCTGTCTGTAACCGAAACTATATTACTATACAAGTCACAATTCCTTTTGTTATTTACATCACATTCTCCATGATTTGATTTTTAATTTAAACTTCAATTATTGATAAAAATCATTTTACATCATTAAGACTATTGACCATATCAACAAACCATTAACATGCAATTGTATTTATATATACAACAAAATAGAGGTTTACAGTGTGAATGGGAAGGCTGATTTGCATATTGATCTTAAAAATGTGATTTTAATAAATCAGCCTTCCCGTTCACACTGTAAACCGCTATTTTGTTGTATATATAAATATAATTGCATGTTGTCAGTACGTAGACATAGTTAACAGTATTAATAATGTAAGTCAATTTTATTAATAATTGAGATTTAGATAAAAATAAAATCATGGAGAATGTGATGTAAATAACTAAGGGAATTGTGACTTGAGTAGGAATATAGTTTCGGTTACAGACAGAAAAACACACAATCTCCATTATAATAAGATATTCCCTTTGAACTGCACGTATTTTTTTCAGGAGCTGATGCCTGTTTTAAAAAAACGTGCTGTTATATAAAAATGTATAGTAAAGTTATAGAGGATACAAATAAGCCTAATGATTAAAATGCTAAATCAAAAATAAATAAATAAATAAATAACGAAAGAAAGAAAGCAACCACAAAACCAGCCCAAAAAAGGATAAAAAAAATATAGACAAAATGTTTTTAATCTGCATAGAAAAGAAACTCATTATGTTTCTAGTGTTAATGTCTGTAACTTATAAAAAAAAAGTAATTGCGTGAATATTGCTTCCGGCAAGTATGAACTAAAGAAGAAGAAAAAAAAGTCATAATCTTGCACTCAACGACCTTCTGCGTTTTTACTGATAAGGTGCCAAGACAAAATAAAAAATAAATGAATAAATAGAATCGAATTTAAAAAAAAAAAGTAGCCATCACACGAAAACCTAAAGAAAAGAGAATTGAAGAACTAATTTTATTTTTGGTTCATTTCCTTTCTATTTCATGAGGGACTCAAGAAAAATAATAACCTACTCTACATTATCACTTATCATGTGTGTCAGCATTGAGTAAATGCCTAGACCAAGTTATGCGCACAACGCTACAGTTAACTCTTTGTATTATTCAGACTATTGTCCTCATCTTTATAATCAGCTACACAACGTTTCGGTCGATGTGTCCTCCAGGTGTTTCTTGTCGGACTCGGTAACCTTGTCTTCGAGCTCAGGAGCCTTCCCAATTACATCATGAAGAGAGGCTCCCGAGTTCGACAAGAAACACCTGAAAAAGGTCGAAGGGCACATCTGGATGCAACTACAAGACAACGTTATGCAGTTGCGCATTTATCATTGACAAGTTGATTTGTCAAGTTTTGTATGTGGCGTGAGCCAGTGGTCCTAGTGGTAGAGTCATTGGCTTTGCATTCTGTGGTCACTGTTTGGATCTCTATCCGAGAGAGATCGCGGTATACACTGATGATGAGATCTAATATAGGTATAACTAACTGTCCAGTGTTCTGCACGTGGTATTCGCTGAATCTTCTTGCCGTGATCATATGTTAGGTTTACACACACACACACACACACACACACACACACACACACATATATATATATATATATATATATAATATATATAATATTATATATGAAGTGAACAAACAATATGTTTGAAATGCAGAAGGCCGAGAATTTTTGGGAAATTATGTGCTTAATTAAAGTCATACCTAATTTGTTAATTAATTATAATTAAATGTATTAGGCGTGCATATCGGTTTAAATGTAAAGCGTAAACAAATAGAGAAAAGTCGATCTCTGTATGTACATTTCAGCCCATTAGGCCTTATCAGCAGAGCTATAGACAGGGCAGTGCTTTGATTCGAACCCTACCTGTTAGGCTGACAGGCGGACACTCTAACCATTACACTAGCAGGCTTCCCCAGAATTTCTCGTTTATTTTAAACTGATATATATATTGCGCACATTTTGGGTGACTTATAGCACGACAGTATGAAGTGAACAAACAATGTGTTAGAAATGGCGAAGGCCGACAATTTTTGGGGAGATTATGTGCTTAATTAAAGTATATATAATTAAAGTCATCGGGATGACCTAAAGTCGGATTCAACCAGACAGCGACCTCTTTGCACTAAACCAAGAATATTATTTCTGCATTTGAGGTGAAACGCCACACCTATAAACAGCTCCTTGCTTTACCGCACAGATCCCTGTGCTACTCATAGACTGACTTGGCGATGAAAGGTATCGAACCAGGAACCTTGTGGTTCTTCGGCAGGCACTACCAAATGAACTAAACCGGCCTTTATATATATATATATATATAATTTAAAAGAAAGGAAATGAATCCGACGGTATGAGTATATATAAAAGATATGAAAAGATATGATTTTCATGAAATCCATATATTGTTCAATATCAGCTATGTTATAAAAATGTTTTCACTTTAACAGCATTTTGTGGTGTTTTCATATTTTTTTTATATATACTCATATATATATTTATGTTTAGCATTTCAAATTTATTTTCTAATTCTATTCGTTGAATATTTATTTTTATGTAAAACAATAGCAGTTGCCATAATAGAATTGTATATTTATTACGGTACATTGCAAGTGGATTAACCGTAAAGGTGTAAATCTTAAGAGTAGTGTACCCGTGGGAACTTTGCGCTAAACCAAGATAAGAAAGCCAGAAATTACTATGAATTGATTTGATCGTATAAATAATTCTAGATCCAAAGTGAGAAAAGAAAACATTCTATAATGAAAAAAGATCGCAAAGTGGTTTGAATATTATTTGTTGTTCTTTTGTTTTCTATTTATTTTCACAGTAGCCGCGAACGTCTTTCCATATTTTAATACTTAACAAGTTAATAGAATTGCGGTTTTTGCTGGAATTCAATTCAGTATATAGTCATTTTTACTGTAGAGAAAGGATTAATAAATAATACTGATATGGAGTATTATATATAAGATATATCAATGGAGCTTAAATGAGTCTTGCTTTTCTTGGAAATATATATTTCATTTTGCGTTTTATATTCTTTTTTTTTCTAATATTATCTAATATTTTTCTTATATCACTTATTTTAGAAAGTTTCAAAATATTTATTACATTCTAACTGTTTATATTATGATTACTTTCCTAATTGAATCTTATCCAAGAAGAAGAAAAGTAATTATTATTGATCACTAAACGAAAATTAATGTAGTTAGAACTAAAGCTTCTTAAGAATTTATACCAAGGAATGAATTTATGAAATATCACTTTTTTTTTTCATCTTAATTTCCGTATATATTTCCACTAGCTTCAAAGCCGCTATATCAGGCATCAGTTAAGATGGCTCCAGCAGAGGGCTCAGAATTATGCTTTTGGTCCAACAATTACATTTAATTTAAAGAAAATTCAATATACTTATGATCTTGTTTTCCGTATGATATATCCGGGTTAAGGGATATATTCTGAAGTCGGTATTTGGTATATTATCGCAGTAGTAGCTGGTGTGTCGAATGGCAATACGTCTTCCGAGCAGGCATGGTGTAGTCTAACGAGTAGGTGTAGGTGCCAGTACCAACACAGTGTCGACTATTTATACATGACACTGTCCAATCAGATTATAGTGAGGGCGTACCAATATATTTACATATTCATTACATCACCGTACAAATAATAATTTCTATTTCATGGGTGACTTTCGGTGGATTTCGCAATTAATTTTAAAAATTACTAAATTTATTTCCCAAATTATAAAAATATTCTTATAAAAAAAATAAAATAAAAATTTGGTCGCAAAATATCGTTAAAAAAATCGTCGAAAATAAACGCATTAATTAAAACTTGCGAATCTGAAATTTTGGGATTGCGGGTCAAGATTCGGTCCGGAATGTTTTTAATTTGCTCACGGATTCGGTCTCATTTCAAAATGGTATGATATGTTGGACTATAGCCTCTTGGTGTAAAGTTGAATATGTGACAGTGGTACTGATAATCGCATTTAGTATATGAAAAGATTATCCTTTTGAGTTATTGTAACAAAATATCTTACGTTTCTTTATCTTCTTGAGACTATTGTTAGTGAAAAGCTTAAAGGGAAAGGACACAAAATCCGAATAGGTCTTTTTATAATGGAGATTGTGTGAGTCTCTTTCTGTAATGGAAACTACCTCACTATCAACGTCACAAGTCTCTAATTTATTTCCACCGTCAACTTTAAAGTCATTTACATTATATTCTCAATAATTCTCATTATATTCTAAATAATCATGTCATTATTTAATCTTACTTAGCATAATATTTATCAACAATGTCTTTATTAAGATCGAATTGCTTTAAACAGGCCATATTATTAATGTGATTAAAATCATGCAATATGTGTTTTATTTCATTGAGAAATAAATGTTTATATATTATATGGTGTTAATCTGCATACAGGTTTTAACAAACCGTGTTTAATAAATAATTATTTGGTGCTATTGATTCCTAATATTATGGATTTATTCTTAAACGTATTAATATATATATGTATAATTTTATATTTAAATCAATTAGAATAAAATAGAAATAAGTGTAATCTTTGTGTTCCTATTTAATTTCATTAGTCTTTTTAATTAAATATGATCATCGTGTAGCGCCAGCTGCATGGATATCCATGATAATCTCTCACCAACCGTCCCTATCATTCATTTTCTTCGGGAGGTCTCCCGCACAGGATATAGTATCAGCACAGAACTGGTCTATGTGGATCCTTGCTGGACGACCCACACTGGTATGTATATGTTTTGGCTTCCATAGGATGACGTTGATTCTGAGTCCATCATTACTTTTCCAGCAATGTACAGCAAGTCTTGTTCCTCTTACTCGAATGTTTTGTGTGATAGGGAGCAGGTGGCCTTGTCGGTTGTTGTCTCCACGATTTGTTCAAGGTCGCACGCAACATTCTTGTGCAGCTCCCATCGAGTCTATTCTCCAGGCGCCTCGTCAAGGTCAAGCAATACATTATCACTGATACCAACACGGCCTGGAAGAATTGTTGCTTTAACCTGTCGGTGTGATTTGATTTTACATTGGGTTAGCTCAGTCGGTAGAGCGTTCAGCTAGAAACCACAAGGTTCCTAGTTCGATACCCACCCTCGCCAACTCAGCGTATGAGTAGCACAGGGATATGTGCGGTAAAGTAAGGAGCTGATGGTAGGTGTGGCGCTCCACCTCAGACGCAAAAACAATCTACCTGGTCTAGCGCTATTGAAAAGGGGATAGACTCCCTCGCTGATTGGCTGATTGGCTGATACCGACATTAGGCCACCCCGACTACTTTACTTACTTAATCACATAAATATCCAGATGGAGGAGATTGGGTCCCTTAGTCTTGGAAATCAATCCATATAGACAAGGGAAATTCGGTTATAGAACCTCTGCTGCCTAGCGGCTATACTTCATCTCAAGAAATATCTAGTTGAAGTCCCTAATGTGTAATGTCGAACTTCAGCGCTATCAAGCAACCCCTTTGAGATTAGTGTTGCCAAACTGCATTGGTTATTTTTTTTTTAAATTTTTATTTGCTTTTCCTTAGGACCACAATGGCAGTATGGCTAGGGTTAGGAGCTACTGCTTGGATGACTGATCATCCTCAATATCAACCCACCCAGGCTACGTGGCTGCACGCTTTGTGAACGCTACACTATCGTCTCTAGACGACAGAGGGATGCCAACGATATTTTGCAAAAGACTTTTGAACTAGCCTGTTTTATAACTGAAAGGGTGGATGTTAACAAATAAATTTGAAATTTGAACTTTCCTTTTTTCAATAAAATTACCCTTTAGTCACACTTGACACCGGTATTTGATATCACTTATGAAAAATACGAAAAAATGAAACAAAACAGAAATCTGTGTTAATGTTGTTTCGTATAAAGTGTGGCGTTTCATGTTGAATGATCTAAAAATGTTAAAGAATGTTTTAATAATTTTCAGTAAAAGTCAAATAAAAAACCAATAACAAAATACCGAGAAATGTTTGAGATTTTAGTGCTACTTCGGTCTTCACCAATAGCCACCAATAACTGTCAATTATACATTGGACAAGTTAATTACTAGTAATGAGATGTTATTACTACACTGGCAAATTAGACTTTGAAGCCTAAAAGTTAATTAGCATGTTGACAAACTTCAATACAACAAATGTATAAAGCAAATGTTCTTTTTCTTTTGTTTATTTTTTGAATTCTTGAACGATTGCCAACATTATGTGCTGCAATGTACTTGGAGATAAGAAATTATTTATTTCCAGAAAACCGAAATGATTAGCCACGTGTGTTATTTCCTTTAACCTACTTTACAATTCTATATGACCAATACATTAGGACAATTCTTCTTAATTCAATTTTGTCATAAACAGTTAATCTTTGAGGGAAATATTGGGGAAAAAAAAGTCTATGACAACATACCATGTTCTCAAAAGTGTGTGATCACACAAACCACCTGAATAAGACGAACAAGACATTGAAGAATAATTAAAGTTCCAATTACCATCGAACTGGGAAGACAAGGCAACAAACGGTTGTAACTCAAATACAAACCCGAATGCTACAAAGTCTACTGCAAAATGACAAAGTATATATAAGACTCCACAATGTCATTCAAATCAAGTAGTGTCCAAGACAGCTGGTATAAATAGGAATCAAGAATGATCCATACATGAATCTGGGTGATTCCATTCCTTGAGTCCTGATTGGCTGCTTGATTTGAATGACATTGTGGAGTCTTATACATACTTTGTCATTTTGCAGTGGACTTTGTAGCATTCGGGTTTGTATTTGAGTTACAACCGTTTGTTGCCTTGTCTTCCCAGTTCGATGGTAATTGGAACTTTAATCATTCTTCAGACATGTTTGACAATGATAAAGCTAATAGCCTTTGGAAAAGTATGAAACCTTCCATACTTCCAGCAGCTGCTTACGGTCAAGTCACGCTTAAAGGAACGGTTCCGCTAGATCACCGTAGTTAAACAACGGGAGGCTTTTCAGTATTTAGATGGGCGACCATTTAAGTAAAATCCCACACTGTAAGCCAATACCTAAAGTGGTGAGATGCTGAAATCCAGTGCTACCTAGGATCTCCTGCGAAACTGCATTGGATCCTTACATTTCCTTTGCATAACAGCGGAAGTGTAGAGAGGGTGGATTTTGCTGTTTGTGTGAACCCACAAAAGTCTACGTAGTACAAAAATGGACACTACTCCATCGTCTCTCATAGACGGAAGGATGCCAACAATATATATAATATATATATATATATATATATATATATATATATATATATTCCCAACGTTCTTTTTCTCATACTTCAAATTTTAAACAGACCGATAAACAAGGATTATTACTCGCCTTTCTCCTTATTCTGAGATTAAAAAAAAAATTATCACCTTCCACATAACAACGAAAGCCATGAAGATGATCTAATTAATTGATCGAAACACTGCAGCGTCGGCCAATAAACTCACCACTTAACTCATTTAAACCTGT
>CM042146.1:14889172-14891672 GCA_023376005.1 Doryteuthis pealeii
ATTTTGTTAAAAAATATATTAATTATTGTTACTATTTTGCTATTCCTAATCAAATTCTTAACCTTAATACTCCCTAATTACTGTCAAAATTAGTATTGTCCCGTTTTTCCTTTTTTTGTTTTGCGTAACAGTTATCAACGTACGAAATGGGATGGGTGCTTTCTGTATTTTTGGAACCTTTCCGTTCACTAAGGGCCATGACGTAGTGTCCAATAAATAAATATCTGCATCAGCGCAAGTTGTTCGTAACAGTCATATTCCTAAGTTACCTGTGAGATATTAAAGTTGCCCAGTATATTAAATGTCAAGTGGTGGCAGCATGTTTCAAACAAGACCGTCCTGGAGAGAACTGGGCTCCCAGGCATTCACGACATACTTGTCTAACGAAACCTGAGATGGGCTGGCCACTTAAACAGACTTGGGGATGACAGACTGCAAAAGCAGATTCTGTACCGTTAACTGAGAGAGGGATCACGTGGAATCAATAGACCAAAGCTCAGGTACAAAGACAACATCAAGAGGAACCTGTAGGACTTTAACATCCCCATAGGCAGTTGTCAAGACGCAACCAGAGACCGAATGAATTGGAGGAAAAGGATTCACGTGGTGTCCTCATCGGATTCGATGGACAGCAATTAATTATATAGCTGTGCGAATCGCGTCAAGGTTATCAACGTACGGAATGGATAGGTGCTTTATTTATTAGATATTTACCAATCCCTCCGCACGAGCAGGATGTGACACAAGGTCAATTTCTTAAGTGGAGTTTAACAGGTTTGAATTCAGAGTTTTCCTTCTAGACCGGTTGCCTAACCAAGGTTAAAGAGCACAATCTGCCCTACTATTTACCCATAGCTGGAGGGAGAGTAGGATTCATACCTTTCCCAAGGGTATTAGCGCTAAGTGAAATGGAATTACCTCGTCCAGGATTTGAACTCTGGGCGACAAGCCAATTTCCCATGACTTTAACCAGTACACCACGTGCTTCCTTTTAATTATATCTACTAATAAATGGTTTTGGTTAGTTGGAGTTTAAGACATGTCAACCCTTGCTGGGTTATTTTATACCGAAGACGTTTGTTGTCACTTAGAACTGTCTTTTAACCTAACTGCCTAATCCACTCGGCCATGTGTCCAATTGTACTTTGGGAACTTATAAACCTAATGTCTTGATTTGGCTAGAATATCTACCTATTTTACTTATGTAGGATTTTTACCTGAAGAAGGCCGTAGGGTATATCGGCCGAAACGTTGTACAAATAACAATGAAGATGGGGACAATAGTCCGAATAACGCTAATAATACTAATCTTCAAGCCTCATCGCAAACATTCAGAAAAACTTTTTTACTATTTAACACAAGGATGGGACCCTAACAGATACCACCACCCCGGGACAGAAATGACCATGGATTAATGATGATGAAGGGGTACCCCACACTTATCAGAGCTCCATAATTGCAACTTCATCAGATAGAGTTTAACTTCATAACGAGCTCATGAAGATGTTCAGCCACCGCCTAGCACATACGATAAAAAGGGTTTTGGGATTTCTTAATCCGTTTTACAATAATTCTTAATATATCATTGATTTGATACCTTTATATTTTCATTCAGTTTTTCTTGTGGAAAATGAGGGGTAATTTTGACCCCTTTCTTGAAAGAGAAATAGTGTATGGATTTTATTGAACTTTGCTCCTTGTTATCTCTACCAATTTCCCTTTATAAAAGTACGTACGCTCGATCATTGTTCTTACATGCTATATATATTAGTCATTTAGTCTTGGAGAAGTGCAAATAATTACATGTATTGCCGTGACGATAGATAGTCTACCAAAAAAAAAATGTATCATAATATTCCGTCTGATTAACGTTTTTCTTTGTTTATGCAAAACTATACGATAAAGCTTATCTCTAACTTCATTTCCTAAAAAGTACGGCCGTTATTATCTTGCAATATCCTGTTTTAAAATCGCCAAATCGTCCAAGATAAAATACAAACATATAATCTGGTCTTGTTAATTATTTCTTATGGGTATCGTCACCAACCGAAAATAATCAATTAAGATTATAAAACTCGTCCAAAAGAAAAGTATATATATATATATATATATATATATATATATATATTACTAGCAAATATATGCACCCTCTGGGTGCAAGTATTTAAGTTTTAATATAATAAAATATCATGTTAAATTAGAAAGACTAATGAAACTGAATAAGAATTCAGATAGAAATATTTGGAACAGAGGGGGTATAATCGGAAAATAGAACAACTTTGAAACTAACTCTTCCTTCATTTTTCATTACTCCCGTCTTTCAGTGGTAAATTTTCCTAATTTAACTATTTAGTTAAAATAGGAAGTAAAGAATAATATTACAGTTATTTCTTCTTGTTAATGGATTTCTTTTAAGATTTATCCCCGAGATTTTTGCTCATATTCAATAAGATAAAACCAAACAATTAGAAATCAATAATACTAAGCATATATTTATTAA
>CM042146.1:14894172-14919172 GCA_023376005.1 Doryteuthis pealeii
GAGAAGGAAAACTCTGAATTCAAACCTGTTAAACTCCGCTTAAGAAATTGACCTTGTGTCGTATACTGCTAGTGTGGAGGAGTTGGTAAATATTATATATATATATATATATATACCAAAAAAACACTATTTTAAATCGAAATTGACACAAAGATTGTTGATCAATTTTAAACCACACATACACACACATATATATATATATATATATATATATATAAACACAATGCTTCAAGCAAATGCTAAAAATCTCTCTCTCATATATATATATATATATATATATATATGAGAGAGAGATTTTTAGCATTTGCTTGAAGCATTGTGTTTATGCTGGTTTGATGGTTGGTTTTGAAGGCTATCACAATGCAAGTGTAACGGAAAATGAGGTTACAATGATGTTATTCGTCTACGTTGATTTATTTTCTTAATATTTTGGGATAAAGTTCCTTCGTCAGAAGATTCCTGAAAGCTAAGTTTAAAGCTGTAATCTTCTTGCTAGGACTTGTCCATTCTTGTGTATGTATGGTGACATCTTCCTCCAAATTCTCTGCTTGTATTCAAACCTGTTAAACTCCGCTTAAGAAATTGACCTTGTGTCGCATCCTGCTCGTGCGGAAGGGTTGGTAAATATATATATATATACTAACAGGACCTGTCAATATACTAAATCATGATTATTTAATTATTACGACATTTGATATGTTTACTTAAGAAGTATTGCAAAATAGTTATTTATGTAAAATGTTTAATAATCTTGATTTAACTCCCTCTCGCTAATTTTTCTTTCTTTCCTTCGTTTCATTATGTTCGATTGAAACAGATTAACGTAATCCTTTCCACCCTCTTTCTCTTCTCTACCCCCTTTCTTTCTGGTTATGTCTACGTATTGTGTAGCATGTCTTTTTATATCCCTATATGTTCTTTATAATAAAAACAGAATGGTTCATTATTTAGCTGAGGTAATGATTCTTATAAGAAATATAAATTCGGGGGATAAGCAATACCAGATAATCAGGATTTACATGTTCATATTTCATCTTGAGGATTTAAACGGTCTCATCTTTAATCCGATGGTGTTGCGAGATAACGGTCGTACGCGTAAGGAACACGAGTATTAATATATAGAGCCTTGTATACTTTATAAACCTTAACATCGTTGCTTTGTTCTATTCTCATTCCAAAATATGTACATATTTTTTTTGTTTCAGTGAACATTTACAATAATAACTTGTTACATACACCGTAGAATAGGTAGGACTGTGCACAGTACTAAGAATACAATAAATTACATTTTTCTAAAACATATTAGCAAACTAATAAAAGTTATTTCTCGGAATTTTTTAGATGAGGCATGATAATTAGTATTATTTGTATTATTCAGACTATTTTCCTATCTTCATTGTTATTACAACGTTACGGCCGATGTGCCCTTCGGCCTTCTGCAGGTACTTCTTGACCGACTTGGAAACTTTCTCGGACTTGGGAACCTTCTTTAACTAATTGACATATAGTCCAGCGGATAAAGGAGTTAGGTTAAGACAGTTCTAAGTGACAGTTATCTCTAGACTGCAGGTTCAATCCTTGTCAGGGGGCAACCGTAACAGAATAATTCACACAGCTTTACACCTGTACCCCGACTGCGGTTAGCGGAATGACAACAGGATACCCCGTGGACTGAATAAAGGTTTAGGTTCCTAGTTCCGAGATGTCTCCTGATTCCGACAAGAAGGTTGCCGATTTAAAATAAAAGGTTCCGAGCCCGGGAACCAAGTCCGGCTAGAAATACATGAAGAAGTCTGGATGGCACATCGGCCGAAACGTTATACAGATAACAATGAAAATTAGAACAATAGTCCGAATTATCCAAATAATACTAATAAAAGTGTATCCGTTGAATAAGGACAGAAATTGTAGAGGATAACCTCAATATAGTAACAATTCAAATTACCATAGGTTTCTTCTTTGCGTGGACCAGATTTCCAGTTACGAAGTCTCTTGATTGAAATAACAAAAAAGATTCAAAACACTTGATAGGGTAGGATCCAGAAGGTTTCTCAACGATCAAATCCGTATTTTCTTTTTCAGAGCGGTGAAATTTCTTAAACAATCAGGTTAAGTTTACAAACGTCATATATTAATTTCTAGATAGTTAAAATCTCTTTTTATAAATCTTTTCATGAAATTTTAAATAAACAATGAACAAAAACATTTAATAAATGTTGGTCTTAATTTCTAATGTCCCCTTCTCACAATCAAATGGAAAATCCCTACTTAGTAGTATTGATTTTATGAACAATTTTTTTCTATTTCTCTGAATGTTTGAGATGAGGCTTGAAGAGTAGTATTATCTGCGTTATTAAAAAAAATTAACACAACTCCTACCACAGCTACGGTTAGCGGAATGAGAACAGGATACCCCCGTGGAATAAAAGGGTTAGGTTCAGGCTTCCGTGATGGCTCCCGATTACGACAAGAAAGTTCCCAAGTTCGAAAAAAAGGTTCCCGAGTCCGACAAGAAATACCTGAAGAAGACCAGAGGGCATATCGGCCGAAACGTTGTACAAATAACAATGAAGAATGGGACAATAGTCAGAATAACGCAGATAATACTT
This sequence comes from Doryteuthis pealeii, assembly GCA_023376005.1. Classification (NCBI taxonomy): domain Eukaryota; kingdom Metazoa; phylum Mollusca; class Cephalopoda; order Myopsida; family Loliginidae; genus Doryteuthis; species Doryteuthis pealeii. The sequence goes on from CM042146.1 coordinate 14,896,782, forward strand.
TTTTTTTCGTTTGTGAAATTTGAACTTTCAAATTTTTATATCTCATTATTTTTTAGTAAAATTCTATTTACATTTTTGTAAACACGATTTCTAAATTTCATATTTTCCACAAATTGTTTGATAACGCTTAATTTTTATATTCCTGATATTAAAGTGTTAAATTCAGAAAAACAAAGTTGTTTGTCAGCTCTGAGCCCCAAGAAGAGCTAGTCTAATCTACCTGCTGGTTCTAAATTATGAGAGTGGGTCGTTCAATAGCTGAGTTCAAGAGAGGAATTGTATCACATACAGAAAACAACTTGACATTAAAAAGATCAATGTTCGTTAGCTGATAGTATTTTGAAATTATCATCTCCAAAAGGACAAACAATCACGTATTAATTGATGCACTACTTTGTGTGCAAGTGTGCATCATTGCGGAGTAATCTGGCAAATGTTAGCAAGCTAAAAATCGCACTACGTCTGGTTTATTGCCTTAAGAACAATTTATCAAACCGAGCTAAGCTTAATAAAGACAGGACAGTATCAGTTTCTTTAGATGTGAAGTGTTTGTTAGCAGTTTATTATTACAAGGTTTTACGAAGAAAATATGAAGTGGGCCTAGTGTTCAATTGTTCTATGACAGACTGTTGCTTCCCAACAATGTCTGCCGGGAATGTTCGTGTTTGATTATGATATAAACACTCCGAAGCGGTGGACAGAATTACGTAACGAAAAAATACAGGTGTGTTATCACCAATATTGCTCCACCAACAGCAAGTAAATGTATTTCCCCAAAAATAAATGGGGGAATATTTACTTTCAGTTCTTCATAATAAATGTGGCTGGCATATATATATATATATATCTTATTATAATGGAGATTGTGGGTTTGTCTGTCTGTAACAGAAACTATATTATTATACAAGTCACAATTCCTTTAGTTATTTACATCATATTCTCCATGATTTTATTTTTATTTAAACCTCAATTATTAATAAAATTGTTTTACATTACTTACACTGTCGACCATATCTACATGCTAATAACATGCAATTGTATTTATATATACAACAAAATAGAGGTTTACAGTATGAATGGGAATGTTAATTTGCATATTGATCTTAAAAAAATTGATTTTAATAAATATATGCTTAGTATTATTGATTTCTAATTATTTGGTTTTATCTTAATGAATATGAGCAAAAATCTCTTCAATAAATCTTAAAAGAAATCCCTTAACAAGAAGAAATAACTGTAATATTATTCTTTACTTCCTATTTTAACTAAACAGTTTAATTAGAAAAATTTACCAATGAAAGACGGGAGTAAGGGAAAATGATGGAAGTGTTAGTTTCAAAGTTGTTTTATTTTTCATCATACCCCCTCTGTTCCAAATATTTTTATCTATATTCTTATTCAGTTTCATTAGCCTTTCTAATTTAATATCATATTTTATTATAAAATTTAACTAAAATACTTGCACCCGGAGGGTGCATATATATGCTAGTATATATATATATATATATATATATATATATATATATATATATAAAACGTTTAGCTCAATCGGTAGAGCGTCCATCAAGGAACTACAAGGTTCCTACTTCGATACTCGACCTCGCCAAATGAGCGTATAACACACGGGTATGTACGGTAAAAATCAGAATTCAAACCTTGCGTCAAATCTTACTCGTGCAGAGAGTTTGGTAAATATGTATATACTATTATTATCTGCATTATTCAGACTATTATCCTTATCTTCATGGTTATCTGTACAACGATTCGGCCGATGTGATCTCCGGCCTTCTTGTCAGAGAAAGATTGTATATAATACAACACATAAAAACAAATTAGAAATCAATTAGTACTGTGAACCTTTCGCCAACCTTCTATATAATTCATTGTCCCCGGCATGTCCTCTGTGCAGCACATAGTATCCGAATACTGCTGCACGAACTCATAACCGGCATTTTTCTACGGAATCCATAACATGGACATGCAATGGGGGCCGTCCAGGAATTTATCGTATTTCCTACTAAATGAAAAAACACATTTTCATACAATTAACTGTAACCAGATAGATAATAATATAAATATATATAGAAAACAGAAAAAAATAATAATCTAATAGAAATAAATCCCCTTTACCCATTTTAATATTTGATATGTAATCATTATCCATTGGTATATCAGATTTGAAGAGGCAAATATTCTGAAATAGATTTACATCTGATGTACTAAAGAATTTATGGATTTATTTTTAATACTCTGGATGTGTAAAAATATATACACAAAATCTATATATGTGCATTTGAGTTCTCAATTTTGGTTGAATCATGCCAGAGAAATATTGGATGTCATTCTCCCACACACACACATATATATATATATACCAAACTTGTTGGTAAATTCTCGCGGTGAGAAAAAAAAAGCAAATAGTTTGATTGTAAAAATATACTACCAAACATCACCTGGGGAGAAAAAAATTTGGAAAAAAGTTAAAGACCAAGATAATCGTACCAACCAAAAATAATCTATTGGTACAATATTTGGCCAAAAGAAGAAAAAAACAATTCATATATATATATATATATATATATATATATATATATATATATATATAAACCTAATAAAAAACCTACTAAAAAAACCTACTAAAAGTTTCGCTAAGTGCTCCTCAGGGCTAAGATCCGACTTTTAGTAGGATCTTAGCCCTGAAGGGCACTTAGCGAAACTTTTAGTAGGTTTATCTGACTCGTCAGGTTTATCTTATATATATATATATATATATATATATATATATATATGCTCAAATATATGCTTGTATTCTTCCGTGTTTGAGCACGATTATGCTTTTTATGTAAAAATGTGTAAAAGTTTTGTGCATTAGACTACCTCCTGCGTAGATTGTAATGCAGTCACAGCCCTTCCCTAAATTAGAAAAAAATAAACAGGAAAAATCTCCTTTTCTAATTTAGATTTATGTACCACGTCTAATTACTTTTAAAGTCGATTTTTTGGTTGCTTTAGCAACACCGAAAGAAAAATGGGAGGTCATTGCGTACAAGGTTATATGTTTCTTTTTTTTTTACATATTCGTTTTTATTTATTTATTGTGCTTTACTTTCTTTCATTTATCTAGCAAATCACTGTGGGCAATACCTACAATTACTTTCTCGAAAAACACACCCACGAACACGCACCCACACAATTATTTTGTTTTTTGCACATAGGCTCGATTGTTGGTACTCTCTTCAAATATGTATTGTTTTTCTTTCTTTTTCTAAATTCGTGATTTCGTTAAAACAGTTTTTTGTTGAATATAAGCAGAACCGTTTAAGAAATACAAACAAAAAACAAAAAGACAACAAAACAAAACAAAACAAAACAAAAAAACATGGCAATTTCAAATTTTTATACGATGCAACATATAAAATTATTGAAAGACAAAATTACTGGCACTTTTACAATATTCCATGAGATACAATCAATTATTTTGGCGTAATTATTCCTTTACTATTTGAAAAAAAAAATCCCAGAATTCAAGGACTCTCCTGTGCCTCAAACAATGTTTTTGCAATAATATTTTGTTTGAACTTCCACTATTAATAACTTATGTTTTACTTTCTGTCTTTGAGAGGTTAACGAGACTAGTACTACATTCCACTCCTGCATATATATATATATATATATATATATATATATATATATATATATATATATATATATATATATATATACCCCTGCTGTATGCGCACATGATATAATATATATATATAATTATATATATATATATATATATATATATATGAATTAAACATTTTTAGAAAAAAAACAAAATGTTATCTTTCGCTGACAGAAATCTGTTTCGACCTTTTATTCAAGCGGTCTTGGTCAAGAGCGAAATATTTGTGATGGAAATACGGTATAAATAAACCGCTACAAACAAAAATGGTACAAACGAACGTTCATGTTCGGAGCCGGAATTTTTTTAAATTTTGAAAATGTATATTCTGTTTCAAAAAAATAAAATAAATGTATTTTTTTAAAAATTGGAAGCATTATAATCCACAAAAAAACTTAAGAGTTTTTGTAAAAATATATTAAAAAATGTTTAAAAAAGTATCAAACATGTTCATGATTCCAGACACAGCAGACCACATTAGCCTCCGGAAGATGTAGAAATCCAGGTATTTTGTTTTTTCAATAGACAATATGAAAAGTAAATGGAAGTGAATCCGACAGTATGGAAAGATGGTGTAAATAAACCGTTACATACAAAAGTGGTACAAACGAACGTTCAAGTTCAGAGCCGGAATTATAAATATATATATATATATATATATATATATATATATATATATATATAGGTCATTCAATGTATAAGGTAGATATCGGTAAAGGAGTTTCCAATAGGAATTACTCGTTACACTTGTATGTTTTAAAAAGAAGCAAACATGATGTGTCCTTGCATAACCTTCTTTACTGATTGCTACACCGGGACTTTTTCTTTACCGAATGTTGTGTTTACGTACCATTAATAATCTTTTAGACTCATGCCCTTGGTGACAAACACATGCATAGCCCATTTGTAAATCTTTTGAGTCTAAAACCTACTTATCTATAAACATCATACATTCTTATGTAAATTGCACATTTCACATTCTTCACAACAGATTTCACTTCCTCGTCACTGGAATAGTGTTTGCCTTCAGACTATCATCTCTTCGGCCCCATGACAAATTTGAGAAGAAAACATGATTCCAGTGACGAGGAAGGGAAATCTGTAGTGAACAAGTGGCTAAGAAAATGTCAACAGAATTTTACGGGGCAGGGATATATGCTCTCATTCAAAGTTGGAACATTGTCTCTACCCTAAGTCTTTTTTAAATAGGAACTATTGCGGATAATTGAATAATATTCACTATATTTTCTTCACAGCCTGTTTTCTAGACGTAATCAGCCATTTCATCTGATTCTGCGACCAGTAACCAGCGAATATCTAATAAGCTGTATCTAGAAGCCAACCAGATGCTGGTCTAAGCCACAACGCTACAATAGTCGATCACCAAGAAAAGAAAATTGATTTTAAATGAAATAATGTGTAAAATTGCTTTTGTACACACGCCGCAGACTGAAATTTTGTGATGAGGAGGGCATTGAGTACGGATAATTTCCACATCTAAAACACCAAAAAATGATGATTTCAAGTCTATGATGATGTTGAAGCATGTAAGATTATTTTTTATGGGTATGTTAAAAAACATGTGTTTATGTCCAAAGCTGGCATCTTAAGACAGATGAATGTTACATCTAATCTCTTTGACTAATAGTCAACATCTAACCAAGTCAGTTCCCTTCTAACACTCGCTTCAGCCAATCAGCGTCTAGGTCAAAGAAAGGTGAACTGCAGTCAATAACTTTTACGACTTCCTATAATGGTTAATCGTAAATTTCCATTTACCATACCATTATTTGAATTTTACTACACTTACTATAAACAAAGGATCAATAGATAGACATTTTGAGAGTAAGTAATATGGAGTTTTAGAAACTACGTCACTGTCTCTAATAGACGAATGGATATATATATATATATATATATATATATATATATATATATATATATATATATATGTGTGCTTAATTGGAGTCGTACCTAATTTTGAAAATTAATTAATTAATAATGAATTAGGCGGGAATGCCTATTTAAATGTATGGCTAAACAATCGAGAAAATCTCGATTTGTTTAGCCATACATTTAAATAGGCATTCCCGCTTAATTCATTATTAATTAATTAATTTTCAAAATTAGGTACGACTCCAATTAAGCACATATTCTCCAAAAAATTGTCGGCAAAAAAGCCATTTATATTTATGATTAAAGTACTTAAAATCATCGATAGAGCTTTTACATCTGAGATAAGGTAGCTGGTAACTGACTTTTCGCCTATGCCCGAAAAACAGTCAGTAGTCAAGTATCATATATATATATATATATATATATATATATATAGAGAGAGAGAGAGAGAGAGAGAGAGATAGAGAGAGAGAGTGAGAGGGGGTACAGCGAGTAGACGGACATGTTCATAGTTATTTAAAACTAAATCTAAAATATATAGAAATATATATGTTAAACCTTAGAATAAATTGAAGATAAAGACAAAAAAGGCTACTCAACTACAAGTCGTAAAGGCCACTATAATAAAAGGATCAATAGATAGACATTTGAGAGTAAGTAATATGGAATAAACATCAAGTAGGAGGATCCCATTTTCTCTATGGTGAGTGTTAATATTTAACTGACTCAGAAATAATGAAAGTAGATATATGATTGAGAAGTAAAAGCACATCATTTAGATATGTGGCGTCAGCACAAATTCTAAGAAAGCAGTAAATCGTATCCGCATCGGTACAGAGAATGTCCAGTAAAAGATTGCATTGAACTTGTAGGGACCGCTGTTGTTTGGTAAGTGTGTAGTTGAAGAACATCCGAGATATGGGTCTCCACAATTTAAATGTATAAGACTACGGAAATGAAGTTTCCATAGAAAACAAAAGACAAAATTGATAAAGGAAACAAACTTTATATACATTAATTTACAATTGGTATATTCAATTGTTCTTTCAGCGATGTTGTCGACTGTATGTGTCTGTACTTAGTTGTGTGTGACAAATGTGACATGTATTGTTTATATTTGTGTGATTGGATGTGTCATCATTGTAGCAGTTTGGTCTGTGATTGAATTTTACTACACTTACATAATTCATAGGCTACCTATGAATTATGTCAGGCAAAATCCCAGCCCAACTTTGATATTTTCGAGTTGTGTCTTGTCGGCAAATGAATGTAGATACTTTAAAAGCTTTCCCGAGATTTTTATCGGCAAATCAATGTAAATATTGTGCAACCCCACATTTAAGAAATATCGACAGAGTGTTTATTAAAGATTATTATACTTTTTACATATTGAACTATTTTCAATAACTATTAAGTAAACATTTAAAACATTGTAATAATCAAATGATCATAATTTGGTATATCCATAGGTTCTGCTCTTATATCTTTATTGCCAATGCATTGATTCCTCTCAGTAGGTGAGGGATTAGTCTCTTCTTTTCTTCTTCTTCTTCTTCTTCTTCTTCTTCTTCTTCTTCTTCTTCTTCTTCTTTCTTCCATCATTATATATTTCTTCTTTTTCTTCTTTTCCTCTTCTTTTTCTTCTTCTTCTTCTTCTATTATTATTATTATTATTATCATCATTATTATTATTATTTGAGTTTTCACATCAGTGTTAGCTGATGGTCTTTCACTGGAGTCTGAGTGACAGCAAGTCTCCTCAGGTCTCCAGGACTCTTCTGAGTATTCTGGCAGATTGCAGCAGTGCAGTGTTCTGAATGGTTTCAATCCTTCCTCTGATATCCAAACTTTCCAAACCCTTTTCTAATGCTTTTGGGACTGTTCCAAGTGCACCAACTACAATTGGTATAACTTTCACTTTCATATTCCATAACTTTTTCAGTTCTCTGGCAAGGTCCAGATATTTGTCAATTTTTCATTTTCCTTTAACTTCACCCTGTGATCCGCTGGCACTGCAAAATCCACCAGTTGACAAGTTCTTTCTTTTTGTTAATCAACACTAGGTCTGGTCTTCTTGCTGGGATAAGGTGATCCGTTTTAATTTCAAAGTCCCAGAGAATTTTGTGCGTTTCGTTCTCAAGAACAGATTCTGGTTTATGCATATACCATTTTGTTGTGTGGTCAAAATTTAATTTCTTGCATAATTCCCAGTGGATCACCTTCCCAACCCAGTCGTGTCTAGTTTTGTATTCTCGTTGTGCTAGTTTGCTACATTCGCAGAGTATATGGTTAACAGTCTCATCTCTATTACCGCAAAGTCTACATTTACTATTTTGTTGGGTCTTATCAATTTTCGCTTTGATGTAGTTTGTCCTTATGGCATTATTTTGTGCAGCAATTATAAGTGATTCTGTTTCTCTTTTGAGGTTTCCCTTTCTTAACCATGTCCAAGTCTTTTGATGTGCAACCTCATCTATTTGTCGTTTGAAGCGTCCATATAATTGTTTTTCTTCCATTTTTGTTTTCTAGTCTTTGTCGTTCTTCTGTTTGTCCATCTGCCGTTTCTACTATTGTTGGTCGCCATAAGTTTTGTCTTTGCTCTTCCTTGTGTAATCTTCAAGTTGTTGGATTGTGGTTTCTACGCATTCCTCTATGTTGGCAAGACCTCTTCCCCCTTCTTTCTTGACACATACAATCTATCTCTATCATCTCTAGGGTGGAGAGCCTTGTGCATGGTCATTAATTTTCTCGTCCTTTGGTCTATCTGTCTGAGTTCTTCTTTTGTCCATTTTAAGAATGGTCCTGAGTATCTTATAATGGGGACAGCCCAGGTATTAATTCCTTTGATCAGATTTTCTGCTGTTAAATTTCGTTTCTAGAAGTTTTCTAGTTCTCCTGAGATATTCCTTTTTAACTTTTCCTTTCATTTCTGCTTGCATGATATTGTCCGCTTCCAAAATTCCTAAGTATGTAGCTTTCATTTTCATCAAGAGATTTTATAGTTTCCTGATTTGGTAGTTGTATTCCATTTAATAGTTTCTTTCACCCCTTTTTATTACAAGCATAGCACATTTTTTATTATTATTATTATTATTATTATTATTATTATTATTATTTCGTCCATCATTATATATATATTTTTTTTCTTCTCTTCTTCTTCTTCTTCTTCTTCTTCTTCTTCTTCTTCTTCTCTTCTTCTTCTTCTTTTCTTCTTCTTCTTCTTCTTTCGTCCATCACTATATATTTATTATTCTCTTCTTCTTTCGTCCATAATCATATATTCTTCTTCTTCTTCTTCTTCTTCTTCTTCTTCTTCTTCTTCTTCTTCTACTAGTTAACGTGTTGGATTACGGTACTGTACTAAACGGGTTCAAACTGTTTCAAAGCTTTGCATACTATTGACCATGTATATTATCTTCTGAGCAAATATTAACACCAGCTGACTGTAGTCAATAAATTGCTTTGAATAATTATTTACAGGGCCTTGTGGAATTCACTTAATGCGATCATAACTGATAATGTCTCCCCACCAAACGTACTGTTATATATTGCATGTACGGAGAACAGAAATTAGCACCTATTGGCACGAAGAATGTTGACACTCGCTGACAATGGATGATGACCCATGCATGTACCGGAAGCTGTGATATAGGAAATAAAATACAAATGACAAGACGCGCAGGTGTTTAATAGGCGAAGTGGTGTGAAGTAATTTCCAAGGACATTGACGGAGTGTGAAAATGTGTAGGTGATGCAATATGCATTAACGAACACAGGGAAGAGCAAAAAAAGACATCGGACCATAGAATTGTTGATCACGTACGAGTCCTTATTAGCCTTTCTCACTCTCAGACTCTCTCGGAAAAAAAAACTATTTCTCTTTTGGTGGATCCTTAAAACATGTGATTGGTGATGATATATGCAAGTTATATGTAAAAAAAATTCGAGACTTTTTAACTTTTTGACACGTTTTATTCTGAAAAAAAAAATAACGTTCCATTCATAATTTTTTTTTTCAGAATACAAGGTGTGTCAAAAAAGTACCGAGTTTAAAGCTGAATTTATCAAGATAGAAATTAAGAATAAATGGAACGTTATCTTTTCAGAATGCAAGGTGTGTCAAAAAGTACACAAAATCAAGATACTTTTTTGACCGATCTTGTATATATATATATATATATATATATATATATATATATATATATATATATATAAATAATTATATAAAGGTTTACATATCTATTAGGTGACAAAGGAACATTCACGGCCATCGTCTTCACCTGATGATTGCCTCGCATGAAACCAATATGATCGTGAATATTCCTTTGTCACCAAATAAATAAATATGTAAAACCTTTATATAATTATTTTATTATATTATATAACAGCTCTATTTTTATATTGAGCACTCTACCAATAATACTGCATTTGGTACGCCATTCCAGCAAAAGCTGAAACAGTGACCACCACACACACATTATATATATATATATATATATATATATATATATATATATATATATATATATATATATATATGAAGGAAGGGTGGATGGGTTTAGGATCCGACGATATGCTGTAGATAGAAGGAAAGTGGTCAAGAAATGATCAACTCAAAAACAAGTCACAGGGTGGTACGTTTCGTCTGTATGCACAGACTTTCTCAGCCGATCTGAGACTTTATTAAAGCAAAGCGTACGTTTAAATACATGTGGTGGTGGCGGTGCCGGGGAGGTCAAGGGGGTGAGTGTGTGGTGATGGGAGCTAAGGAGGAGCGGGGACAGTGGTTGATGGGTCAATTGGTGTGGGTGTATATTGATTTATGTGAGTAAAGGGGAGGTCAAAGGGGGTGAGTGTGTAGTGATGTGAGATAAAGAGGAGTGGGGAATTTTGGTGTGAGCTAAGGAGGGGCGGGGAATTTTGGGTAGGACGGGGTCGCTGGGTCAGTTGAGTGGAGGGGTAGAGGATGTTTGTTTGAAGTGCTGGGGCGGTGACAGTGTTTGATGGGTCAATTGGTGTGAGTAAATGTTTGTGTGTAGCAGAATATGTTAGAGGGGGAGAAAAGTTCATGTGTGGCTAAGTTATGTTAGAGGCGGAATGTGGGAGATTGTAGTGTTTGTTGATTTTCATTTGTTATCCATTGTCATGGAGAGGAGATTGTTCTCGTGGATTATAGATTGAGCTATTTGATTTGTCAAGGTTGAAGAAGCCTTTTCTTGGTGTTAATATTTTTTTACATGAGGTATTAGAGCAGCTTCGCATAGTCGTCTTAAACTTTTTTTGTGTATGAATTTGACGAGTTTTGCCTGGGTGAAGTTGAGAGAGTGGTTGTGTTCTATCATGTGTGTGACTAGAGCATTTAGTTTGTCGTGTATTCTTATTGATCTTTTGTGTTCTCTTAGACGTTGTGAGAGGTCCCGTTGGGTTTCACCTATGTAACATTTGTTGCAGTCTTCGCAGGGGATGGTGTAGATGCCGGCACTGAGGGTGTTGGGGGTATTTGGAGTGTCTATGCGTGTTGAAGAGTTGACGAGGTCTTTCTTTGGGAGGTGGTCTGAATGATCTTTATTCCTAGGTTCGTTAGTTTTTTGTAAAGAGGGATGTTTTGATATATATAATGAATGTAGTATAAAAATGAAAGGTGAATAATCAACACAGACAATCAATTCCATTAATATTTCGTCAATTTCTTCAAAGACTTCTTCAGATAAATTGTTACCTATTTTTACAACCTGCTTGTTTGATTAATTGATAGACAGGCATAATAACTTTTGTGTTATGTAATGCCAAATATAGTTATTCTTTGTATGTATGTCTCGAGTGTAGTGTAGGTAAATAATTTTTATTGGTTTCATTTCATAATTATTTCAGAAATAATTCCATTACTTCATATATAAGAAAAACAAAAAAATACAAAATTTACAATATTAATTACAAAAATAAAAATAATTTTTCTTTAAATCTGTTGAAAACTAAACTTCAACAGGCTAATACTCATCCCGTTTTGAATAAGAGAATTCGTCTAGTGTCAAAACTTGTCAATATATCTTCTTTTTAAAAAACTGTTACAATAAGATATACATAATCTGATGACCGAGAAAAATGCGGCGGAAGTGCTCACATTCGAAACTATTGTATAACTTTTTTTCTTTTTTGCAACATCAAGGTTTTTGTTTTGAACTCATGACTTTTGTCTCCGCTCTTAAGAACACGGAATATAAACAAGCTCTGATGACGATTTTCATAAAATCAAAATATTGTTCAATATCAGCTAAGTTATAAAATTTTTTCACTTTAACCATATTTTGGGGTGTTTTCATATCTTTTTTATATATACTCATTACTTCATGTGTATGAAGAAAGTGACAGAAATAATTCTCATGTTAGATTTTTTTAAATTTCTGATCTTCATCGAATTATTAACTGAGCAACAGCCTTCTAGCACCTATATGATATGGGTTGGAAGTTTGAGTCGAGAGCAAATTGTAGAATACAACCAGGACAATAATATTGATATTAAGGCTTAACATGACCAGCCGATTGATCGGATAGGGGCTACATTGGTCACCGTTCTAACCTAAAGAAGCACCGAAATGGAGTGTTGCATAGTACCCGAGATACAGACCACTCATCCATTACAACTCTATTTACCGACACTACGAATCGCCACCCACAACCAATAGATAGCAATATTGGAGGTCTTAACTCTATAAAGGAGCGCAGTCGTGGTATTCTACTGCCCCTGTCGAGAAGGTGGTTTAGAGTATGATTCATACAACTATATATTGGAATTGCCGAATATACGTATTTAATACAGATAATTTGTAATTACGCAAATTTAGACCATGGAAATGATCGGCGTTCAACGTCCTCTTAGAAGGAAAAAAGAAGAGACAGAAAGAGATAAAAGTGTAAATGCATCGAATGAAAATTATTAATATAATTAGAAAATTGCATCTTGCAAATATATTTGATTTATAAATCGTGCTGAGATATCGCATAGATTAAAATCCTATCAATATAAATTTTAAGTAAAAAAAAATATTCCTATTAGGCTTTTTAAATCCTTTAAGCCATTTCGTAATGAAAGTCTCAATGAATACTCCTAAATTTAATCAAGATTTAAAGATTCCCAGATCTTAAAAAATACACACAAATATATTATATATATATATATATATATATATATATATATATATATATAAAGGAAATTTGCTTTAGAAGCATTGTTGAGTAAAGTATTATTATTTATACTTTTTGCTTGAAGGTAATTATAATGCATATATCGTATAAAGTACAGATGTAAGATGTTCTACGTAGGAGGCGATATTTGCCGAGTTCGCTTGTCATGATTATTTTCATTAATTATCGAATTCTATACGATATACGCATTGTAACTGCCTTCAAGCAAAAAATAAATAAATAAATAAATAAATGAATATATATATATATATATATATATATATATATATATATATATATATATATTATATTCACCATGTCGCGCTATTAGCACGGATATATATATGACAATCTCTCGACAATCCAATCATTCATTATTTTTGCGAGGTCATCTGCGCAGCATCCAGTATCCGCGCTGAGCTGATTAATGTAAATCTTAGCTGGATGGCCCCAGTTGGTGTTCCCGTATGCTGGCTTCCAAAGGAGAACAACGCTTATGAGTTCGTCCTTGCCTCTCCAGTAGTTTCCAGCATGTCTTATTCATCTCACTCGGATAGTTTGTGTGATAGGGGACAGGTGGCCGTTCAGCTGTTTCCTTGTGGGTTAATGTTTCCCTGATTTGTCCAAACATCAAATGATATAAGTACAAACCAGAATCCGTTTTTAAGATTAAAACATTAAATTCTCTGAGACTTCAAAATATATAAGGATCACCTACCTGCCAGAAGACCAGTGTGGTGATTCAGTCCACGACTGTTAACAGACACGAGTTAAAGAAGTAAAACACAAACACAACTTAGAATTCGAATAAAGACATGTATTACGGACATACACAACATGAATTGTTGCAAACTAAGGTTTGGCTGCGGGAATCTTATATAAAATAACAGTCCACTTAGCTGAAATTCTGAGGTAGGTGAATTATCGGAGTCACTTTGCTAGGGCTATTTGCTTGCTCAGAAGAATATAGGAGAAGATTTTTCGTACGTCTGTCTGCGGGGAGTCTTGAACAGAAAAAGGGAAGAAATTGCTTCTTTGGCTTTGCCGCCAAAGAATGCTATCCCGTGATTGGTTATTTGATAGTGAGGCTCGTAGAACCAGGACGATAACCCCTACCTCAGGTATGTTTATACTCTCCCAACGAAAGGAGAAACATGCAATGATGAAATATGAGATATTTTTATACCAGACCTAGAATTGATAAGCAAGAACATTTGTGAACTGGTAGAATTGCCTGCCCCATCAGATTACACGGAGATGGTGAAAGAAAATTTGGTAAAAAGATTGGAGGAATTGGAAAGTCAGATGAAGAATCGAGACCATCCAAAAACTACATTGTAATATATTGTGTAGGATAATCAGAAGAATCTTTGACGCCTGAGGAGACTTGTTGTCACTCAGACGCCAGTGAAAGAGCACTAGGTAACACTAGTGTGAAAACAGTTACAAAGAGTTTAATAATGATAAAGCCACAACTTAAGATAAGAGGAAAGAAAGACATTGGATATGATATAGATTATAAAGACTCTAAGGAATTGATATTTGAAATAAGTGAAAATAGAAAGGGAGAAGGTTGGATTGTTTTTTAATCTGCAAACATATTCCAACAGAGAGTTGAACAATCTAATTCATGCAGGCACAGAGGTATTGTGTGAGGAGCTAGGAATCCCTCTAAGGAACAGCAATAAGGACAAGAGACAATATGTGGTTTGGGAAATAAGAATAAAGAAAGAAATTGGGAAATACGTAAGAGCTCAGGAAATTAAAACGCTTGAAATGCTCATGGGGACTAAAACAGGAAAGAAAACAGTAACACAAATAGACAATCAAACTAGTTATTCTAAAAGGATACCGATAAAATATCGAAGAATAAAAGAATAGGATATTCCAAAACAACCAAAGTACATTCTTCGACCTAATAGGAATTTTTACACACCTCCGCCCACACAGGTGCACGATGTGAGAAAAGGTCAATTTTTAAGCGACGTAAAGATGGTTTTCAATTCAGAGGTATTCTTCTTTTAACCTGGTTGCCGGACCAATGTTAAATGATTCAATCTTCCCTGTTATTTTCCCAAAGCTGATGGTGAGAACAGATGGTCCATGCCTTTCCCGATCTTTTAGACTAAAAAAAAAAAAAATATTTTCTATTTATCGGTAGTCCATAGTCGGAAATCCAGCACAATTCTTTGGTGGTGTAGCGGATTATATTCCCTTTGCCTGGAAGAGTTATCTTCCCGCTGTGTTGCCGTTGTGGTCACCAGGGGACCTCTGGTATATAAGCGGATGATTCAAATGCTTCCCCCTCTCTTTCCTTACTGCCTCTGAACGAGCACATGGGTTAGACTTATGTCTACCCCCTTCTCGGTGGGGCTCTGGCTCCCCCTTACATTACTGTAAGTCTTTTATACAGCATGAACTATCCTTTAGTTCCATGTCTGTAACATTTATATTTTATGTACATTTGGGTATCTCGTTTATACCTAAATATTGTATCTTGTATTTACCATTCATGAATGTGTCCTTTTATCTCTACTCATATATCTTATTTGTATCTTATGTATCTATGTAGTTTATGTATCTTATCGTTACCATGTGCTGTACACCTATTAAATGTTTTGTCTCACAACGTGTCGGAGCTGTTGTTCAATTATTAACTTTGAATGTTACAGTGGCATTTAAGCAAATGGATTGATAGTCTATGATAATCATGCCACAAAAAAAGACATGCGCAAATTAACTACTATACACACATAGAATAATGTAAAACGGATATATAGAAGTAAATACTTCGGTAAGGGTATTTACCCCGCACTCAACGTATGCGAGTATGACAAGGTTTTTCATGTGAAACCACCTCGAACCGAAGCTCATGGGATGACGGGTGCAAAAAATGTGTCGATCCCGTCGGAGTGGCTCCTCGAGGGGGCGATTCAGACAATGGACAATAAGCCTAGCCCTGCCCCTTTAAATCAAGGGGACATTTTTTTTGGGGGGGGTAACCCTCTGGGATCACGCCGTTAATTAACAACACAAACCACTGGATCCCAGCCGCGAATACCAGGTTGGTAATGTATTAGCACATACCTCGGTAACTACAGACAAACTATTTGACTACCAAATTTTCTGAAAAATGCTGATAAAAGAATAAATTTATTACTGCCTTGATAGATATGGACTATTTACCGAAGAAGAAAAATATCCCAGAATTGACCTACTAATCTTTAAGCAACACAATGAGTAAAAATAAAATGGCCCATGTGAAGAAACTACAGACCAACAACTTCTCTAACATTGATTGTATAACCAATCCCATTAAATGTGGGTCTGTAATCAATGGCAACAAACAGATATTCTAAAATCTTCAAAGATCCGGTAAAGAACTAAAATGTATTTCTCTGAATGTTTGATATGAGGCTTGAAGATTGGACTCATGGCCGAGTGGATAAGGTAGTTAGATTAAGACAGTTCTAAGTGACAGTTATCTCTGGATCGCAAGTTCAATCCTGAGTAGAGGCAGTTAGAAAAATAATTAACACAACTCCTACCCCAGCTGTGGTTAGCGGAATGAGAACAGGATACCCCCGTGGACTAAATAAAGGGTTCGGTTCAAAGTTCCGTGATGGCTCCCGATTGCGACAAGAAAGTTCCCGAGTTCGAAAAGAAGGTTCTCGAGTCTGAGAAGGTTCCCGAGTCCGACAAGAAATACCCGAAGAGGGCCGGAGGGCATATCGGCCGAAACGTTGTACAAATAACAATGAAGATGGGGACAATAGTCCGAATAACGCAGATAATACTAACTAAAATGTATTTTTTTCAATTTCTCTATATTGTTCTCATATTGTTACGTTTTATTTTGTTTTCATTCTACCATTTTCCATGCTTACCTGAGTGAATTGAAAACATCTTAAACAAATATCCACGTGCTTTATAGCATACTCAAAATTGACATTATCTTGTATTTCTTCGATATAGTATACCTGTACACCCGTGGTTTTATACAACCACACTAACCTTATTTGCGTCGATATTTAGCTTCTTACATCTATCTTGCTCTCTTCTCCCGTAGCTTGGGGTAGATCTATCTATCCATCGATCCTGGTGTCTGGTTCGTCTGGGCTGCTATCTTCTTAACTGGATTTTCTGTTATTTTGGATCTGTGTATCTCTGGTACATCCTTTGTTATGTTGTTCTTGGTTAACAACACAAAAAAAACTTTCGTTAAACTCATTTTATTTGTTTAAAATCTCAAATCAACAACACACGTGTGAAAATTTGACAAAGTGAACGAAACCAGCCATTACGGCCTGTTCCCTTCAGCTGTCAGCCAAAGACCGATTTTCTTTTGCTAACTTTCCCATTCACACAGGCGAACCGGACGTGTATATCAATTCATCGTGCCACTCACTATCCCATTATCTTTCCACTAACCGTTATTTTTAAATCGACGCTACAATTAACACTACCTATCAATAATGTAACAGCTGCAATTTCAACTCACGAAATCAAAATAGTTGTCAATTTTGAACACACAAAGAGATAAAGAGTTACCGTCATTCCTCCCGAGAATAAACCATTTCCAATTTTCCAATGTATCCATCTAGTAAAGACGTTTTCAGTGCTTTCCTATTGTAAAGAGATTTCCATAGAACCCGTACAAGAAAATAATTTCCATTCCGTTCCTATAGTAAAACAATTTCCGATGAATATCAACAGCAAAATCATTTCCAGTGTATCCCATAATAAAACAACATTTCCAGTGAATTCCTATAGTAAAATTCTTTCCAATGAATTCC
The DNA here is from genome assembly GCA_023376005.1 of Doryteuthis pealeii. Classification (NCBI taxonomy): domain Eukaryota; kingdom Metazoa; phylum Mollusca; class Cephalopoda; order Myopsida; family Loliginidae; genus Doryteuthis; species Doryteuthis pealeii. Next base: position 14,914,323 of record CM042146.1, read on the forward strand.
TATAATAGAAGTATTTCGATTTCCTTCGAATACTTCTCTTGAATTCTGAACTTACCAAACAACTGATAACACTCTTGAATACAACATATATATGTGCCAACCACTCCGCACGAGTAGGATGTGACACAAGGTCAATTCTAAGCGGAGTTTAACAGGTTTGAATTCAGAGTTTTCCTTCTGCTAGACTGGTTACCTTGCCATGTATAAAGAGTCCAGTCCGTCCTGCTATCTATCCATAGCTGAAGGGAGAATTGGATTCATAACTTTCCCAAGTGTATTAGCACAATGTGAAATGCCAACAGTTTCGTCCATGAATTGAACTCGGGTTGACGAGTTCATTTCCTACAACTAACCATTAGACCACGCGCCTCCATACTCCATACTGCATATAGAATATGCCGTCATTAATTCGTATAGTCAATTTCAGAGTTTGCCCTCAAGTAAAATTATTTACAAAGCAACCATATAAAAAAAAACTTTTCAAAACCATTGCTAAGCTTTCCGATGGATCTGATGATATAATTTTATCCTTATGCACCACCATATGTCTCTTAAGACCAGAAGCTGACTTACAGACTTTGTTACAGATTGCACAAGACACATCGTTTGTTCCTGGAGTGTGCATGGATTGTCCCTGATGAGATTTCCTATGATTGACATATCCAGCCTTAGAAAGCAGAATCCGACCACATGTTTTGACATGTGGTCAGATTCTGCTTTCAAAGCGATATTTAATGTGTATAATTATATATATATATATATATATATATATATATATATATATATATATATATATATATATATATATATATGCATAGATACACACCAACTGCCCTTTATACATGTACAGGTGATAAGATCTTTTCGCACACCCTTTTCTGTCATGAGTATCAGTTTGCCAATAAAGGATTTTATAAAGAAAGCAGTACGCATCCCTGAGGATAACCAACTGTTCACTGTGACATAGTCCCAGACAATAGGATTATTGATCTGTTGTTTCAAATGTACATCATATATTTATACGCCATAAGGATTAAAATAACAATATATAATATTGTAGAGAAACAGATTTATCATATCGATTCTTTGCAATGTGTGAACTCTGCTTAAAATAAGACATATCGATCTGGCGTTAAAAATAATGAAATTGTTTAAATTCCCACTCAAAAGCGCTTTTGTTTAGAATAAAAACAATGTTTAACATTTGTAATTTCTTCGACAGCTGCAATGCATCGACAGATGAAAGACCTTCGAGTTTTAAGATCACTAAGACATAGGTTATTCTTCAAGGATTAAATGTAAGGAAACTTTGAAACGACACAGGAATAAAATGCTTGCCAAATGGGTTACACACTAAAAATGTGACGCATAAGAATACACCGACGTGCAGTCGGTGTATTTTTATGCGGAAAATGCTGTGGCGGAAATCCCATAATGAGGAAGCGCGTGGTGTAATGGTTAAAGTCATGGGAAATGGACTCGTCGCCCCGAGTTCAAATCCTGGACGTTCTAATTGCATTTCACTTAGCGCTAATACCCTTGGAAAATGTATGAATCCTACTCTCCCTCCAGCTATGGGTAAATAGTAGGGCAGACAGGGCTCTTTCACCTTGGTTAGGCAACCGGTCTAGGAGAAGGAAAACTGAATTCAAACCTGTTAAACTCCGCTTAAGAAATTGACCTTGTGTCGCATCCTGCTCGTGCGGAGGAGTTGGTATATATATTACATATATATTATATATATATATATATATATATATATATATATATAATGGGGCCACCTGTTGACCGTGGATGTCGAAGCGTGAGGCTTAAGGACGGAATCCTGGTGGTTGAGCAGCTTATAGGATGAAGCAATCCACTTTCGTCCTTACTTAGGCTAGACGGTCGGTTGGTGAGCTTTGAAGAGTGTAGATTACGCCTTCAACACCATTACTCCTAGGTCTTCAGATTCGTAGTGGTAGTACCTATTATGGTCCTATCCATGGGTTAAACATATCAAAATTTGTTTTAACAATGTTATTTCTCTGAATGTTTGAGATGAGGCTTGAAGATTAGTATTATCTGCGTTATTCGCACTATTGTCCCAATCTTCATTGTTATTTGTACAGCGTTTCGGTCAATATACCCCCGGCCTTCAGGTATTTCTTGTCGGACTCTGGAACTTTTTCGTACTTGGGAACTTTCTTGTAATCGGAAGCCATCACGGAACTTTGAACCTAACCCTTTATTTAGTCCACGGGGGTATCCTGTTCTCATTCCGCTAACCATAGCTGGGGTAGGAGTTGTGTTAATTATTTTTCTAACTGCCTTCACTCAGGATTGAAGTCGGGTTCCAGAGATAACTGTCACTTAGAACTGTCTTAACCTAACTACCTTACCACTATGCCATGTGTCCAATGAAGATGAGGACAATAGTCCGAATAACGTAGATTTTAACAATGTGTTTAAAAAAGAAATGAGTTTTAAATAAACAATTGGATACTTAACAAGAATGAATAGAATACAACGTGTTCGCCATAACATAATCCAAGGGTTGACATGCCGTAAAATCCAACCAACCAACCAACCAACCAAATATGTGTAGTGTACTCGGTTGGAAAGGGTTAAGCGAGTAAATACAACTCATTTTAGCGTGAGGATCTTCATTGTCTTATTCTCTCCGTTCAGTTTTTAAAACGGTAGAAACAGGAATGAATGATCTCTTTGTAAAGGCTGACTTCTTCGTTATTCTGGGAACATGAATTATCGTATATCTTGTCTGCTTCTTTTCCGTCCAGATGAACGTTATTCTACATCCTAACCAATCATCAAACGAGAAAAAGAGACTAAATCCTGAAATCTATTTTATATTCGGACGGTCAACCAAAGCCTGGAGGCTTGCGACGGTCACTTCTAAGACATTTCGCCGCTCCTCTGTACCCGAACTCTGTGGTAACTTGGAACTGTTGCTAACAATAAAATGACATTCACTGTAATTTGTCATCTGAGAAGTTTTCACAAAGAGTTCCTTTCTAGACGAATCGGCCATTTCATCCGATTGTGTCTCCAGACACAAGCGATGATCTAACAAACTCCTCCTGTAAGATAACCCGGTGCTGGTCTCGGCCACAACGCTACACAAAATGTACCTAACTTAACGAACGTCGTATGTAGGGTGTTTCAATCCAGTTATAAAAGTTGATTACTACTTCTTCCTAGAATAGAAGACAATCCACTGAAACAATAATCTGTATTACACACATTTGAATCCTAATGACTAACTTTAATATAATGAGGGCACGTGTATAGTTAATTCATAAAATACATTTTATGAATTTAGTTAATGCATCCTTATAGATGGCAATGTTTAGCGGGTTTCAAATCTGAGTTTTCCTTTTGTTATATATCCATTTTGTTTCAGGTATATAAATCGAAAGAGAAAAGAAAAAAAAGAGAAAAGAAAAAAGAGAAAGAGAGAAAAAAGAGAGAGAGAAAAAAAGAGAGAGAGAAAAAAAGGGAGAGAAAAAAAGAGAGAAAAAAAGAGAGAAAAAAAAGAGAGAGAAAAAAGAGAGAGAAAAAGAGAGAGAGAGAAAAGAGAGAGAGAAAAAAAGAGTGAAAAGAAAAGAGAGAAAAGAAAAAAGAAAAGAAAAAAAGAGAAAAGAGAAAAGAAAAAAATAGAAAAGAAAAAAGAGAGAAGATAGAAAAGAAAGAGAGAAACGAAAAAAAAGAAAGAAAAGAGAGAGTGAGAAAAGAGAAAAGAGAGAGAGAAAAGAGAAAAGAGAGAGAGAAAAGAGAAGAAAAGAAAAGAGAGAGAAGAGAAAGAGAGAGAAAAAGAAAGAGAGAGAAAAAGAAAGATAGAAAAAGAAAAAGAGCAAAAGAAAGAGAGAGAAAAGAGAGAAGAAAAGAAGAGAGAGAGAGAAAAAAGAAAGAGAAAAAGAGAAAGAGAGAGAGAGAAAGAAAAGAGAGAGAAAAAGAGTTTAAAAAAGCGAGTTAGAAAAAAAGAGAAGAAAAAAAGAGAAAGAGAGAGAGAGAGAGAGAGAAAGAAAAGAGAGAGAGAAGAGAGAGAATATAAAGAGAGAGAGAAATAGATAAAAGGGAGAAAGAGAGAGATAAAGAGATAAAGAGAGAGAGATAAAGAGAGAGATAAAGAAGAGAGAGAAAGAGAGAGAGAGAGGAAAGAGAGAGAGAGAAAGAGAAAGAGAGAGAGAGAGAGAGAGAGAGAGAGAGAGAAGAGGAGAGAGAGAGGAAAGAGAGAGAGAGAGAGAGAAAGAGAGAGAGAAGAGACGAAAGAGAGAGAGAGAGACTAAAGAGAGAGAGGAAAGAAAGAGAAAGAGAAATAAAATAGGTTTTGTTATATATCCCTTTAGTATCGCGTTTATAAATGGAGAGAGAGAGGTCTTAAGTAGGTTTATTTTTACATTGGTCAATCTCATAGGTTTCTTTCCTCCTCTGATCCATAGGGCTTCTTTATTCTGGTCTGCGATTGTCTGTGTTCATTTCTTTGTTTTTAATAATGAAGCAAGACTTTGTTTATACTTCTAAGACGTCTTTAATAAAACTGAAGACCAACAGTATTTTACCAGCACGGGAACAAGATGTCCTACTTGCTAACACATGACCCTCGTCTCTAGTCCCTCTGGCTAACCACCAACATCTAACTAGCTCGATCCCCTTCTCACGCCTGCCTTCAACCTATAAGAAATCAGCGGCTAGGTCCGCGAAAGGGAAACTGCTGTCAATAACATTTACACTGGTTAATGGTAATCTTCCATTTACCATACCATTATTCAAATTTTATTACATTTACAGTCATAATTCGTAGGCCACCTACGAATTATTTAACACTTCCTTTAGTCTAGTTGGCAAAC
>CM042146.1:14924172-14931672 GCA_023376005.1 Doryteuthis pealeii
ATAAATCATTGATTTTTCTCGATTTGTTTAGCCATACATTTAAATAGGTATTCCCGCCTAATTCATTATTAATTAATTAATTTAATTATCGGCAAAAAGCCATTCCAAACAAACCGTGTTTACAACATATATATATATCCCAGGTCGTTAGGGGAGATAACTCTACTTAACACTTTCTTTGATGGAATGACAATCTTAGTGTTTTTTATAATGCCATAGTCATCCTCAAAGAAGAACAGTAGTGCTACTATTAAATGCATAGCTGGTGGGATAATGGTTTTCATACTTTCCCCAAAGGTATTAGTACTAATTTGAATGAAATGATACGACTGGAGATCGAACTCGCTTACTACGATATTATAGTTCGACACATCACCCAACTATCAGCAATATAATTCCTTTTGCTTAATTTGAATAAGCAAGAATACATTTTGGAAGAATTACGGCATTTGAAACAAATGGTGCTGTAGAAAACCTTAATAAAAAATAATAATGTGCTACTCTCACTGCATATATATATATATATATATATATATATATAATATATATATATATATATTGCTAATACAATAAAACATGACAGTAGGAACTGAAGTGTATATATATATATATATATATATATATATATATATATATATATATATATTATATATATAAGTAAATAAATAACAAAAGACTTAGCGATTTAGCATTGTAGTATATTTTAGGGAGCTTAGACAAAGTGTCAAACTCTCCCGACTCATCAGATACGATTGATGAATTATTTATTACTTTAAAGGCATTTGAAAACAGATTTCAAAAAAATATATTTATAGTCCTGTGATATGAATTCAAAACGAAAACCTTGATGTTGCAAAAACAAAATTAGTTGTAGTTTCAAATATGAGCACTTCCGCCACACTTATCTCGGTCACCGAATCATGTATCTCTTAATGTAACAGTTTTTGAAAAAAGAGGACATATTCCAAGTTCGACACCAGACGAATTCTTTTATTCAAACAAAATGAGTATTAACCGTTGACGGTATGCCTGCAACGGATTTTTAGAAAATATTTTTTTTTAGTAATTAATTTTTTAATATCTTCATTTTTCTATTTTTTTATTTTTCTTATATATAAAGTAAAAGAATTAAGAATGATTGTAAGGTTTTTAAATAATGTGAAATATAAATTCAATTTATTCTATTTTATATTTTTCTTTCTAAGTCACTTATATATATATTCATACATACACACACATACATACATACATATACACCTGATAAGTCGGGAGAGTTAAACACTTTGTCTAAGCTCCATGAAATAGACTATAATGCTAAATATCTAAGTCTTTTGTTATTTCTTTACTCATATATTTGCTCTGTGACTCTAACATTAAGAGCACACACTGAGCTCTCAAACTGCGACAGGTTTTTTAAATAAAACTCTTGTGTCATAAGGAAGATTTTTTCTCTGGACTTTTGGATTATATATATATATATATATATATATATATATATATATATATATTAGTAATACAATAAAACATGGCAGTAGGAACTGATATATATAGATATATTATATATATATATATATATATATATATATATATAGAGAGAGAGAGAGAGAGAGAGAGAGAGGGAGAGAGTTAGAGTTTTTAAGAATGACATTTTCAAAATGTCAATGTGTTATGCGTTTTGAAATCCAACAGTAAGAATTCGTTTTGCTTAATGCGACTAGAAAATATGCTTTGTCAACACGCTTTCCTTTTTGTCCACGGGCATAATTTCTTTCAGATAAACCCAGTCAAAATGTCAATATCTTATACTACTGTCTCTTTATTCGCATATATTTAACATTATATGTACCGATGTACCTATATTTACATTAAGAATATAGTTTCCTAAATCTATGAATAATAGACTGCTCAATATTGGTTAGATAGAATTCCAGAGACGAAGTGTGAAACGTACTAGTACGCAACATTCCAGTCGCACTATTACGTTCATTTTGAGACGAATACACTTGGAAAAGTTATCAAACTCCTCATTCAGCGGCTATGGGTTAAATGGTACCACTGCTGTTTGGTAAATATATACCACACGACGGTTGATATGCGAATGACTAAAAAAAAAAAAAAAAAAAAAAAGAAAAAAGGCAACCAAATATACATCGGACCTATGGCATCTATATCTCAGGAACACGTAGACACATTGTCAACGGTGCTTAATGACGGCCAGAGACACACCTATACTAGGATCCGTATGTCTCCACTAATATATATATATATATATATATATATATATATATATATATATATATATATATATAAAGATAAATCTAATGAGTCAGACGAAGTTTTGCTTAATGCTCTTCAGGGCTAATATTTGACTTAGGTATTGCTCTACTTAGGTATTGAGCACTTTTTACTTATTAGCTATTCTCCTAGCGGTTATATGAATATATATATATATCTTATATACATATAAATTGTTTTTTTTTTGGCCAAATACTGTACCAATAGATTTTTTTGTTGGTACGACTATCTTGGTCTTTCTTTTTTTCAAAAATTTTTTTCTCCCCGGTTGATGTTTGGTAGTATATTTTTACAATCAAACTATTTGCTGTTTTTTTTCTCACCACGAGGATTTACCAACACGCTTGGTGTATATATATATATATATAATATCAGCTATGAATAGGTTATAAAATGTTTTCACTAACAGAATATTGTGGTGTTTTTATATTCTTTTACCTATACTCATACCGTCGGATTCATTTCCTTTCTTTTAACATTATATATATATATATGGTGATGATTGCCACTTCTTCACAGAAGAAGGCCATTTCTACAAGTAGTTCAGTTATGAGCTCGCGGATGACCCAGTTGTCCAACTTTGTTTTTACTCACGGTCACACATATGAACCCCTTCCCCGGCTTCCTCTCGTATGTGACCGTACGTGACTGAGAAGCCCAGCCCTCGACAGATAGGCCCTGCCACACACGTCACATATATAATCCTGCTTAAATCTAGGAATTGTGTCCATGACATCCGTTATGCAACGCTTACATAGAAACCGCTTCAGCATGGAGTGCTAGAGCCGCCTTACCTCAAACCCCTTACAGCTACCATAAACAAATCTCCAAGGTGTCCTTCCATCTGTCACACACACAACACACACACACACACATATATATATATATATATATATATATATATATATATATAATATATATATCCTATGTTCATGATAGAATTCAACAAATTGGAGAACCTAAACGTTAATATAAAAATTCTGGTTGTATGCACATAAATATCTGTATATGGGCATATATTTACATCTATGTTTTGTATAAATAAACAGATTAATAAGGCTATCGTGGAAAATAGTATTTTAGGTAGGCCCTCAACTCACATGTGTCCAATGTGAAATACCGAAGTCGAGATCTGCGCCTGACAAGAATATATACCCTTCTACTGGAATATGCGCATTTCGTATAAATAAACTTCAAATGACAAAGGGAGATCACTAAATCGTTTGATGTTGTACTGATCAGATTGTTACCTGACCAGTCTTCTATGATCTTTTGATATTGTATACCAATCACAGCTTAAGACGAAAATTTGAGAGATACTTTGTTACCATTGAAAGGATTGTTAATAGACCCCTTGATAGTACGAGAGAGTCACGGAACTGGCATTGTTTCGCAAGAGCTAGTATATTTAACCACATACTCTATGCCTTTTTCTATGTCTTTTTCTATGTCTTTTTTTTCTCAAAAACACTCTTACTGTTATTATAGGTCCAGTTATTAAGTTATCAGATAGAGATAGAGATAGATAGAGATAGATAGATAGATAGATAGAGAGAGAGAGAGAGAGAGAGATAGAGATAGAGATAGATAGATAGACAGAGAGAGAGAGAGATGGATATAGAGATAGATAGAGATAGATAGATAGATAGAGAGAGAGATAGATAGATAGATAGATAGAGATAGATAGATGGATAGAGATAGATATAGATAGATAGATATAGAGATAGAGAGATAGAGATAGAGAGATAGATAGATAGAGATAGAGATATAGATAGATAGATATAAAGATAGAGATAGATAGATATAGATAAATAGATAGATAGATAGATAGAGATAGAGAGATAGAGATAGAGATAGAGATAGAGAGATAGAGAGATAGAGATAGAGATAGATAGATATAGATAAATAGATAGATAGATAGATAGAGAGATAGAAATAGAGAGATAGAGATAGAGATAGAGAGATAGATATATATAGATATAGATAGAGAGATAGAGATATAGATAGATAGATAGAGATATATAGATATAGAGATAGATAGAGAGAGATAGATAGATAGATATATAGATATAGAAATATAGATAGATAGGTAGAGATAGATAGATAGAGATAGATAGATAGAGATAGATATAGACATATATAGATAGAGATAGAGATAGATAGATAGATAGATAGATAGAGATATAGAGATACAGATAGAGATATATAGAGATAGATAGATAGATAGAGATAGATAGATAGAGATAGAGATAGAGAGATAGATAGAGAGATATAGATAGAGAGATATAGATAGAGAGATATAGATAGATAGAGAGATAGATAGATAGATAGATATGTATACAGAGGACGGACTGATAGAAAAAAAGAGAAGCTGTCATCACTATGCACTGGCGCGCCCTCGGAAATATACTAGAATATGCTTTAAATTAAGTTTTCACTAAACCTACAAATATTGATTTCTTGCTTTGAAAACGTCTTGTTTTTCCTCACCGGCTGTGCATATTTCAGCTTTTAATAGAAACAAATTAATCCTCTCCATAAGTGAAAAATTGAATGGCTGCCAGCAATAAACCGTTATTAAACAGTAGACAAGACTTTTAATCGCCATCAGCTCTTTATCCTAACAAGACACAACTGTCGACAAGTAGGTCACAATAGATGAAAGAAAAGTTTAAAAAGAACTTTTAACTTCTTCATCGTTACGTTTTTATGCATACTCGGCTAATACCTGCGAAAATGTTTTCATGGGCATCAGTACAGCTAATGCCTCCGCTACATCAGTGAAACAATTTGATCGATTTGTGAAGAGTACTTGACCATCGCGAGATTACAGAAAATTATGTAGAGATTAAACGTCATTATTGCATAAATTTAGCAGCATATTATCCCATGTCAGATAACTGTCGTGAAAACATCAGAAAGACTACGGTTTAAAAATAGTTTTACGCTTGGTAATTAGGAGAATGGAATAGTGTTTTCTTCATGTAAAGTTTAATCTGGACATAGCAACAATATTAAGATAATTAAATAAAAAAATCAATTGAATCAATGCTTCATAGAAAGATGAAAGAAACTGAATTATATATTGCATACAACCAATCGACCTCTATCACACAAACAATCCAAAATGAAACGGACAAGACATGTTGGGCACTGCTTCGGAATTGGGGCGAACTCATAAGTGATGTTCTCTTGTGGATAGCAACACATTGCCACGTCAGTGTGGACCGTCCAGCAAAGACTTACATTGATCAGCACTACGCAGATACTGGATGCTGCGCAGAGGACCTCCTGAGAGAAACCAATGATAGGGACCGTTGGTGAAAGATTGCATGGATATCCGTGCTACTAGCGCGATATATATATATATATATATATATATATATATATATATATATATATATATATATATTAAATTTGATAGAGGAATTATATATAATTGATAATTGAATCATTACCACTGGTAAATTACAATGGTAACATTAATTCAAACTGCGCAGCCACCTAACCGGTATTGCCGTGAATCCCATCGCAGGATCACATGTTACCATTGATTGATGATTTGGCATTCTCCGTTTGTGGCATGGGCTGGTGGCCCAGTGTGCTGAGTCCCCGCTCTTCACGCTGTGGTCCGCTGGTTCAATCTCTAGTGGCGGAGATTGTGGTATGCACTGCTGATGAGACCAAAGGAGGTCGAAACAGCTGTCCAGTGTTCCGGATGTCGCAAATGGTGTTTGCCGAGTTGTCTGGTCGTGGTAATATTAATGATTATATTGTTTCAGGTAATTATTTATATCAAACAAAAGGAAATTGTTAACGCAGATTTACATTCTTTTAATTATTACTATATAATATAGGTAATTTGTATACACTGTTTTGGTTTCAAGTTTTCCCATCTAATAATTAGTATTTGGTTTCAGTTAATCATTTCCATCAAATAAAAGTTGTTTGTTTACTCAGTTCTTTTTTTTTCATTTATTTCCATCTAATACAACTAATTTGTATACACTTTTATGATTTCAGGCAAATCCCAACACCTTTTTTATCATATGGGTGCTAGAAGGCGGTGGCTGCGGGTCTACATGTCCTGGGAATGACGTTAAACTTTATCTGACGGTGAGGTTCCAGTTTTGGAGGTTTGGGGAATATGGGGCACCCCTTCATCACCTTTGCTCCCTGGTCCACCCTGACCTGGAGTGGTAGTACCTGTTCAGGTCCCATCTTTGGGTTAAATAGAAAAATGTATCTATAAAAAAATTGTATTATCCATTAAGAATGGATTTATTTCAAAACTTTATCGGCATTAAATGACCCACTGAGTTTGATATGCCGTAAAACAAAACAAACTTTTATGATTTCAAGTATTTGAATCTAATACTAATAAGTATCTGCTTTCGTGTAATTTTTTCTATTTGATACTAGTCATTTGTTTGTATACGTCTATAAGGTTTCCAATAAATCAGATTAATTGATTGATTTTAATGGCAGGCCAAATTGCCTGGAGTGAGTTTATGCCTACATATTAGAAAATTAAGTTCAATTGAGTTATTTCCTAATAGTTTTTGCACACGGTTATATGATATCAAGTGTTCCTATCTAATACAAAAAATAGAAACTGATACATTTGACCTAAAGAAAATGTTATATATTGTACAAACGGAAATATGAATTTCCGGTTTTATTAAACAAAGAAGTTTAACAACTGCCCGTTATCAGATCAAGAGATAAAAATACGTGGGAGTAGCTATGAATATAAAAGAACCGAGGGCTCGAGACAGGTCAGTCGTCAGTTAGCCCCGGAAGCAGTCACCCGGAGAGAGAGTGAGGTGATCGGGGTCAGTAGTCGGCCGAGCGGGACCTCGTGTAGTTGGTGTCGGAAAAGCTAGCCTTAATATTTACCAACTGAAAAATCTTGTCACCCAGAAATTTAATCGAAGGACCGAAAGTCTAAAGACTGAATATATTAATTAAACTGACCCTCTCTCTCGAAGTTAAGAAGCTTGAATTTATTTCAATAAACTTCTGGAGGATAACTTTGGTGTTATTGTCATCCCTTACAACGAAGATAAAACTATTGCAATTTAGTACAGTGACGACGCGCTATGCAACAAAAAGTTACTACTCTTCCAGGTCAAAGTCAACCTGAGAGTAATGTTAATGAAAGAGCAACACACTAGATTCCAGAACAAGAACGCCATAACTAGC
>CM042146.1:14936672-14949799 GCA_023376005.1 Doryteuthis pealeii
TCGGCTATCTCGTATGAAATTTCTGAACGAGTGTTCACATTTTACATAAATCTGGGATACTTTTGAAATAGTACAATTCCAACAATTTTTTCTGGCTATAGGTAAAATATAGGGCATTAACCTAGGTATGTAAGCAGGATTGGAGAAGGAAAACAATTCAAACCAGTTGTAAAGGTTTATATATATATATATATATATATATATATATATATATATATATATATATATATATGAAACAACTAAAAATAAACATCATTTTCATCACCTATTCCATTGCATTTACAATTGCCTTCTAATTTCTATTTTAAACACATACGTACAATGCTTCAAGCAATCTATAAAAGCCTTATTTTCACATGTGTGTGTGTGTGTGTGTGTGTGCGTGTGTATGTTTTGTTGAACTCTACATATATTTCTTGTCTGATGATTTTCTTTTCCCAACCTTTCCAATTTTCTGGCCACCTTTTCATATCGGGGTGGTGAATGAATCTACCAAAGGTTCTTACACTCGTAATTTCTGCACTACTTAATGCCATCATCAGGTGTGAAATGGTGATATGTTTCTGTGGTTCCTTTAAAAAAACATTAATAATAGGGCTAAGTGGGAGAGGACTCACAGCTATTTTCGATAATTCCATGGCCAGATAATTGAAAAAGATAGAAAGGAAAACACGTCAGACAAGAAATGTCAGCTGATTTCAACAAAACATACACAAAGAAAGAAATGCTGCCAAAAATATACTTCATATATATATATATAATATATATATATATATATATATATATATATATACAATATATATGTATGTATATAATATATATATATGAATTGTATGTAACTTTTCAAACGGTGAATTTGATACACGCCCTATATTTATGTCTAAATATATCTTATTAATATTCGAAATACCCTGTGAATTTGTTCCTACATTTGTTGAAATGATTGCGATTATTAATTAAGTTTAATTAATTTGTTGAATATCACATGGATCCAGGGAGAATGGATATGTGTTACCAATTGAAATTCCTATTCACTCCTCAAAAATATAACTGAATATCAAAATCACAAAACAAAACTAACGTGTCTAATAAAATGTACGTTAGATAAGTATCAGGAAATATAGGAATATTAAACGCACCTTTAATTGTGGAATTATTTTTAATGGGAAGGGAAACCCCCTAGGTGGATATAGAGGAGATCCTGGATACTAGTTTGCAGAATTTTTAATTTGAGAATAAATCACTACGTTCTATATTCAACATTCTTCTCCGTTAGCAAATAATTCACTTGCTAAACCAATAATCAACCGAATTTGAAAGATCTTTTAAAATGAGCTCAACAGTTGCACAAAGTTTGGGTTATTTTGCCACATTTTTTCCCGTTTATCCAGTAATATCTAATTCCGTTAAATGTACACAGACTTCGTTTCAAAATCGAAAGCCATTGCTATAAATGTTTCTTTGTCTAAATTTGCACGAGATTTTAACTTTTCACTTCAACAAACATATAGACATACGCACATACAGACACACTGGCACAGATATTACAAGGTGTGTCAAAAAGTATCGAGATTGAAGGCTGTATTTACAAGATAGAAATGAAAATTGAATGGAACGTTACTTTTTCAGAATACAAGGTGTATCAAAAGGTACACAAATTTTGATACTTTTTGAACACACCATGTATGTATATATATATATATATATATATATATATATTATAATATATATATATATACACCACACACAACACACAACACAGGCGAGTACGTGGTAGTAATATATCTAGGTGCACTCCTTGCGGCATGAATAATTATATATATATATATATATATATATATATATATATATATATAAGTAAAGAAATAACAAAAGACTTAGAGATTTAGCTTTATAGTCTATTTCAGGGGAGCTTAGACATATAGTCTAAATCTCCCGACTCATCAGATGCGAATATATATATATGTATACATTTATCAAATAGATGCGAATATATATATATATATATATATATATATATATATATATATATATATCAAATAGACCAGTTGGGTTTTAGAATGATTTGGTTGGGGCCTTCTTTATATTTTGTATATCCAAATGCATGTTCATATATGATGCCCCCCCACATACAAATATATATATATATATATAATATATATATATATATATTATATATATATATATATATATCGTGAGACAGCATTTCAAATTCGAAGTGAGAAATGAGAAAAACTTTCTTCTTGGTTCAGCAATAGAATGCTTTAAAATATTCTGACCCATTATAGAATTCCTTTTTTTGCAAAGTTTTCCATATCTCTTCCGCATTTATTACTGGCAAATCTTCACACACACTGGTTTGTGTCTCTAAATCGAAAAATCCAACACTGTAGAAGTCGGGCATTTGAAGAGCGCCATCTTTTTTTTTTTTTTGGCGACCACTCCAGCATTCTGAAGAAGAAGAAAAAAACTACCCAGCTAGCGTTTCATTTTGTCTATTTTGAGAAATCCTGGAAAGGAGAAACAAAGCTATTCTCGAGTCTCTAAACACGTATTGGAAAAGAACGCTGTCTCGATAACTGTATTGTCATTCATTGAAATAAGTGAATCTCTTTTGGTTTTTCCTTTTATTAGACAGTTGATGTTTGCGCTGATATTTTCAGAGGCAGATCGAATTTACAACTGACTTCATTATGCAGAGACAATCAAAACAGAGGCGACTATTAATTTGATTAGCCAAGTTCCTAGTTCGTATGAAAACTTGTGTCGATGCTTTGCGTGTTACATAAGTAAAGTCGTCGGGGCGGTCCTAATTCGTTATAAGCATGCAGCGAGGAGTCTATCCCCTTTTTCACTAGAAAAAATGATCAGACAACTGATAATGTAGAAAATAGACAAACAAGATGTATTTCAAAGAGAATAATTTACTCTTGAATAGTGAAATCTATGTTTAAACGTTTTCGAAATTCCCTCCATCCTTACATACAGAACACTTCTTTCATCTCAAGTCCTGATGAAGGTTTGCTAAAAACCAAAACATTATAACGTTGACTTCACCATCAATAATAACATCATCTTTTTGGAATACTTCATGTTTTTGTATTTTCTACACTGTCAGATTTAATTTCCACAATTGATAATATAAGTAACGTCGACGGGGCGGCCTAAAGTCGTTATCAGCTAGTCAGCGAGGGGGTCTATTCCCTTTTCATTAGCGCTAGACCAAGGAGATTATTTTAGCGTCTGATGCGGAGCGCCATACCTACCATCAGCTCCTTACTTTACCGCACATATCCCTGTGCTACTGATAACGCTGAGTTGGCGAGGGCGGGTATCGAACTAGGAACCTTGTGGTTTCTAACCGAACGCTCTACCGACTGAGCTAACCCGGCCCTACGAAAGTATATATTAACAATGTATAATAAGTGATCAGAAATTCGTCGGGTCGGAACTCTCCACCGAAAAAAAAAGTTCTCCCAATTGCCAAAGTCGCCTACAGCCATTTTTCTAGCAATCATCCGCAAAAGCTCACTCGTCTCTTCTTCGCACGTGTGTTTTTGACAGCAAGATCAGAACACAACTGTCTCGGTGTGGGAAAACAGGCCTTAAATAAGCATTAACTGCCCTGAACAAGATCCCACATCCGGATCACTACACATAGTGTAGTAATTTGCATACGCACCAACGAGGTAGTTTGACGTCAAGCCACGACTCACGATCAGGAGAATGCGAGTTCAATCTCTGTAGTCCACCGCTACACTCACTGCACACCAGACATGTTCTTGCTCGCTTTGAGCTACCACGTACGTAATTTCTCTCGATACATGATGATTACTCAACTAGAACGTGATAATACACAGGACGCGCGTAAGGGAAAACACTGAATGTATTTACTCATCATCAGGTCACACTGCGATCACGGATTCCCATGACACTCGTCCCTTCCCTTGCATACTCGTCCTTCGGGGCGGGGGTCCAGTGTGCTTCGGCCACTGGATCAGGGTTTAGAATAATGTTGAATTCAACAGATCTGATTCATGTACATTACAGACACATTTTTTAATTATTCTTAATTACTATATACAGCTTATGACTAAATTGTATTTCTTGAAATTGAATATATGTGAAACATAATTAGTTTCAATAAATTGCCTACTACTTATATCTATAAATATACTCTGAGGCAAGACATATTCAAACCGGTAGGTCACATACTATAACAGAATCAAAAAGGTAAACCGAATACTATAACGGCACTTTGGTAAGTTATTAGATAACGAGAGGAAAAACATTTTCTGAAACATCCAGTACATCTAAAATTATATCAATTAGTAGTAACTCTGAATATACCAGAGTATATTAAACTAATTATTACGTTTACTTAAGAGTTATTGTTAAAGAGTTCGATATGTGAAAAAAGTATAACGATCTTTCTTTTGATCTTTTCATTATGTTCGATTGAAACAGATTTATCGCTTCCACGTGCTCACCACCTCTTTATCTTTCACATAGTATTTCTTTCTTTTATGTGTGTCATGTCTTTCTTCCCTTTCTTTATAATAAAAAACGGGATGGTTCATTATTTAGCTTCGGTGATGAAGAAATAAGATTTAGCAGGATAAGCAAAACCAGATAATCAGTATTCACATTTTCGCATTTAATCTTGGACGATTGGCACGTTTACATTCTGAACCAGTAGGTGTTGAAAGATGACAACGATCGTATGAAGAAGGAAAACTAGTACTGATATTTAACTTTTTTAAAAAGCTCCCTGTATATCCAGAGGCGATGTAAAATCAAACGGTTCATCCAATAAGCTTATCAAAAAGGTGTCAAAGGATACAAACAGAAACCTAAGAATGCCAACAAAGCACTTTCGATCGAAAAGGGAAAATCTCGAAGGACTTCAAAACCTAAAAGGATCAGGCATCAAAGATAGAGGATCAAAGTTCGAAGATCTCACACCACCTGGGTAGAACAGGAAAGGTTTACACTTTCTCTTATTGTCACAAGTTACCTCCCTTTTTTATTTCATATCTTATTATAATGGAGATTGTGTGTTTTTCTGTCTGTAACTGAAACTATATTCCTACTCAAGTCAAAATTCTCTTGTTATGGCATCAACATTCTCCATGATTTTATTTTTATCTAAACCTCAATTATTAATAAAATTGTCTTACAATATTAATACTGTTAACTATGTCTACATATTGACAACGCAATTATATTTATATACAACAAAATAGCGGTTTACAGTGTGAACGGGAAGGCTAATTTGCATATTAATATTAAAAAATCGAATTTAATAAATATTTGCTTAGTATTATTGATTTCTAACTGTTTGGTTTTATTTTAATGAATATAAGCAAAAATCTCTTCAATAAATCTTAAATGAAATCCGTTAACAAGAAAAAATAAGTGTCATTTATTCTTTACTTCCTCTTATAACTAAATACTTAAATTAGAAAAAATAACAATGAAAGACGAGAGTGATGGAAGAGTAAGTTTCAGTTGTTCCATTTTTTATTATACTCCTCTATTTCAAATCTTTTATTATACTCCTCTGTTCAAATCTTTTTTTCTGTATTCTTATTTAGTTTTATTAGCCTTTCTAATTAATATAATATTTATTACATTAAAACTTGAATACTTGCACCCGGAGGGTGCATATATTTTCTAGTATACTCAACAAAAAAAATGCACCATTATAAATTGATATGTAAGAGTGCATAAACTTTATCTAGAAGTGGTTTTCAGTCGGGGACGATCCAATTTCCTGTGGCTCTAACAATTAGACCACGAACCTCCATATATTTCATATATATCACTTTGATAAAGTGGATTTTGCCAATCAGAAATATCATTGATTGTCAAGAACAAATTATCAAACAACTGATAATATAGAAAATAGACAAACAAGATGTATTTCAATGAGAATAATTTACTCTTGATAGTGAAGTCGATCTTATAACGTTTCGAAATTCCTCCACCCTTACATACAGAACACTTCTTGTTGAATGTTTGTTGATATAAGGCATGAGGTAAATGGTCACTCCTAAATATAGACTCGTTGACTACCATGTGACCACCGAAGGCATTTCTATTGTTCAATCACTGGCACTGCTGCTGCTGCTTCTGCTGTATTAATAGAGACACTATTCTGAGCTTATTTCATTGACATTTGGATTCTCTTGGACGAAGGACTTACAAGGAATATTTTAACACCGGATTCTTATTGGCTTGCTTACTTACTTATTACATCTGGAACCTAGGATGCCGACCAGATACTTAACACTTCTTTCATCTCAAGTCCTGATGAAGGTTTGCTAAAAACCAAAACATTATAACATTGACTTCACCATCAATAATAACATCATCTTTTTGGAATACTTTGTTTTTGTATTTTCTACACTGTCAGATTTAATTCCCACAATTGATAATATAAATCTCTCAAATATTTTAGCTCAGTTCTATATTTGCGCACTATGCTCAATTATGTTTTTGTTTGGTTTGGTTTGGTTTGTTTTGTTTTACGGCATATCAACCTCAGTGGGTCATTTAATGCCGATAAAGTTTTGAAATAAATCAATTCTTAATGGATAATACAATTTTTTTATAAATACATTTTTCTATTTAACACATAGATGGGACCCTAACAGGTACTACCTCTCCGGGTCAGAGTGGACCAGGGAGCAATGGTGATGAATGGGGTGCTCCACATTCCCCAAACCTCCAAAACTGGAACCTCACTGGAACGTCATTCCCAGGACATGTAGAACTGCAGCCACCGCCTTCCCATATGATAAAAAGGGGTTGGGGCTTGTCATAAGGGCAATAGGGTTGGGAAAATCATATAGGTGCTAGGGCTTGATATGGCCAGCCAATTGATCGGAGGGGGCCTCTCTGACCGCCCGTCTAGCCCAAGATAGGGCCAAAGTGGAGTATTGCATGTCATAAATTGCTCATCCACCTGGCCTCTATCCTTATGCATCACGGGTCGCCACCCACGGCCAACAGGTGGCCCCATTGGGGGAGTCTTACCCCTCGGCAGAGGTGCAGTCGGTTCATTCTAACGCCCCAGCCGACAGGGCGGTATGTTTCTGTTTTGTTTCGTTTGGTTTGTTTTTTTGTTTAGAAATCAGGGTAAACAAATATCAGTGAATAAATCTTTTCTTGTTACTTAGAAAAAAATCAGCAAAAACATTACCAATCAACTGGCACGTCTATTGTTGTATTAACTTCATTGTTGCTTTTCATTGCAACATCACCGTTCGTTGAGTGATCAATTACTTACTGAGACTTACGGTCAAGTCAAGACGAAAACATCGGTTCACGGTAGAAAGCATCTCTCCCTGTTTATACATATGTACAATTCTATCCCCTTCTTTGTCTTTATTTGTATATGTATACGCACTGATAAATTCAGTGGCTTATATATATATATATATATATATATATATATATATATATATATTGCTTAAACAAACATAAAAAAAAACTTATTTCCTTCGCCGAAAAGCATAAAAGGCCCCGGATGTGTTTGTTATTATTCACTCAACGCCTTCATTGGTAGAGACACTACAGTATCATTGACAGGTTACTTTCGCAGGGATTTCTCGGTGCTGTATCGTGGCTCAAACAGTATAGTGTCTGACTATCCTGCTGAAGTCCCGGTTTCGATTTCTGTCGGAGAGAAATCGTTAGTATGTCTCGCTGTTGAGAATTAATAAAGTTGAAACAGTCTGTACAATATTCTACACGCCGAGTAATTCTTTGCTTTGTTATCTTCTATAATTATCGAATTTATGCGATATTCGCATTGTAATTGTCTTCAAGTAAAAAATATAAAATATTTAATATACTAGCAAATATATGCACCCTCCGGGTGCAAGTATTTAAGTTTTGATATAATAAAATATCATATTGAATTAGAAAAGGCTAATGAAACTGACTAAGAATGCAGATAAAGATCTGCAACAGAGGGGGTATGATTGAAAAATAGAACAACTTTGAAACTAACTATTCCATCATTTCCATTACTCCCCTCTTTCATTGGTAAATTTTCCTAATTTAACTATTAGTTAAAATAGGAAGTAAAGGATAATATTACAGTTATTTCTTCTTGTAAATAAATTTCTTTTAAGATTTATCCACGAGATTTTTGTTTATATTTCTTAAGATAAACCAAACAATTAGAATCAATAATACAAGCATATATTTATTAAAATAAAATTTTTAATATCAATATGCAAATTAGCCTTCTCGTTCAAACTGTAAACCGCTATTTTGTTGTATATATAAATACAATTGCATGTATTTACGTAGATATGGTCAACAGTATTAATAATGTAAAACAATTTTTATTAATAACTGAAGGTTTAAAAGAATGAAATCATGGAGAGTTGACGTAAATAATTAAGGGAATGGTGACTTGAGTAGTAATATAGTTTCGGTTACAGACAGAAAAACACACAATCTCCATTATAATAAGATATATATATATATCCAAGGAGTCTAATAATAGATGAGAAAAACTTTCTATCAGGGACC
This sequence comes from Doryteuthis pealeii, assembly GCA_023376005.1. Classification (NCBI taxonomy): domain Eukaryota; kingdom Metazoa; phylum Mollusca; class Cephalopoda; order Myopsida; family Loliginidae; genus Doryteuthis; species Doryteuthis pealeii. Next base: position 14,945,223 of record CM042146.1, read on the forward strand.
CCACTCTCCAAAAGTGTTTTAATACTTTTGAGAGGATTTTTCATTTATTCCCCTCATTTCATTCATTTTTATTTCATCCATTTTACCATTACATTTTTTAATTAATATATATATATAATATATATATATATATATATATATATATATATATATATATATATGATAAGTTGTAAACAAGGTATGTTGGAATGGCTTTTTGCCGACAATTTTTGGAGAATATGTGCTTAATTGGAGTCGTACCTAATTTTGAAAATTAATTAATTAATAATGAATTAGGCGGGAATGCCTATTTAAATGTATGGCTAAACAAATCGAGAAAAATCAATCTCTGCATGTACATTGCTGATGAGGCCTAATAGGCCGAAATATACATACAGAGATTGATTTTTCTCGATTTGTTTAGCCATACATTTAAATAGCATTCCCGCCTAATTCATTATTAATTAATTAATTTCAAAATTAGGTACGACTCCAATTAAGCACATATTCTCCAATATATATATATATATATTATATATATATATATATATATATATATATATATTAGATAATGTCAGTGCTGTATATGTATGCAAACAATGTTCAATACAACGTATTTACATATAAAGTAGAGTGGACATGGATTTAGGGGTTGAATCCATGTTCATAGTAATTTAAATACAAATGTCCTGTCTATGGTATTAAGCAATGTCTACCTACAAATATAGCACCCACATTATCTACAAAGTAGTACTATTGCCGCTAAAGCATAGCTCAATACTTTTAGGCTACGGGCCCAAAGGCCAAAAAGGCTCTAGTTTTTTATTTAATTTGTAATTTTGATGGTGGGGGAAAAAAGCGGCCAAATGAATGCCTATGGACTCCTGAATATCATACTATTTTTCTGATGCGTAAATGTTGCACATATTAAAGTTTTCCGTGGGTACCACCAATTTTCCCCGTGAAATTTACCCTCCCCTCCACTATATTTAACATAATAAAACTTGCATAAAGGTTAATATTATCTTTAAAAAATTTCAGTCACTCGAAAAAAGAAGCATTAAACAAACACCTAATGATTTTTAAAAAATGTTTTCGGCTTACAAAAATAATGCAAATTATAAACGAAAAACAATGTTTACATTTTTTCACCATTAAATCAATTGAATTTTAACGTAGCCAAAAACATGTTATAACTAAGGTTTTTTTAAAAATTCTATGAAAAATAAATTAATGGTCCAATTTTCACGAAAACTTCCATAATTACTTACCTTTGGATGAATATATGTCTGAAATAGTTTTTTTCTAAAATATATTAGGTGATATATTTTTTATGAGGTCTACTACCCCCTATAGGCTACGGGCCCAAAGGCCAAAAAGGCTCTAGTTTTTGATTTAATTTGTAATTTTGATGGTGGGGGAAAAAAGCGGCTAAATGAATGCCTATAGAGTCCTGAAATATCATACTATTTTTCTGATGCGTAAATGTTGTTTATATTAAAGTTTTCCGTGGGTACCACCAATTTCCCCGTTAAATTTACCCCCCCCCCCCTATATATATTTAACGTAATAACCTTGCATAAAGGTTAATATTATCTTGAAAGTTTTTTATTCACTCGAAAAAAGAAGCATTAAACAAACTCCAAATGATTTTTTAAAAAATTTTTCGGCTTACAAAACAATGCAAATTATAAACAATGTTTACATTTTTTCACCGTTAAATCAATTGAAATTTAACGTAGCCCAAAACAAGTTATAACTAAGGTTTTTTTTTAAATTCTATGAAAAATAAATTAATGGTCCAATTTTCACGAAAACTTCCATAATTACTTACATTTGGATGAATATATGTCTGAAATAGTTTTTTTCTAAAATATATTAGGGGAAATATTTCTTATTAGGTCTACTACCCCCTATATTATTTTATGTAATATGAAAAAATGAACCGGCAAAAACGATTTTTACTTTTTTCAATAAAGATAAGAGTCTAGATAATTATATCAGAAGATTTTTATAAGTCTCAATGGCAAAGATTTTTAATAAAAGAACCATAAATACAGACTTCTGTTAAAAAATGATATCAATAAAGAAACTGGTAAATAAACCGACTGTTTTTCTTATTGTTCACGATAATGATGAGTAATTTTTCCCCAACTGAATAATTGGATTTTTGAATGAAATCTTTCTTTGTAACAGCTCTTTATGTTCGTTACTTCTTTTTTGCGAGATTTAAAAACAAAATTTCAAAAAATATTTATCGTTTCTTCCTTCAACGTGACCTAAACTGATCACGCAACCTATTTTGGAAATATACAGTATCGATATTTTTTTATGTATAACTTAAAAATACAGTTTTTGAAAATTTTGACATTCCTTATATTCTACCTGTATTACTCATCATACACATTTATTATATTTGTAGCTAGAGACATCATTTTAATCGGAGATGTTTAGGCATTACAAGCATTTTATAGGCTATGACCCAAAGGTCAATATGGCTCCAATCTTTTGATTTCGTGAACAATTTTCGTAAAAAAAAATATTCCTCTAATATATTTAGAAAAAAAAACTATTTCAGACACCTTTTATTCTAAGGTAAGTAATTATGAAATTTTCGTGAAAAATCGGACAATTAATTTATTTTTCATAGAATTTTAAAAAAAACATAAAACTTTTTTTGGGCTACGTTAAATTTCAATTGATTTAAACATGTAAACATGTTTTTCGTTTATAATTTTCATTGTTTTTGTAAGCCGAATTTAAAAAAAAATCATTAGGAGTTTGTTTATGACTGAAACGTTCGATGAATTATCTGTTATCAGCGATTTCATTAATGAGGAAGATAGAGTAGTACATCTCCTAGCTAGCCTTCCTGAATCCTATGACATGTTGGTGACAGCACTTGAAGCAGGTCAAGATGTGCCCAAGTGGGCCTTAGTAACTGAACGGCTGCTATACGAGGAAACTAAAATGAAACTAAAAGGAACACTTTGAATTCAAACCTCTTAAGTCCGCTTCTAGAATAGGCTCATCTCTAATTAGTTTTTATTTCAGTAAATCTTTGAATTTTAATTTTTTTTTTTACATTCCTTCACTGTTCGGCTGTTATCTTCAATAGGCCACTCCGAGAACGTTACTTTTTTTAATTTTTATTATTACTAGCAAATATATGCCCCCTCCGGGTGCATGTATTTTAGTTAAATTTTATAATAAAATATCATATTAAATTAGAAAGGCTAATGAAACTGAATAAGAATGTAGATAAAAAGATTTTGAACAGAGGGGGTATGATTGAAAAATAGAACAACTTTGAAGTTAACTCTTCCATCATTTTACGTTACTCCCGTCTTTCATTGGTAAATTTTCCTAATTTAAGTATTTAGTTAAAATAGGAAGTAAAGAATAATATTAAAGTTATTTCTTCTTGTTAAGGGATTTCTTTTAAGATTTATTGAAGAGATTTTTGCTCATATTCAATAAGATAAAACCAAACAATTAGAAATCAATAATACTAAGCATATATTTATTAAAATCAATTTTTTAATATTAATATGCAAATTAGCCTTCCCATTCACACTGTAAACCTCTATTTTGTTGTATATATAAATACAATTGCATGTTATTAGTATGTAGATATGGTGAACAGTGTAAGTAATGTAAAACAATTTTATTAATAATTGAGGTTTAAATAAAAATAAAATCATGGAGAATATGATGTAAATAACGAAAGGAATTGTGACTTGTATAGTATTATAGTTTCGGTTACAGACAGACAAACCCACAATCTCCATTATAATAAGATTATTGCTTTCTGCTGCTGTATTGCTGCTGCACTTACCGAAAAATATTATTTTCTTGTGAGCCTTATGTTATCTTATTCCCAGATTTCGTGTTCTAAGGCTTATCAGTATTCCCTTGTTTGAAACTCCTTCAATTACTCGCACCTAATTGGCATAAGAGAAACCACTTGAACATTTCTAATTACTTATATTCAGAATTCTGAGGAGGCAAATTGATATTCGCTGGAAGACCATTTTTTATAAATATTTTCCAAAACTATTTATGTTCCATCTCATCGTTAAAATTTCGCCTAAAGTAAATTCACTATTAAATATCGTTATAAAAAAATAGACACCGTATAGCCATTGAATACCTGAGAGATATCTTTGTTGCATAGGGCTCGACTCAGGCCACAACATCGTACATGTTATATACTGTTGCTGTCGTATGTGTTAGTAGTGAGTATAAGGATTCACACGTAGACATATGTAGTAGTAAGACTTTTAACGTTTATTTCTTTCCCCTCGTGGTGGGTGCGTGTGGGTGGACGAGCTGGACAACGGCGCTACGAATGTTGCAGGCTGGCGATCGGAGGGTGAACGGGTGGGCGAGCCTCACTGCTCGCAGCAGCGCTCGACCGTGTCGACGTCAGACACCTTGTGCTTCTTCGCCCGTCTCCTGGGGTCTGCCTTATGGGCTGCTCTGATGACCGCTTAAGTATGCGACCGCCCACACATCATTTGTTCCTTGACCGGAAGTCCTTTCTCTTTGTTCAAATTCGCGTTTGTCCAGATGAGTCTCTTGATTTCTCTCTCCTC
>CM042146.1:14949899-14952399 GCA_023376005.1 Doryteuthis pealeii
TCGAACCTCGCTTTACTACGATGTCATAGTTCGACACATCACCCAAATATCAGCATATAATTCCTTTTGCTTAATTTGAATAAGCAAGCATAACATTTTGGAAGAATTACGGCATTTGAAAACAAATTTGGGATGGCTGTAGAAAACGCTTAATAAAAATTAATAATGTCTACTCCTCACTGCATTATATATTATATATCATATATTATATATATATATATATATATTTATATATATAATGCTAATACAATAAAATGGCAGTAGAAACTGCCAGAATATATATATATTATATATATATATATATATATATGTATATATAATATATTATTATATTATATATATATATATATATATATATATATAAAAGTAAGAAAAAAAAAGACTTAGAGATTTTAGCATTGTAGTATATTTTAGGGAGCTTTAGACAAAGTGTCAAACTCTCCGACTCATCAGATGCGAATGATGAATTCTTTATTATTTAAAGGCATTTGAAAACAGATTTTTAAAAAATATTTATAGTCCTGTGATATAATTCAAAAACGAAACCTTGATGTTGCAAAAACAAATTAGTTTGTAGTTTCAAATATGAGCACTTCCGCCACAATATCTCGGTCACGCGATCCATGTATCTCTTATGTAACAGCTTTTGAAAAAAAGAGGACATATTCCAAGTTCGACACCGACGAATTCTCTTATTCAAACAAAATGGTATTAACCGTTGACGGTATGCTGCACGGATTTTTAAGAAAATATTTTTTTTTAGTAATTAATTTTTTAATATCTTCATTTTCTATTTTTATTTTTCTTATATATAAGTAAAAGAATTAGAATGATTTTAGTTTTTAAATAATGTGAAATATGATTCATTTTAAATATATTTTAATATTTTTCTTTTAGTAACTTTATATATATATATATTATATATATATATATATATATATATATATATATATATATATAATATATACATACACACACATACATACATACATACATATAACCTGATGAGTCGGGAGAGTTAAACACTTTGTCTAAGCTCCCTGAAATAGACTAAAATGCTAAATATCTAAGTCTTTTGTTATTTCTTTACTTATATATTTGCTCTGTGACTAACGTTAAGAGAAACAATGACTCTGAATCTGCGACAGGTTTTTTTAAATAAAACTCTTGTGTCGTAAGAAAGATTTCTTCTCTGGACTTTTGGATTAATATAATATATATATATATCATATTAATATATATTATATATATATAGAGAGAGAGAGAGAGAAGAGAGAGAGATAGAGTTTTTAAGATAACATTTTCAAAATGTCAATGTGTTATGCGTTTTGAAATCCACAGTAAGAATTCGTTTTGCTTAATGCGACTAGAAAATATGCTTTGTCAACACGCTTTCCTTTTTTGTCCACAGGCATATGATTTCTTTCAGATAACCGTCAAAATGTAATATCTTTTACATTCTGTCTTTTATTCGCATATATTTAACATTACATGTCCGATGTACTTATTTACATTAAGAAAATAGTTTCCTATTATCTACGAATAATGACCGGCTCAACTATTGGTTAGATAGAATTCAGAAGCGAAGTGTGAACCGTTCTAGTACAGCAGCATTCCAGTCGCACTATTACGTTCATTTTGGACGAATCACTTGGAAAAGTTTATCAACCTCCTCATTCAGCGGCTATGGGTTAAATGGTACCACTGCTGTTTGGTAAATATATACCACACGACGGTTGGTATGCGAAATAACTAAAAAAAAGAAGGGGTATCAAATATACATCGCCCTAATGCCATCTATATCTCAGGAACCGAGACACATTGTACGTGCCTTGATGACAGCCAGATACACACCTATACTAGATCCGTATGTCTCCACTAATTATATATACTAGCAATATATGCACCCTCCGGTGCAAGTATTTAAGTTTTGATATAATAAAATATCATATAAATTAGAAAGCTAATGAAACTGACAAGAATGCAGATAAAAATCTGCAACAGAGAGGGTATAATCGAAAATAACAACTTTGAAACTAACTATTCCATCATTTTCATTAACTCCCCTCTTTCATTGGTATATTTTTCTAATTTAACTATTTAGTTATAATAGGAAGTAAAGGATAATATTTACAGTTTTTCTTCTTGTAATAAATTTATTTTAAGATTTATCCACGAGATTGTTGTTTATATTTCTTAAGATAAAACCAAACAATTAGAAATAATAATACTAAGCACATATTTATTAAAATAAAATTTTATTATGAATATGCAAATAGCCTTCTCGTTCAAACTGTAAACCGTATTTGTTGTATATATAAATACAATTGCATGTTATTAGTATGTAGATATGGTCAACAGTATTAATAATGTAAAACATATTTTTATTAATAACTGAAAGTTTAAAAGAATGAAATCATGGAGAATTTGACGTAAATAATTAAGGTAATTGTGACTTGAGGAGTAAATATAGTTTCGGTTACAGACAGAAAAACACACA
>CM042146.1:14957399-14979899 GCA_023376005.1 Doryteuthis pealeii
ACATGCTGGGCACTGCTTAGGAATTGGGGCGAACTCATAAGTGATGTTCTCTTGTGGATAGCAAGACATTGCCACGTCAGTGTGGACCGTCCAGCAAAGACTTACATTGATCAGCACTACGCAGATACTGGATGCTGCGCAGAGGACCTCCTGAGAGAAACCAATGATAGGGACCGTTGGTGAAAGATTTGCATGGATATCCGTGCTACTAGCGCGATATATATATATATATATATATATATATATATATATATATATATATATATATATATTAAATTTGATAGAGGAATTATATATAAATTGATAATTGAATCATTACCGAACTAGACAACTCGGCAAACAACCATTTGTGACATCCGGAGCACTGGACAGCTGTTTCGACCTCCTTTGGTCTCATCAGCAGTGCATACCACAATCTCCGCCACTAGAGATTGAACCAGCGGACCACAGCGTGAAGAGCGGGGACTCAACACACTGGGCCACTAGCCCATGCCACAAACGGAGAATGCCAAATCATCTAGTCAATGGTAACATTAATTCAAACTGCGCAGCCACCTAACCTGTATTGCCGTGAATCCCATCGCAGGATCACATGTTACCATTGATTGATGATTTGGCATTCTCCGTTTGTGGCATGGGCTGGTGGCCCAGTGTGCTGAGTCCCCGCTCTTCACGCTGTGGTCCGCTGGTTCAATCTCTAGTGGCGGAGATTGTGGTATGCACTGCTGATGAGACCAAAGGAGGTCGAAACAGCTGTCCAGTGTTCCGGATGTCGCAAATGGTGTTTGCCGAGTTGTCTGTCGTGGTAATATTAAGGATTGTATTGTTTTCAGGTAATTATTTATATTCAAACAAAGGAAATTGTTTAACGCAGATTTACATTCTTTTAATTATTACTATATAATATAGGTAATTTGTATACACTGTTTTGGTTTCAAGTTTTCCTATCTAATAATTAGTATTTGGTTTCAGTTAATCATTTCCATCAAATAAAAGTTGTTTGTTTTCTCAGTTCTTTTTTTTTCATTTATTTCCATCTAATACAACTAATTTGTATACACTTTTATGATTTCAGGCAAATCCCAACCCCTTTTTTATCATATGGGTGCTAGAAGGTGGTGGCTGCGGGTCCACATGTCCTGGATATGACGTTAAACTCTATCTGATGGTGAGGTTCCAGTTTTGGAGGTTTGGGGAATGTGGAGCACCCCTCATCACCATTGCTCCCTGGTCCACTCTGACCCGGAGTGGTAGTACCTGTTAGGGTCCCATCTATGGGTTAAATAGAAACATGTATTTATAAAAAAAAATTGTATTATCCATTAAGAATGGATTTATTCCAAAACATTAAAATGACCCACTGAGGTTGATATGCCGTAAAATAAACCAAAACAAACTTTTATGATTTCAAGTATTTGAATCTAATACTAATAAGTATCTTCTTTCTTGCAATTTTTCTATTTAATACTAGTCATTTGTTTGTCTACGGCTATAAGGTTTCCAATAATTCCGATAAATTGATTGATTTTAATGGCAGGCCAAATTGCCTGGGGTGAATTTATGCCTACATATTAGAGAATTAATTTCAATTGAGTTATTTCCTAATAGTTTTTGCACACGGTTATATGATATCAAGTGTTCCTATCTAATACAAAAAATAGAAACCGATACATTTGACCTAAAGAAAAGTTACTACTCTTCCAGGTCAAAGTCAACCTGGGAGTAATTTTAATGAAAGAGCAACACACTAGATTCCAGAACAAGAACGCCATCACTAGCACACCTCTTTTTGGGTGGGTACTCACCTGCAGGGCAGATACATAGCTGAATAATGTCTGATTTTCCCAGTACGTCTACGTTCTTTCAAACTTTCCATTTTATATGCTCAGTGTTTGCAAAACCTTTTACCATTTCGGAAAGAGCCGATTGTTAGACCTTCAAAAATCCAAGATAACCCCGGTGTGATGACACGTACGAGCATCTTTGTTGACAATTTAATGAATATTTCAACATTTACAGTAAATAAATATTCTCTGTTGGGGCCTGATATTTATTGTCAATAAAAAGGCAATAACGCCCGGCTATGTGGTCTTTATTCTAAATTGAATTTTATGTTTATCTTTCCCAAAAAGAAAAAAAGTTCATCTCTCTCTCTCTCTCTCTCTCTCTCTCTCTCTCTCTCTCTCTCTCTCTCTCTCTCTCTCTCACACACACACACACACACACACACACACACACACATACGGTATCTGTCTTAATTTTCCCTCTCTGCATCTGAATCTAATTAGGACTGAAGAGCAGATCTGATGAAAAAGTTCAACGACACATAAATAAAAACATTTGATCAATAATCAACTCAACGTATAATTTGGAATAACAAGAAACTAGCAGGACCTGTGAGTATACCACAGTATGATAATCTGATTATTACATCGTTTGAAATATTTACTTAAAGTAGATTGCAAAATAATTAATTTCAAAAATAATAATCTGGATTTAACCCATTTCTTCCTTTCCTTTTTTCATTATGTTCAATAGATTAGCGTTATCGCTTCTGCTATTTTTCTTCTCTTTTTATCCTTCTAATACTCTTGTTACTTTCTTTCCTATATATTTTTCTCAGTAGCATATTCTTTTTCTTCCCTTTCTTTATAATAAAAACGACATGGTTCATTATATAGTTGAGAGGACGACACTTCTGAGACATAAGAATTCAGCGAATAAACAACACCTGATAAGGTGCTATATTTTTGCATTTCATCTTGGACGGTTTGGACGGTCTTATTTTTAACCAGAGGGGTTTACAAGATGATAATATTCGTATTATTTTAGGAACACCAGTATTATATACACTGCTTCTAATTTTGAGAGCTTACATACAATTTGTTTAGAAGTATCAAAATGTGCCCACTTCTGTTTACTGATTCTACAACTAAAGAACGAAATATCGGATACATTTGTATATTATCTTTGTTTAAGAAACGTTTCCGAAGGTGTATATTAGATATGTCCTGTTTATAGTGTAGGACTGTTGATTCTTTAAAGAGTCCCACATGCTTCGCAATGTTTGTATGGAGATTTACTGGGGAAATGGTAATGCAGTGTTCATTCTCAAAAATGTGTGGCTCAGTGTATCACTGAAATGAATCATTTTTCTTAATTTTTAAGATGAGGCTTAATAATTGTATTACTTGGATTGTTCTACCTATTGGCCTCATCTTCGTTATGCTACTCAACATTTTGGTTGATGAGCCCTCGGACATTCTTCAGGTGTTCATCCATGTTACGACAAGAAAGCTTCCGAGTTTGACAAGAAAGCTTCCGAGTTCAAAGAAAAGGCTCGCGAATTTGACAAGAAACACCTGAAGAAGGCTGGAAGATATATCGGGCAAGATGTTGTGTATATGTCAATAAAGATGAGGCCAATATTCCTAAAGTCAAACTAGTACAAATAAGATAAATTAAGTAGTATTAAACAATATGCTTCGCGTTAGGAAAATCGAACTCAACTCTTTACCTACCAAATTCCCACAAGATCAAACCAAATTGTCTTGTTACTTTTACGTGTATGATGAGATATTTTACTATTCATCTCAGAAGTCATTCTTTTCAAATAAAGTTCTAATATTTTAATCCGAGTCTTTCTAATAGATAATAATGAACTAAAAATCAGTGGATCACATAAGTAAGAGAACCGCGGTGGGCGGCTTTAAGTCACCATAGAGTTAATTAAAACATATGTTCTAGTATTTTTAGTGTTAAATTAAAACAGAATTTATCATTAGAGGTAAAAATTGATTTTTTTTACCAGGTGTAGTATGTAATTGTACATTTGGAGTATTTACTAATAAATACAGAGACTCATATTCACTATCAGACACGCACACACACAGACATACATACGTAGAGACATACATATTACAAACGCGGACAATTAGATGTTCATATATATCTATATATATATATATATATATATATATATATATTGAAAAAACAAAGGATGTTTACAAATGCATGGGCTCATCAGGAGAGAATGTGCAAACCGTTTCGGGGCCTTTCTCTCTACGTTTTATATAGCAACATCGGCCCTCCTTTAAAAAATTAAAAAAATTAATTTTATTTTTAAATAAAATTCATTTTATTTTTAATTCAGACAGCACATCTTCTCTTTTGAATAATTCCAAATTATGACTAGCAGCGTTCTGTTTTGGCTAACGGTCATTTCTTCCCGTCTTATTTTTGTTGAAGACCGATCCACATGCGGTCGATGCAGATATTACTTGGGTCCTCACATCAGTGAGGAGGGCCGGTGTTGCTATATAAAACCGTAGAGAGAAAGGCCCCGAAACGGTTTGCACATTATCTCCTGATGAGCCCATGCATTAGTAAACATCCTTTGTTTTTTTAAATATATCATATTTACACTGTCGGATTAAGTTCCAATTTTATTTCACACACACACACACACACACACACACACACACACACACACATATATATATATATATATATATATATATATATATATATATATATATATATTTAAAAAGTGGTAAAACATGTCAGCCAAAAGAAGAATGGAATTATGTTCCTTTTAGTTTGATTATGTTGGCTTGTGTGACTGTGTGTTATAATACATTTTTGTGAGGAATCAAATAACCCGAGGATTAAAGTGCAGGGTGGGTTGAATAACGGGACGAATATGTAGACTAGTATGGGTCTATTTCATTACATTATTAGCCAGGAATTGGGACTCCAATGTACACACATTAGAATATTCATATATGTCAGGTGTTTGTGTTTTTATGTGAGTATGTATGTGTCTTGTAAATAATGTAATATATATATATATATATATATATATATATATATATATATATATATATATATACACGCATACATACACACATATATACACAGACATATACATACACACACAGACATACGCACATATATATATATATATATATATATATATATTATATATATATATATATATATATATATAACAAGATATGTGTAAATATGTGCTTTTACATATACGCTGTCTAATTAAAAAACACATATCATATATATAGAGTGTTTGGCTAGAAACCACAAGGTTCCTAGTTCGATACTGGCCCTCGCCAACTCATCGTTATGAGTAGCACAGGGATCTGTGCGGTAAAGTAAGGACCCGATGGTAGGTGTGGCGCTCCACCTCAAATGTAAAAACTATCTTCTTGGTCTAGCGCTAGTGAAAACGGGATAGACTCCCTCGCTGATACCGACATTAGGCCACCCCGACGACTTTACTTTTTTACTATATATATATATATATATATATATATATATATATATATATATATATAAATATGTGTAAATATGTGATTTATATATACGCTGTCTAATTAAAAAACACATCACACACACACATTATATATATATATATATATATATATATATATATATATATATATATATATATATATATATATGCGTTTGTACGCCTGTATATAATATCAAACCAATACACAACAGAACACATTTATACCATTCAATAAACCAAACAGCCTCTCTTATTTCTATCAGTCTATCTATATCCGTTAGGCTATCCCTATCACTATCCACCCACACAACACACACACACACACACATATATATATATATATATATATATATATATATGTGCGTGTGTATCCCTTCCATCGCACCATATATATGTGTGTGTGCGTGTGTATGTGTGTGTGTGTATATTTTTATATATTAGTTGGTTCCTATAAATATGTATGCATGGATTCCGTGCATGCTTGTTTATTTTAAATGGATTATTGGATCGATTATGTCTACCGGCAGACCTTAGTCAGTACGTTGTAATGTTGAATCTTAATGTAATCGCACGAAGCCAACCATTTACTTAAGCATTTAAGAGAAGAGTGTCTCCCATTCAGCCTCTTTTCTTTCTACCCATGATCTTATTGTAAAGACTGAAACTTTGACATTATGTCGATTCCTTGACAATGTGTAAAGATTCACCCTTGGTTCAGACTAAGAAACAATCATTCCATTTATTTTACAGATTCACTTAGGTTTTATCCGAACAGGACCCATCCGACCCTTCCCAATCTATGCAATTCCCCGGCGTGTTTTGTTTTGGGGCGGGTAAACTTACTGATGTCTTATTGGACATAGTTATTCGGTAATTTGTATTCCAGGAAACGTTCGCTGTTCACTTATCTTCGCTGTTTCTCGTTATCTTTTCATTCATTGGCTTTTTTTTCTATTCGAAGAAACTTGAAAAGTTTCAAATATATTATTTTGCTTGGTTCACCAAAAGGTGACCGGGCAAAAAAAAGGCGTCTTTCTTTAAGGTCAAACACCGTCTTCTCTTGTAAATTAATTTTTCGATTAGATATTCATCTACATCTAGTTTTATATGTATCATAACTTCCTTTTCTGTAGACGCCATTGAGACAGTTTTTTAACAATGTTTTCTTCTTATTGAGTATTGTTATTTGAGAAGCTGAGAAAGAAAAAATAGTTCACGCGCAAAAAAAAAAAACAAAAAAAAAAACATTAATACAACGAGCTCTATTTAACAACAAAATGGGTTTAAGCTAGCAATAAAAGTTTACTGAGTAAATCACAAAATGGTTCTCAATGATGTCGCGGGCTGTTAATATCAGCAGATTGTTATAGGCATTGCATTCCATTATAAATAAACGTAAAGTTGGCGGAGTGGCCTATTGTGGGTATTTGCCGGACAGCGAGGGAGTCTATCTCATTTTCGCTAGCGCTAAGCCAGGGATATTGTTTTGTTGACTTGGATCACCACACATACTCTCAGCTCCCCACCTTACCGCACAGATCAGATTACAATATTAGTGCTAGTCATACGCTGAGTTAGCAGGGATTGGTATTGAACCAGGAACTGTGCAATTCCTGGGTGGGTACTCTACCGATTGAGCTCGAATGCCGGCAACATTAATTCCACCTGTGTATAGATATTTTGCTGGCATTATTTTTAGATTTTTGTGGCACTCGTAGCGTAACGATTATCTTTGTATGAAGTGGATTCGGCTATCTCGTATGAAATTTCTGAACAAGTGTTCACATTTTACATTAACCTGGGATACTTTTAAAATAGTACACATCCAAATATTTTTTCTGGCTATAGGTAAAATGTAGGGCATTAACCTAGGTATTTAAGCAGGTATTGGAGAAGGAAAACATAATTCAAACCAGTTGTAAAGCTTATATATATATATATATATATATATATATATATATATAATATATATATATGTGTGTGTGTGTGTGTGTGTGTGTTTTGTTGAACTCTACATACATTTCTTGTCTGACGATTTTCTTTTCCCAACTTTTCCAATTTTCTGGCCACCTTTTCATATCGGGGTGGAATTGGTGAAGGAATCTACCAAAGGTTCTTACACTCGTAATTTTTACACTACTTAATGCCATCATCAGGTGTGAAATGGTGATATGTTTCTGTGGTTCCTTAAAAAAAACAACATTAGTAATGGGGCTAAGTGGGATGAAGGACTCAAATGTATTTTCGATAATTGCATGGCCAGACAATTGTAAAAGACAGGAAAGTAACTCGTCAGACAAGAAATGTCAGCCGATTTCAACAAAACATGCATAAAGAAAGAAATGCTGCCAATATATCCTTCATATATATATGTATATATATATATATATATATATATATATATATATATATATATATATATATATATATGAAGTATGTATGTAACTTTTCAAACGGTGAATTTGATACACGCCCTATATTTTATGTCTAAATATATCTTATTAATATTCGAAATACCCTGTGAATTTGTTCCTACATTTGTTGAAATGATTGCGATTATTAATTAAGTTTAATTAATTTGTTGAATATCACATGGATCCAGGGAGAATGGATATGTGTTACCAATTGAAATTCCTATTCACTCCTCAAAAATATAACTGAATATCAAAATCACAAAACAAAACTAACGTGTCTAATAAAATGTACGTTAGATAAGTATCAGAAAACTAGGAATATAAAACGCACCTTTAATCGTGGAATTATTTTTAATGGGAATGAAACCTCTTGGTGGATATAGAGGAGATCCTGGATACTAGTTTGCAGAATTTTTAATTTGAGATAAATCACTACGTTCTATATTCAACATTCTTCTCCGTTAGCAAATAATTCACTTGGCTAAACCAATAATCAACCGAATTTGAAAGATCTTTTAAAATGAGCTCAACAGTTGCACAAAGTTTGGGTTATTTTGCCACATTTTTTCCCGTTTATCCAGTAATATCTAATTCCGTTAAATGTACATAGACTTCGTTTCAAAATCGAAAGCCATTGCTATAAATGTTTCTTTGTCTAAATTTGCACGAGATTTTAACTTTTCACTTCAACAAACATATAGACATACGCACAGACAGACACACTGTCACAGATATACAAGGTGTGTCAAAAGTATCGAGATTGAAGCTGTATTTACCAAGATAGAAATGAACAATGAATGGAACATTACTTTTTTTAGAATACAAGGTGTGTCAAAAGGTACACAAAATATTGATACTTTTTGACACACCATGTATATATATATATATATATAATATAATATATATATATATATATATATACAGGCGTGTAGGTGGTAGTAATATATCTAGGTTCACTCCTTGCAGGCATGAATAATTATATATATATATATATATATATATATATATATATATATAGTAAAGAAATAACAAAGACTTATGGATTTAGCTTTATAGTCTATTTCAGGGAGCTTAGACATATAGTCTAAATCTCCCGACTCATCAGATGCGAATATAATATATATATATATATATATATATATATATATATATATATATTACATTTATCAAATAGATGCGAATATATATATATATATATATATATATATATATATATATAATATTATATCAAATAGACCAGTTGGGTTTGGAATGATTTGGTTGGGGCCTTCTTTATATTTGTATATCCAAAATGCATGTTCATATAGATGCCCCCCACACACATACAAACATATATATATATATATATATATATATATATATATATATATAATCGTGAGACAGCATTTCAAATTCGAAGGTGAGAAATGAGAAAAACTTTCTTCTTTGGTTCAACAATAGAGTGCTTTAAATATTCTGACCATTATAGAATTCCTTTTTTTTGCAAAGTTTTCCATATCTCTTCCGCATTATTACTGGAAAATCTTAACACACACTGGTTGTGTCTCTAAAATCGAAAAAAATCCACACTGTAGAAGTCGGGCATTTGAAGAGCGCCATCTTTTTTTTTTTTTTTTTGGCGACCACTCCAGCATTCTGAATAAGAAAAAAAACTACCCAGCTAGCGTTTCATTTTGTCTATTTTGAGAATCCTGGAAAGGAGAAACAAGCTATTCTCGAGTCTCTAAACACGTATTGAAAAGAACGCTGTCTCGATAACTGTATTGTCATTCATTGAAATAAGTTGAATCTCTTTTGGTTTTTCCTTTATTTAGACAGTTGATGTTGCGCTGATATTTTCAGAGGCAGATCGAATTTACAACTGACTTCATTATGCAGAGACAATCAAACAGAGGCGGATATTAATTTGATTAGCCAAGTTCCTAGTTCGTATGGAAACTTGTGTCGATGCTTTGCGTGTTATATAAGTAAAGTCGTCGGGGCGGTCCTAATGTCGTTATAAGCCATGCAGCGAGGGAGTCTATCCCCTTTTCACTAGAAAAAATGATCAGACAACTGATAATGTAGAAAATAGACAAACAAGATGTATTTCAAAGAGAATAATTTACTCTTGATAGTGAAGTCTATGTTATAACGTTTAGAAATTCCTCCATCCTTACATACAGAACACTTCTTTCAGCTCAAGTCCTGATGAAGGTTTGCTAAAAACCAAAACATTATAACGTTGACTTCACCATCAATAATAACATAATCTTTTTGGAATACTTCATGTTTTTCTATTTTCTACACTGTCAGATTTTATTTCCACAATTGATAATATAAGTAAAGTCGATAATATAAGTAAAGTCGGTATCAGCTAGTCAGCGAGGGAGTCTATTCCCTTTTCATTAGCGCTAGACCAAGGAGATTATTTTAGCGTCTGATGTGGAGCGCCACACCTACCATCAGATCCTTACTTTACCGCACAGATCCCTGTGCTACTCATAACGCTGAGTTGACGAGGGCCGGTATCGAACTAGGAACCTTGCGGTTTCTAGCTGAACGCTCTACCGACTGAGCTAACCCGGACCTCTAAAGCATATATTGAAAATGTATAATAAGTGATCAGAAATTCGTCGGGTCGGACCTCTCAACCGAAGAAACGTTCTCCCAATTGCCGAAGTCGCCTGCAACAATTTTTCTAGCAATCCACCACCAAAGAACACGCGTCTCTTGTACGCACGTGTGTTTTTGTCAGCAAGGTCAGAACGCAACTGTCTCGGTGTGGGAAAACTGGTCTTAAATAAGCATTAACTGCACTGAACAAGATGCCACATCCGGATCACTACACGTAGTGTAGTAATTTGCATACGCACCAACGAGGTAGTCTGACATCAAGCCACGACTCACGATCAGGAGAACGCGAGTTAAATCTCTGTAGTCTTCCACTACACTCACTGCACACCAGACATGTTCTTATTCGCTTTCAGATACCACGTACGTAATTTCTCTCGATACATAATAATTATTCAACTAGAACAGGATAATGCACAGGACGCGCGTAAGGGAAAACACTGAATGTATTTACTCATCATCAGATCACACTGCGATCACGGATTCCCATGACACTTCCTCACCAATCGTCCCTTCCCTTGCATACTCGTCCTTCGGGGCGGGGGTCCAGTGTGCTTCGGCCACAGAATCAGGGTTTAGAATAATGTTGAATTAAATAGATCAGATTCATGTACATTATAGACACATTTTTTAATTATTCTTAATTACTATATACAGCTTATGACTAAATTGTATTTCTTGAAAGTGAATATATGTGAAACAATTAGTTTCGATAAATTGCCTACTACTTATATCTATAAATATATTCTGAGGCAGGACATATTCAAACCGGTAGGTCACATACTATAACAGAATCCAAAAGGTAAACCACATACTATAACGGCACTTTGGTAAGTTATTAGATAACGAGAGGAAAAACATTTTCTGAAACATCCAGTACATCTAAAATTATATCAATTAGTAGTACCTCTGAATATACCAGAGTATAATAAATTAATTATTACGTTTACTTAAGAGTTATTGTTAAAGAGTTCGATATGTGAAACAAGTATAACGATCTTTCTTTTGATCTTTTCATTATGTTCGATTGAAACAGATTTATCGCTTCCACGTGCTCACCACCTCTTTATCTTTCACATAGTATTTCTTTCTTTTATGTGTGTCATGTCTTTCTTCCTTTTCTTTATAATAAAAAACGGGATGGTTCATTATTTAGCTTCGGTGATGAAGAAATAAGATTTAGCAGGATAAGCAAAACCAGATAATCAGTATTAACATTTTCGCATTTAATCTAGGACGATTGGCACGTTTACATTCTGAACCAGTAGGTGTTGAAAGATGACAACGATCGTATAAAGAAGGAAAACTAGTACTGATATTTAACTTTTTTAAAAAGCTCCCTGTATATCCAGAGGCGATGTAAATCAAACGGTTCATCCAATAAGCTTATCAAAAAGGTGTCAAAGGATACAAACAGAAACCTAAGAATGCCAACAAAGCACTTTCGATCGAAAAGGGAAAATCCCGAAGGACTTCAAAACCGAAAAGGATCAAGCATCAAAGATAGAGGATCAAAGTTCGAAGATCTCACACCACCTGGGTAGAACAGGAAAGGTTTACACTTTCTCTTATTGTCACAAGTTACCTCCCTTTTTTATTTCATATCTTATTATAATGGAGATTGTGTGTTTTTCTGTCTGTAACCGAAACTATATTCCTACTCAAGTCAAAATTCTCTTAGTTATTGACATCACATTCTCCATGATTTTATTTTTATCTAAACCTCAATTATTAATAAAATTGTCTTACAATATTAATACTGTTAACTATGTCTACATATTGACAACGTGCAATTATATTTATATATACAACAAAATAGCGGTTTACAGTGTGAACGGGAAGGCTAATTTGCATATTAATATTAAAAAATCGAATTTAATAAATATGTGCTTAGTATTATTGATTTCTAACTGTTTGGTTTTATTTTAATGAATATAAGCAAAAATCTCTTCAATAAATCTTAAATGAAATCCGTTAACAAGATAAAATAACTGTCATTTTATTCTTTACTTCCTCTTATAACTAAATACTTAAATTAGAAAAAAATAACAATGAAAGACGAGAGTGATAGAAGAGTAAGTTTCAGTTGTTCCATTTTTTATTATACTTCCTCTGTTTCAAATCTTTTATTATACTCCCTCTGCTTCAAATCTTTTTATCTGTATTCTTATTTAGTTTCATTAGCCTTTCTATATGCACCATTATAAATTTATATGTAAGAATGCATAACCTTTATCTAGAAGTGGTTTTCAGTCGGGGACGATTCCATTTCCTATGGCTCTAACTATTACACTACACACATATATTTCATATATATCACTTTGATAAAGTGGATTTTGCCAATCAGAAATATCATTGATTGTCAAGAACAAATTATCAAACAACTGATAATATAGAAAATAGACAAACAAGATGTATTTCAATGAGAATAATTTACTCTTGATAGTGAAGTCGATCTTATAACGTTTCGAAATTCCTCCACCCTTACATACAGAACACTTCTTTCATCTCAAGTCCTGATGAAGGTTTACTAAAAACCAAAACATTATAACATTGACTTCACCATCAATAATAACATAATCTTTTTGGAATACTTTGTTTTTTATTTTCTACACTGTAAGATTTAATTCCCACAATTGATAATATAAATCTCTCAAATATTTTAGCTCAGTTCTATATTTGCGCACTATGCTCAATTATGTTTTTGTTTGGTTTGGTTTGTTTAGTTTTACGGCATATCAACCTCAGTGGGTCATTTAATGCCGAAAAAGTTTTGAAATAAATCAATTATTAATGGATAATACAATTTTTTTATAAATACATTTTTCTATTTAACCCATAGATGGGACCCTAACAGATACTACCTCTCCGGGTCAGAGTGGACCAGGGAGCAATGGTGATGAATGGGGTGCTCCACATTCCCCAAACCTCCAAAACTGGAACCTCACCATCAGATAGAGTCTAACGTCATTCCCAGGACATATAGAACTGCAGCCACCGCCTTCCCATATGATAAAAAGGGGTTGGGGCTTGTCATAAGGGCAATAGGGTTGGGAAAATCATATAGGTGCTAGGGCTTGATAAGGCCAGCCGATTGATCGGAGGGGGCCTCTCTGACCACCCGTCTAGCCCAAGATAGTGCCAAAGTGGAGTATTGCATGTCATGAATTGCTCATCCACCTGGGCTCTATCCTTAAGCATCACGGGTCGCCAGCCACGGCCAACAAGTGGCCCCATTGGGGGAGTCTTACCCCTCTGCAGAGGTGCACTCGGTGCATTCTAACGCCCCAGCCGACAGGGCGGTATGTTTTTGTTTTGTTTCGTTTGGTTTGTTTTTTTGTTTAGAAATCAGGGTAAACAAATATCAGTGAATAAATCTTTTATTGCTACTTAGAAAAAAATCAGCAAAAACATTACCAATCAACTGGCACGTCTATTGTTGTATTAACTTCATTGTTGCTTTTCATTGCAACATCACCGTTCGTTGAGTGATCAATTACTTACTGAGACTTACGGTCAAGTCAAGACGAAAACATCGGTTCACGGTAGAAAGCATCCTTCCCTGTTTATACATATGTACAATTCTATCCCCTTCTATGTCTTTATTTGTATATGTATACGCACTGATAAATTCAGTGGCTTATATATATATATATATATATATATATATATATATATATATATATATATATATATATATATATATATATTGCTTAAACAAACATTAAAAAAAACTTATTTCCTTCGCCGAAAAGCATAAAAGGCCCCGGATGTGTTTGTTATTATTCACTCAACGCCTTCATTGGTAGAGACGCTACAGTATCATTGACAGGTTAATTTCGCAGGGACTTCTCGGTGCTGTATCGTGGCTCAAACAGTATAGTGTCTGACTATCCTGCTGAAGTCCCGGTTTCGATTTCTGTCGGAGATAAATCGTTAGTATATATCGCTGTTGAGAATTAATAAAGTTGAAACAGTCTGTACAATATTCTACACGCCGAGTAATTCTTTGCGAAATTCACTTGCCATTGTTATCTTCTATAATTATCGAATTTATGCGATATTCGCATTGTAATTGTCTTCAAGTAAAAAATATAGAAAAATTTATATATATATATATATATATATATATATCCAAGGAGTCTAATAATAGATGAGAAAAACTTTCTATCAGGGACCCCACTCTCAAAAAGTGTTTTAATACTTTTGAGAAGATTTTTCATTTATCCCCCCTCATTTCATTTTTATTTCATCCATTCATTCATTTTACCATTACATTTTAACTATATATATATATTATATATATATATATATATATATATATATATATATATATAAGTTGTAAACAAGGTATGTTTGGAATGGCTTTTTGCCGACAATTTTTGGAGAATATGTGCTTAATTGGAGTCGTACCTAATTTTGAAAATTAATTAATTAATAATGAATTAGGCGGGAATGCCTATTTAAATGTATGGCTAAACAAATCGAGAAAAATCAATCTCTGTATGTACATTGCTGATGAGGCCTAATAGGCCGAAATGTACATACAGAGATTGATTTTTCTCGATTTGTTTAGCCATACATTTAAATAGCCTAATTCATTATTAATTAATTAATTTTCAAAATTCGGTACGACTCCAATTAAGCACATATTCTCTATATATATATATATATATATATATATATATATATATATATTAGATAATGTCGGTTGTATATGTATGCAAACAATGTTCAATACCAACGTATTTACATATAATGGATTTAGGGGTTGAATCCATGTTCATAGTAAATTAAATACAAATGTCCTGTCTATGGTATTAAGCAATGTCTACCTACAAATATAGCACCCACAAAGTAGTACTATTGCCGCTAAAGCATAGCTCAATACTTTTAGGCTACGGGCCCAAAGGCCAAAAAGGCTCTAGTTTTTTTATTTAATTTGTAATGCCTATGGACTCCTAAATATCATACTATTTTTCTGATGCGTAAATGTTGCACATATTAAAGTTTTCCGTGGGTACCACCAATTTTCCCCGTGAAATTTACCCTATATTTAACATAATAAAACTTGCATAAAGGTTAATATTATCTTTAAAAAATTTCAGTCATTCGAAAAAAAGAAGCATTAAACAAACACCTAATGATTTTTTAAAAATTTTTTCGGCTTACAAAAATAATGCAAATTATAAACGAAAAACAATGTTTACATTTTTTCACCATTAAATTAATTGAAATTTAACGTAGCCAAAAACAAGTTATAACTAAGGTTTTTTTAAAATTCTATGAAAAATAAATTAATGGTCCAATTTTCACGAACACTTCCATAATTACTTACCTTTGGATGAATATATGTCTGAAATAGTTTTTTTCTAAAATATATTAGGGGATATATTTTTTATGAGGTCTACTACCCCCTATAGGCTACTGGCCCAAAGGCCAAAAAGGCTCTAGTTTTTTTATTTAATTTGTAATTTTGATGGTGGGGGAAAAAAGCGGCCAAATGAATGCCTATAGAGTCCTGAATATCATACTATTTTTCTGATGCGTAAATGTTGTTTATATTAAAGTTTTCCGAGGGTACCACCAATTTTCCCCGTGAAATTTACCCCCCCCTATATATATTTAACGTAATAAACCTTGCATAAAGGTTAATATTATCTTGAAATTTTTTTATTCACTCGAAAGAAGAAGCATTAAACAAACTCCAAATGATTTTTTTTTAAGTTTTTCGGCTTACAAAAATAATGCAAATTATAAACGAAAAACAATGTTTACATTTTTTCACCGTTAAATCAATTGAATTTTAACGTAGCCAAAAACAAGTTATAATTAATTTTTTTTTTTTAATTCTATGAAATATAAATTAATGGTTCAATTTTCACGAAAATTTCCATAATTCCTTACCTTTGGATGGATATGTGTCTGAAATAGTTTTTTTCTAAAATATATTAGGGGAAATATTTTTTATGAGATCTACTACCCCCTATATTATTTTATGTAATATGAAAAAATGAACCGGCAAAAACGATTTTTACTTTTTTTCAATAAAGATAAGAGTCTAGATAATTATATCAGAAGATTTTTATAAGTCTCAATGGCAAAGATTTTTAATAAAAGAACCATAAATACAGACTTCTGTTAAAAAATGATATCAATAAAGAAACTGGTAAATAAACCGACTGTTTTTCTTATTGTTCACGATAATGATGAGTAATTTTTCCCCAACTGGATGATTTGATTTTTGAATGAAATCTTTCTTTGTAACAGTTCTTTATGTTCGTTACTTCTTTTTGCGAGATTTAAAAACAAAATTTCAAAAAATATTTACGTTTCTTCCTTCAACGTGACCTAAACTGATCACGCAACCTATTTTGGAAATATACAGTATCGATATTTTTTAATGTATAACTTAAAAATACAGTTTTTGATAAATTTTGATATTCCTTATATTCTACCTGTATTACTCATCATACACATTTATTATATTTTTGTAGCTAGAGACATCATTTTAATCGGAGATGTTTTAGCATTACAAGCATTTATAGGCTACGGACCCAAAGGTCAATATGGCTCCAATTTTTTGATTTCGTGAACAATTTTTCGTAAAAAAAATATTTCCTCTAATATATTTTAGAAAAAAAAAAAAACTATTTCAGACACCTTTTATTCTAAAGGTAAGTAATTATGGAAATTTTCGTGAAAATCGGACTATTAATTTATTTTTCATAGACTTTTTTTAAAAACCATAAAACTTGTTTTGGGCTACGTTAAATTTCAATTGATTTAACGGTGAAAAAAATGTAAACATGTTTTTCGTTTATAATTTTCATTATTTTTGAAAGCCGATTAAAAAAAAAATCATTAGGAGTTTGTTTATGACTGAAACGTTCGATGAATTATCTGTTATCAGCGATTCCATTAATGAGGAAGATAGAGTAGTACATCTCCTGGCTAGCCTTCCTGAATCCTATGACATGTTGTTGACAGCACTTGAAGCAAGTCAAGATGTGCCTAAGTGAGCCTTAGTAACTGAACGGCTGCTATACGAGGAAACTAAAATGAAACTAAAAGGAACACTTTGAATTCAAACCTCTTAAGTCCGCTTCTAGAATAGGCTCATCTCTAATTAGTTTTTATTTCAGTAAATCTTTGAATTTTAATTTTTTTTTTTTTTACATTCCTTCACTGTTCGGCTGTTATCTTCAATAGGCCACTCCGAGAACGTTACTTTTTTTAATTTGTATTATTACTAGCAAATATATGCACCCTCCGGGTGCAAGTATTTTAGTTAAATTTTATAATAAAATATCATATTAAATTAGAAAGGCTAATGAAACTGAATAAGAATGTAGATAAAAAGATTTTGAACAGAGGGGGTATGATTGAAAAATAGAACAGCTTTGAAACTAACTCTTCCATCATTTTCCGTTACTCCCGTCTTTCATTGGTAAATTTTCCTGATTAAACTGTTTAGTTAAAATAGGAAGTAAAGAATAATATTAAAGTTATTTCTTCTTGTTAAGGGATTTCTTTTAAGATTTACTGAAGAGATTTTTGCTCATATTCAATAAGATAAAACCAAACAATTAGAAATCAATAATACTAAGCATATATTTATTAAAATCTATTTTTTAAGATCAATATGCAAATTAGCCTTCCCATTCACACTGTAAACCTCTATTTTGTTGTATATATAAATACAATTGCATGTTATTAGTATGTAGATATGGTGAACAGTGTAAGTAATGTAAAACAATTTTATTAATAATTGAGGTTTAAATAAAAATAAAATCATGGAGAATATGATGTAAATAACGAAAGGAATTGTGACTTGTATAGTATTATAGTTTCGGTTACAGACAGACAAACCCACAATCTCCATTATAATAAGATTAGTTGCTTCTGCTGCTGTATTTGCTGCTGCACTTACCGAAAAATATTATTTTCTTGTGAGCCTTATGTTATCTTATTCCCAGATTTCGTGTTCTAAAGCTTATCAGTATTCCCTTGTTTGAAACTCCTTCAATTGCTCGCACCTAATTGGCATAAGAGAAACCACTTGAACATTTCTAATTACTTCCGCCTAAAATATATTCAGAATTCTGAGGAGGCAAATTGATATTCGCTGGAAGACCATTTTTTATACATATTTTCCAAACTATTAATGTTCCATCTCATCGTTAAAATTTCGCCTAAAGTAAATTCACTATTAAATATCGTTATAAAAAAATAGACACCGTATAGCCATTGAATACCTGAGAGATATCTTTGTTGCATAGGGCTCGACTCAGGCCACAACATCGTACATGTTATATACTGTTGCTGGGTCGTATGTGTTAGTAATGGATTATAAGATTCACACGTAGACATATGTAGTAGTAAGACTTTTAACGTTTATTTCTTTCCCCCTCGTGGTGGGTGCGTGTGGGTGGACGCAGCTGGACAACGGCGCTACGAATGTTGCAGGCTGGCGATCGGGGGTGAACGGGGTGGGCGTGCCTCACTGCTCGCAGCAGCGCTCGACCGTGTCGACGGTCACACACCTTGTGCTTTCTTCGCCGTCTCCTGGGGTCTGCCTTCTGGGCTGCTCTGATGACCGCTTAAGTATTGACGACCGCCCACACATCATTTTGTTCCTTGACCGGAAGTCCTTTCTCTTTGTTCAAATTCGCGTTTGTCCAGATGAGTCCTTTGTCACGCCAGACCCTCTGTCTACCTTAGACATTGTCTTCTCAGTTCAATTTTCCTTTGTCTTTTCGACTTCCCGCGCAAAACAAACTGAACAACAGTCAATCTGCAACATCTTTACTTAAATTAACATTTCCGTTAATTGGACAGACAGATTTCGACGTGCAAACGTTTCCGTTTTTTCTTCAGTCATTAAGATATATCTACATTATGATCGTTGATTGCGCTTCGTGACGATTCCCACTTGTTCTTATTTAGGAAATAATAATATTTGAATTCTAATTATCCAAAAAACAATTATTATTTTTGTAGGTGTTTTCCTCCTCTATGAAACTGTTTTAGTATTTGTTTGTTCGCACTTTGACTGGATATTAATTCACACGTATCGTTTCTTTACACAAATAAACACCTAGTTATTAAATTTGATAAACAAAAGCTAAGCCATGAAAATAACAATGTGAGTATATTCTTTATTTTTTCTACTTGGATGATATCAAGATGTTTCCCTAACAACGACAAAGAACTAAGAACACTTATATATGTTGCATAGCCATCAAATTCTTATTCTCATTGGAAATAGAATAAATTTTTGTTTATAAAATTTTTATTTTATTATTCTTGATTATAAATAACTGTTTCTGTCAACTGCTTCAGCTTTTCTTAATGTTTTATTACATGTTATTATGCTACTGATGACTGACAAGTATAGATGATGCTAATGAATTAAACATGATTTCGGGACGGTCCAAACCCCATTCGGGACGGTTGATAATTTTTGTTCGGGACGGCCATGAAAAAAGTTTGTGCCGGGGCCTGATATCTTATTATAATGGAGATGGTGTGTTTTTCTGTCTGTAACCGAAACTATATCACTACTCAAGTATCAATTCCGTTAGTTATTAACATCACATTCTCAATGATTTTATTTTTATTTAAACCTCAATTATTAATAAAATTGCTTTACATTATTAATACTGTTAACCTTTTCTACATACAAACAAAATGCAATTATATTTATATATACAACACAATAGCGGTTTACAATGTGAATGGGAAGGCTAATTTGCATATTGATATAAAAAATCTGATTTTAATAAATATGTGCTTAGTATTATTGATTTCTAATTGTTTAGTTTTATCTTATTGAATATGAGCAAAAATCTCTTCAATAAATCTTAAAAGAAATCCCTTAACAAGAAGAAATAACTGTAATATTATTCTTTACTTCCTATTTTAACTAAACAGTTTAATTAGGAAAATTTACCAATGAAAGACGGGAGTAACGTAAAATGATGGAAGAGTTAGTTTCAAAGTTGTTCTATTTTTCAATCGTACCCCCTCTGTTCAAAATCTTTTTATCTACATTCTTATTCAGTTTCATTAGCCTTTCTAATTTAATACAATATTTTATTACATTAAAACTTAAATACTTGCACCCGGAGGATGCATATATTTGCTAGTACATATAAATAATAACTTGATCAATTTGTGTTCAAATAATCTAAAATTTTAACAGCATGTGCAGAAACAACTGAAATTTTTATGTTTAATGTTTTTTTCTTTCTTTTCAGTTATAGAAATGCCATTCACTGGAAAATAGGTTGGTTGGATTTTATGGCATGTCAAACCTTGTTGGGTTATTATATGCCAAATATATTTTGTTTTATTCATTCTTGATGGGTATTCATTTTTTTTTTTTATTTAAACTCTATTCTTATTTAAACAATTTTCAAAACTCATTCCCGCTGCTAAATCGTGTATGTTAGTAGTCGGGTTATAAAGATCACAACCAGGCGTATGTAGTGAGACTTTGAACTTTTATTTCTTTAATTCCCTCGTGGTGCGTGTGGGTGGACGAGCTTGACAATGAGTTGGTGAAGTGGAAGGTGGCTACCTGACGGCTCACAGCCCATCGGCTGTGACTGTGAGTGCGGTCACTCGCTTGTTCCCCTTTCGCTGTCTCCTCCTGACTGTTTAACTGACGACTCGACCCTCTGGTTTTTGTATTGACGACCGCCTACGCATCTTTACCTTTGATCTGATAACTTATTGTTACCCATCCTTCTTTTGTTTGCTTTACCGGGAAAAAGTCCTATGTCAGTTTTGTCGTCTTTTCTTCGCTTTGTTTAATTTAACCAGAAATTCATATTTCCGTTTGTACAATATCCAACATATAGACTGTGAGGATTAATAAAAAATAAAATTAAACCAAATGAATATAAATAAAACAAAACTAAAACTCAATTAAATTAAATATAGAAAAAAAAATAAGACGACACAAAATGTTAGTCAGATATTTAGTTACATTAAATGTTTAGTTAATAAATACAAGCTTAAGAAAATAACACAGTTTTGTGGTTGGTAAATGTCTTGGTAACAAGACTGATATAGAAGAAGAAATGAGTTAAGTGTGACCGACCACCAAGACGATAGAAGAGATGTTAGAAGAAGACGTAAGATAGAAAAGATGAACCACAGAAGAATAGAAGAAAGTAAAGAGGTATACAGCATCTTTACTTGTTCTTCTTTGTTCTCTTCTCCGTGTCCGCTTATTCTGTTCAATTCAAAAAATAAACTTTTATCAGTTTTTTTAAAATTACATTAATCTTTTCCCGCTCTCTCTCTCTCTCTCTCTCTCTCTCTCTCTCTCTCTCTCTCTCTCTCTCTCTCTCTCTCTCTATTTGTTTTTTTTTCTTTTTATTCCCAGTTTCGTGAAGTCACGTGGGACCTGGTTGGGTCTTCAGTTTTCAGTTGGACGTCAGGCAGTGAAGTGCCTTAACTCTAACTCACACTGCATACGCGCACTATGTTAGTCAGATGTTAGTTACATAAAATGTTTAGTTAAGTATAATAATAAGTAAATAAAAGCTTAAGAAAATAACCCGGTTTTGTAGTTGATAAATGCCTTGGTAACAAGACTGATCTAGAAGAAGAAATGAGTTCAGGCGACCGACCACCAAGACGAAGTCAAGATGTTAGAAGGAGAGGTAAGATAGAAAAGATGCTAGAAGAATTAAGATGTCAAAGACACCAGAAGAAGAATAGAAGAAAGTAAATAAAGGAGTATGCAACAGATGTTTCCATAACAACAACAAAGAACTAAGAACATTTGTATAGACTGTGAGGATTAATGAAAAATAAAAATTAAACCAAATGTTATTATAATGGAGATTGTGGGTTTTTCTGTCTGTAACCGAAACTATATTACTATACAAGTCACAATTGCCTTTGTTATTTACATCGCATTCTCCATGATTTTATTTTTATTTAAACCTCAATTATTAATAAGATTGCTTTACATCATTAAGAATGTTGACATACTAATGTCTACATACTAACGACATGTAATTGTATTTATATATACAACAAAATAGCGGTTTACAGTGTGAATGGGAAGGCTAATTTGCATATTGATCTTAAAAACTTGAGTTTAATAAATATATGCTTAGTATTATTGATTTCTAATTGTTTGGT
>CM042146.1:14984899-15002399 GCA_023376005.1 Doryteuthis pealeii
TATGATAAAAATGCTTATAATTTTTAAAAATAAAATGTATTTTATTTTTAACATAAAATACGCGTTTTTAAGAATTATTTGAAAATTCCGGTACTGATCGAGAGCGTTATGTGCCTCGTGATTAATTATTTGTTTATTTCGTTTTTCCGTTTACAATGTTGCTTTGATAAAGACCGCATATGGTTGAAACAGATTTCTGTCAGCAGAACTTTAAACATCTTGTTTTTTCTACAAAACTTTCTACACACACACACACACAAATATATATATATATATATATATATAAGAGAGAGAGAGAGAGAGGAGAGAGAGAGAGAGAGGAGAGAGAGAGAGAGAAGAGAGAGAGAGGGGGCAGGCAGAGGCAATCATGATTTGTCAATCTAAACAAAATAAATTGAAAATATATACATTTATTCAATCCAAATATTCACCTATAGTTTTGATATATTTATTCCATTGTGAAAACAAACTTGACAATTTCCATCCCCCAAAATATCCATACTATTTCTATATGACTTTGATTTGAAAAAGGTCTTTGTCAGGAATGAAAAAGTTATTTAGATGCATAAATAAGATGACTGATGAAAACCCTCAAGTCGAAACACAGAGGACAGCTGAGTAGAGATGTGGATAACGCGCCCGTTCACACTTTTTAGGTTACATAACTGTCGCTTTGAATTACTATCCACCTTACTACTCATCAACTGCCCTCTTCCTGTTTTCTAAACTCAAATGAGAAAAGAAGAGTGAGTAGAAAAGAAAAGGATAGAAAAAGAGAACAAGAAGAATAGCAAAAGAGAGAAAGGGAGAAGGAGAAAAAAGAGAGGAAAGGAGAGAAAAGATGAAGCAGAAAAAAGGGGAAGAAGAAAGGGAAGACGAAGAAGGAAAGAAAAGGAGAGTGAGGAGAAGGAAAGAAAAAGGGAACGAGGAAAATAGAGAAAAGAAAATGAGAAGAGAGGAAAGAAGTGAAAAGATTAAACAGAAAGTAAATGAAGAGAAAACGAGGAAGAAGAAAACGAAAGTGAGGAGAAGAGAATAGGAGAGAAAGGGGGAAGGAGGAAGAAAAGAAAATGAGAGAAAGAGAAGAGGAAAGAAAGGGATATAGAGAAGAAAATTTTCTCCCCCCACCCTTTCTCATCTTTTCTCTTCATTTTCTTTATGCTTTATCTTTTCTCTCCTCTCTTCTCTTCTCTTTTCTCTCTTCTTCTTTCTTCTTATTCTAGTTCTCCTTTTCTATCCTTTTCTTTTCTCCTCACTGTGTGTTCTTTATTATTTAAATACTCATGAGGTCATACGTATTGTGAAGATTTTTTGTTAATCATGATATCACCTCATTTCAGGATGAAATTACAATGCTTGAACATCATGGTGGTAAATGCTTTGATGTCAACAGTGACTATAGAAAAATAGCGAAAAATGTATATTGTTTCTATGAATCCTACCGGTTTACGCTTAGACGTTGTTGAACGAGCCACACACACACACACACACACACACACACACATATATATATATATATATATATATATATATATATATGTATATGTATATGTATATATGAAAATGGAAAAGGAATTGAATCCGACAATATGAGGAAAAATGAGTAAAGAAAAGAAATGTAGATGGATAACATGAATTTAATCGATATCACATTAATCGATATCACTTACACATGTGTTTCGGTCAGTTTATGTGTGTGAAAATATTTCGCACATATAGAAGAATCAACCTTCATCAGAGTGAACATTTATTTTGAATGAAAAATTCGTTGGGAAAAAACAACAGAGATTTTTGAAAATATTCGAAAATCGAATTTTTCTAAAAATTTGGAACGCTGAGAATAGAATTAAGATAGACCGTTATGATTTGGATATTTGTTTTTTTCTAGGGGTTATGGTACAAAATAGTTTTTTTTATTATTACAAAAATAAATAAAATAAAAATAAAGTGTTATTATTTATCAATAACATATTGAACATTTTTCTCGGAGCTTAGTTTATGTTTTGAAAAAATCGGTGAAATGTTAAAACAGTGGTCGATTAAATATATATATAATATATATATATATATATATATATATATATATATATATATATATGTGTGTGTGTGTGTGTGTGTGTGTGTGTGTGTGTGTGTGTGTGTATTTGTGTGTTTATGTATATATACATATGAAAAAAGTGAATGGAAGTGAATCCGACAGTATGAAATGAATATTTAGAAAAAACAAACACATGATGTTAAAATTCGCTGACAGAAATCTGTTTCGACCCTTTATTAAAGTGATCTTCATCAAGAGCGATGTGTGTATGATGGGTACAGATGACACGTTCTAGTTCATAGCCGGATTTTTTTTTATTTTAAAATTTTGAAAATGCATATTCTGTTTTTTGGTGGACTATAATGCTTCTGATTTATTAAAATAAAATAAAATTTATTTATTTTATTTTCAAAACAGAATATATATTTTCAAAATTTAAAAAAAAAAAAATCCGGCTATGAACTAGAACGTTTCATCTGTACCGCTTTCCTCCTATAACGGTCTACTCATACCGTCTCCCCATCATACACACATCGCTCTTGATGAAGACCACTTCAATAATAGGTCGAAACAGATTTCTGTCAGCGAATTTTAACATCATGTGTTTGTTTTTTCTAAATATAATTTCATATATACATATATATATATATATATATATATATATATATATATATATATATATATATATATATATATATATATATATATATAAGGTGGGTAAAGGAAAAGTGAACACATAATAATGACTCAAACAAGTAGAAGTAGGGGATAAACATTTCGTCCTTCTAATGCGAAATTCTCTGTTCAATCAAATTCCTCTCTAAACTCCCTACCCCTCAATTTCAACACTAACTCACTTTCTCTTCTATAAACACAAATGTACATATTTTGCTTTGAATAAAGTCAGACTGAAGATGCTCTCCGCATTAGAAGGATGAAATATTTATCTTCTACTTCTACTTGTTTGAGTCATCATTTTTTGTTCACTTTTCCCTTTACCCACCTGATACTGTCGGATTTTACTCGAGCCCTCCTATCTTCATATATATATATATATATATACATATATATATATATATGTATATATATATATATATATGTATATATATATATATATAGACATACATATACGTGTGTGTGTGTGGTGGATTTTGTGAGTATGTGTGTGCCTGGGAATGTAAGCGTGTATGTTTATATCTAGTATACGCTTGTATACGTGTATGTCTGCCCCTGGATTTATGTGTGTGTGTGTGCCTGTGGTTTTATGCTCATAACTGTGTGAATGTGTATGTATTTCTCTGTTTATTTGTTTGTCTGTGTGTTTGTGTGTGTGTGTGGTGTGTGTGTGTGTGTGTGTGTGTGTGTGTGAAGAGAGCGAGAGAGAGAGAGAGAGAGTGTGTGTAAAAACGCAGAGGGTAAGAAAATACGTGAAAAAGAGAAAATATATACTTTCTGTGTTAGCAATTGTGTAATTTTCTAAATTAAGAGAGCGTGAATCATTTTGTCGGTTTTAAACTTCGACGGGGGTAAAATGTGAAAAGGTAAATGTAATTTGTGTGGGACTGGCGCAGCAGAATTTGTAAACCTTTTCTTAGATAAGATATAAGTACATGTAATAAAAACAAACAACTCAGAATATATACAACACATTTCGAGTAGAGTTTCAACTTCGTATAATGAAAGTGTTTTTATTTTTCTTAAGTAAATGTTGATTTTTTTGTCTCGGGAAACTTTCTGTCAACGCCTTCCATTTAAAACAAATGTTACCTTTATTTATTTTTAGTTCTCTAAGTAAATGCAGGTGCCAATGTGGAGCCGGTAATATTTCAATCTTCTGTAAAAAGATAAAAGGGAGTTTCTCCATATACAGAGTGTTCGGATTAAATTTGACATATTTATATTTGGTTATTTTTCTCTGTAGGTACTACAAAAGCCCAGTCCCAATGAATGGCCTCCGAACTCCCCAGATCTTAACCCCATGGATTATTATGTATGTTTTGCTGTTGAGATTACACCAATCGCCGTGCCAGTACTACAAAAGACTGTTAATCGACAGAATTAACGTAGTTATTGAGACCCTTTCATTAGCTTGCTCAAGGTTCCGGAGCAGAATTGAGGCTGTGATCGACGCTAATGAAGGTTATTTTGAGTGAAACTTGTTAACAGTAGTTTAATTCCCTTGTCTGTTGAATTTCTTTACAATCCATTAAATTTTGTATTTACCAAGAACTTTTTCTTTTTCCTTATGAAACTTGTCAAATTTCACCCGAGCACCCTGTAGATTTGATTGTTGCAAATATTATTACTTTTATTTATTGTCTTTTCACAACATAGTAGATTCACTAATGTGGGGTTTGCTCGGTAAGGATAGATTACAATCACATTTGCTGCAGGGTTCATTCGGTCAGAGAGGGAAAGAGAAAGAAGTGGGTGAAATAAATATAGTTAATTTATTACTTCTCCTTTAGTCACGAAAAAAATAAAAACAAGGCTAGATCGTTATGAGGTAACTCATAGTGTAATATTATTTACTAGCATGACCTGTGGATACACCACAAGTTGATAATTTGATTATTTCAACGTTTGATATGTTTACTTAACAGATATAGCAAAATAGTTTAATATGTAAAAAGTATAATAATATTGATATAACCCTCTCACACTCTTTTTTTCTTTCTTTCCTTCGTTTCATCATTTTTTTTCGATTGAAACACATTAGCGTTATCATATCCGCGCGCTCACACACTCTCTTTATCTTTCCTTTACTCCCTTCTTTCTTCCTGTCTTTATTATTATATTTTACTATGTAGCATGTCCTTTTTCTTCCCTTTTCTTCTTTATGATGAAAACGGAATCATCCATTATGTAGCTGAGGTGACGACACTCAAAAGAAATACGAAATAAGACATAAGAATTCGATGGTTAAGCAACACTAAATAATCAGGATTTACATATTGAATCTTATATTGGGTGATTTGGACGGTCTCAATCTTAACCAGAGCGTGCTACGAGATGATAACTGTCGTACATTCGAGGAACACGAGTATTAAGATATAAATACCAGCTGTATGTTTCTGGTATTACACCGGTTATTGTATACTGTCTTTACTTCTATTATTCTTCTGCTCATCTTTTGTATCTTACGTTCTTCTTCTAGCGTCGTGACTTCGTCTTGGGGACTTAGTGTCTGGTCTTCCGTCGGGGATTTCTCTTAGAAGCCCTGTGTCATTGGTAGTTTTTAGTTAATAACCCAAGACTTCGATTTGCTTTAGGTCATATTTCATTCCGAAACCCCCACCAGACTAGATGCTCAGATTGAGTCAGCAGTGCGCTTAACGCGACTTACCACCTTCGTGGTTTGGTCGATACTGAACTAAACTCTCTTTCTAATCTAAACCGGAAGAGGATCTTCTCCACCGATTCTCACGGTATCCACCGGATGGAGGATAACGATGTGGTCAAGCCGTGTCACTCAATCCTTCAAGGCCGCCGGCTGCAGCTTATAACAGCCATTTTGGTTTCTACACTACTGTAAATAAGTGTTAGTGTACTAACAATTATGTAACAGGACTAGCGCTAGTGAAAGGGTGACATACTCCTCGCTGTATGGCTGATACCGACATAAGGCCACCACGTCGACTTTACTTACTTACATGTGAAAAAATAATTATTCTCTGAATATCGTAATATTTGTCAGCATAGTATGATTTTAGCCACACATATAATGGTGGCTGTTGAGGGCTGATTTAATCCGCAAATGCGGAGTTAAGAATAGATCGAATCAGAAAATATATTGACACAACTTGGAATTTCAAATATTACTGTCTTACTACATCTCAGTCGATAGAGCGTTCGGCAAAAACAATATACTTGGTCTAGCGCCAGTGAAAAGGGGATAGACTCCTTCGCTGATTGGCTGATACCGACTTTAGGCCACCCCGACGACTTTACTTGTTTGTTTTTTTACATCTCAGTCGGTAGAGCGTTCGGCTAGAAACCACAAAGTTCATAGTTCGACACCGACCCTCGCCAACTCAACGTATGAGTAACATAGGGATCTGTGCGGTAGGGGGCTGATAGTAGGTGTGGCGCTCCACTTCAGATGCAAAAACCATTGCGCTAGTGAAAAGGGGATAGACTCCATCACTGATTGGCTGATACCGACTTTAGGCCACCCCGACGACTTTATTTTTTTTACTTACATTTATACATACGAGAAAATACACTTGTAATAATTGTTAATGCAAACGATAGTATTGTCTGCGGCAAATATCAAATTATATAAATATCATCATCATCATCATGTCGCGCTTTCAGCGCGGATATCCATGACACTCTTTCTCCACCCGTCCCTATCGCTCATCATTCTCCGGAGGTCCTATATGCAGCATCCCTCATCCGCACAGAGCTGATCAACGTACGTTTTTGCTGGTCGGCCCACACTGGCTTGCCCATGTGCTGGCTTCCACAGAAGGACGTCGCTTATGAGTTCGTCCTTGCTTCTCCAACAGTGTCCCGCGTGTCTTGTCCGTCTTACTCGGATGGTTTGGGTGATATGTGGTAGGTGGCCGTACAGCTGTTTTCTCGTAGGGTGATGTTTCTACGTCTTGTTCATGATCACCCGCAGCATTCTTGTGCAGCTCCATCTAGGTTATTCTCTAGTCGCTTAGTTAGGTCCAGGTGGCAT
This sequence comes from Doryteuthis pealeii, assembly GCA_023376005.1. NCBI lineage: Eukaryota > Metazoa > Mollusca > Cephalopoda > Myopsida > Loliginidae > Doryteuthis > Doryteuthis pealeii. Next base: position 14,991,625 of record CM042146.1, read on the forward strand.
GGGCCGCTATAAATAGATTAGCTATCATATGGAGGTCCAATCTCACAGACAAGCTAAAGAGACAGTTCTTCCAGGCCGTTGTCGTGTCAGTACTGCTGTATGACTGCAACATATAAATATAAATGAATACAAGTCTACTTAAGTAAATCCTTAGCAATGTTTATGATTAATATCGTACTTACGTCGGCCCTTTTCTATCTCTGTTGAATTAATGGGAACGACAAATTTTACAGTCAACTCCCTGAGATGCTGGTTCAAAAGAGAGAAGATTTCTATCCTGAATTTCTGGCGCCGAAAATTACGGGTCAGTTAGTAGTTGGTTTGAAAAGGGGTACGTCAACCAAGGGAGACAAACCCTCTACGGTAAATATATTTTTTATAATTGCCATTTTCATAGCGATTTTGTCGACATTAGTGTTAGTAGATATGTTGCAGAATGTAATGACTATCCTGTAGTGACATATAATAAAAAGAATATCCTATGAAATGTGTTATATAATTTACCAATGTTAACAAGCGGCTGATCACGTCAAGCCCTAGCACCTATATGATTTTCCCAACCCAATTGCCCTTATGGCAAGCCCCAAACCATTTTTATCATATGGGTGCTAGAAGGCAGTGGCTGTGGGTCTACATGTCCTGGGAATGACGTTAAACTCTATCTGATGGTGAGGTTCCAGTTTTGGAGGATTGGGGAATGTGGAGCACCCCATTCATCACCATTGCTCCCTGGTCCACTCTGACACGGAGTGGTAGTACCTGTTAGGGTCCCATCTATGGGTTAAATAGAAAAATGTATTCATAAAAAAATTGTATTATCCATTAAGAATTGATTTATTTCAAAACTCTATCTGCATTAAATGACCCACTGAGGTTGATATGCCGTAAAATAAAACAAACCAAACCAATGTTAACTGGATACAATGCTTTATTTCATACGTTTAATTTATTGTAAAATGTAATTGCCTTCCGAAGATCCCATTTAAATACATTTAATTTACATTCGTTTGTATATAATGGCTACCAAAATGCAATTTCTTTCAGAAAAAAAAAAAACCAACAAACTAATATTTAGATAAATTATATTTGTTATCATATCTTCTCTGGTAAAACGTAATTACCTTCTAGACACATCGACATTTAAATATTTAACTTGCATTCGTTTTTATATATCACTACCAAAATGTAATTATTTTTCCGAAAAAATATCTAAATAAATTTAACTCACATCTATTTTTATACCATCTTGTAAAAATTAATCACTTTGCGAACACCGTAATATTTTTCACCATAGTATGTTTTTATACATATATTCAATCATATTCTGTTGTCATATAAGTGTTAAGAGATATGATGTAGAATGTAAAGTATAGCTTGCAATGAAGGTGTGTGGTATAACGGTTATCGTTGAAGGAAATGGACTCGACCTGACGAGTTCAAATTGATTCCATATAGCGCTAATTCATTTGGGAAAAGTATTGTATCCAACTATTCTCCTTCCAACTGTGAGTAAATAATAGGGCTGACTGGACCCTTTAACATTGGTTAGGCAACCATTCTCGGAGAATGAAAACGCAAAGGGTTATGTAAATACACACACACACACATACATAGTTTTTTTTTTAAACAAACGTATAGACATAACATAATTTTATTTATTTTTTATCTATATTCTTATGGGCTTTTTATTCATTTATTTTTAGGAAAAATTGGTTAAACCGAATGCTAAGGTATATATTATTTCTTTTTTGCTATGCCTTAGAATTTAAAATTTGTCATTGCTGTCTGTCATATTTTTTTTGTGAATATTGAAGACTTTCTGGTGATATATATTTTTTTAAGGATCCCTGTAGTTTGTAAAAACCCGTCTAGAACTCAATTTTTTTTTTCAATTTCTGGTTGAAATAAAATATAACGGGATGACAGTTTCTTAAAGTTTTTCTTTTTTAGAAAGTGAAATATTGCTCTGCATATAATTAATTTATTTATTATTATACATTGAGCTTTTTTAGGGATTTATATGTATGAGTATATATGTTTGCAGTTACAGGAGCATACAGTATGGTTGTACAGTGAAATTTCGAAGATCCCAAATAGAATTATCCTTACTGACCAGGCTTTTGAATTACTTACTTATATATATATATATATATATATATATATATATATATATATATATATATATATATATATATATATATAAGAAAGTTTGATAATTTGCTTGAAGCATTGTGTATATATTGGTTAGGAGGTTTATTTAGAAGGCTATCACAATGCAGATGTAAAGAAAATATATATATATAATAAATAATATATATATATATATATATATATATATATATATATATATATATTATATATATATATATATATAATATTATATATATATATATATATATATATATATATATATATATATTATATATATATATGAGGAGTGTCAAAATAGTATCAAAGATAGAATCAAGATTTTTGTACTTTCTGACACCCTTTTTTTTCTGAAAAAGAAATTCAGATTACAAGATGTGTCAAAAAAGTACCAAGTTTAAAGCTGTATTAACCAAGATAGAAATGAAGACTGAATGAAACTTTTTTTTACAGAATACAAGGTATGTCAAGAAGTACAAAAATCTCTTTTTTGACACAACTTATATATATATATATATATATATATATATATATATATATATATATATATATATATATATATATATATCAATTTTTGTTATATATCTTGAAATGAAATATAAAAGAAAAATGTCCTATAAATGTGTTGTATAATTTACTAGTGTTAACTGACAGAATGGTTTATTTCGTACGTTAAATTCTTTGTTATAATTCTGTATTCTATATAATTGATAAAACCTAACAATGTCTATTGTGTTTGACAGTTGCACTTTCCTTGTCTGGTCTCTACCGATATTGCATACACCCGGCGAATCTTCAGTTTCATATCATAAACGATACAAAGCGATATAATCTGACCCGAATCATCACGCTAAGATTCCTCTATGATACAACAGCTTGATATAAGTTCGTTCAGTACACCGTTATATCTAATACAGAGCAACTGTTGTCTACCATCATATTCATCAACAATTAGCGACTGCTTTTCTAACATCTCAAAAAAATAAAAGATAAAAAGAAAAGAAAAGAAACATAAAAGTCAAAATGATTGCGTTAGCCTTTGAATAATGGGATAATTAGTTTTACTCACACAAGATGGCATGGTTTGTATCAGAAGTGAAATTAAAATTTGATTTTGTACTAGAGTAGAGATTTGTAAAAAATCAGTTCAATTCGTTCACGTTTCTTTAATATCATCGGGTCACAAGAGAACTGGTATTCTTTTGTGCTTGTCGCTCCAATAGGCTGTCTAAACCTTTTTATTGAAAGAAGCCAATAGAAAGCAAATGCTCGTTATTATATTATAATGATTTTTTTTTTTGTGCTGTGACCTTAAATACACTCTATGCTTTTTCTTCATTTTATTTTAATTGTATTTTTACTACAGGTCAGTGTGAATATTCTCAGATTCAGTGCATTTGGAAAATATACGAATTGATGGTTGGTTGCTTGCTTGATTTTAACGGCATATCAACCCGTCTGGGGTTATGTCATGCCTAGCGGTTAGCAATTAATATATGTTGTGTATCTCTATTTACACTTTTCTAGTTGATTGGTTGATTTTAACGGCATATTAACCATACTGTATGCTCCTGTAAGTGCAAACATATATACTCATACATATACATCCCTAAAGAGAGCTCAATGTATAATAATCAATAAATCAAATTATATACAGAGCAATATTTAGCTTTCTAAAAAAGAAAAACTTCACAAACAATCATCCCGCCTGGGGTTATGTCATGCCTTGCGGTTAGGAATTAATACATGTTGTGTATCTCTATTTACACTTTTCTAGTAATTGGTTTTAACAATATGTTAGCATCATTGGAGATCATGTTGTATGGTATTGATTAAGTTCATATCTATATTCTATGATATAATTTTATTTCGTTAAAAAAGGACAGAATGTCTTCTATGTTGACTTTTTAGAAATAGATCTTTCATATTGTTTGCATTAACATATTGGTTTTTGAATGGAGCAAAACGTTGCATTCTATGAATAAGTGCTTAACAGTGAGAGGTGTTTCACATGTTTCACATTGTGATTGTTGTTCTTGTTTGAGTATATAGGAGTGCGTTAGTCTTGTGTGACCAATGCGTAATCGGGACACAATGACTTGTTCCTTTCTGGACTTCCTTTAGGCTGGTCTCTAGTCTTCCAGAGTGGGTTTGATTAGGAAGAGTTTATAAGAATTGAAACATCATCATCAGCATCATCATCATCATCATCATGTTCCGCTGACAGCATGGGTCTCTCGACCCCCATCCTTATCTGTCATCTCTCCTGGGAATTGATGGTTGGTTGCTTGCTTGCTTGATTTTAACGGCATATTAACCATACTGTATGCTCCTGTAAGTGCAAACATATATACTCATGCATATAAATCCCTAAAGAGAGCTCAATGTATAATAATCAATAAATTAAATTATATACAGAGCAATATTTAACTTTCTAAAAAAGAAAAAACTTAACAAACCATCATCCCGCCTGGGGTTATGTCATGCCTAGCGGTTAGGAATTAATATATGTTGTGTATCTCTATTTACACTTTTCTAGTAATTGGTTTTAACAATATGTTAGCATCATTGGAGATCATGTTGTATGGTATTGATTAAGTTCATATCTATATTCTATGATATAATTTTATTTCCTTCAAAAAGGACAGACTGTCTTCTATGTTGACTTTTTAAAAATAGATATTTCATATAGTTTGCATTAAAATAATGGTTTTTAAATGCAGCAAAAACCTTACATTCTATGAATAACAGTTTAACAGTGAAAGGTGTTTGACATGTTTCACATTGTGGTTGTTGTTCTTGTTTGAGTATATAGGAGTGCGTTAGTCTTGTGTGACCAATGCGTAATTGGGACACAATGACTTGTTCCTTTCTGGACTTCCTTTGGGCTGGTCTCCAGTCTCCCAGAGAGGGTTTGATTAGGAAGAGTTTATAAGAATTGAATCATCATCACCCCATCATCATCATCATCATCATCATGTCCCGCTGACAGCATGGGTCTCTCGATCCCCGTACTTATCTGTCATCGCTCCTGGGAAGTACCCCTAGTGACATCCGATATCTGCACAGAACTGATCAACGTGTGTAAACGTACGTTGATATCGATGGATGTAGATAAGATATTACTACCAAGGTATGTGAACTGGTCTACTAATTTCAGAGTCCTGTCATCCCGAGTGGTGATATCTCAATCATGTTTAAAACACTTGGTCCTTTTTGAAGTGCACATGGAAACCAAGGCTTTTTGCTACCTTCTTTGTGATATGTATCAATGATTCCGTTTGCTCAGGAGTGTTTGTGAGAAGCGCTAGATCTGTAATAGTTTCTGCAGGATATCGCTTGCTTCTTGTCAATGTTTTTAGGATCCTTTTTTTATTTTAATGAATCTAATGACGTTCGTATTACGTAGTCTAGTCATATTTTAAATAAATTGGTGTTAATGTATCTCGGAATTCTGAGTGGTTTAAGTCACCGAATCAAGTATTGTCTTTCCTTAACCAGAAGTATGAGGGTTTCTGGTCCGTGAGAAAACACGAGATAAAATATTTATAAAAAAGAAAAAAATAATAAATGTAAGAAAGTGAATACTCATGAAATATTATGTAATATTGTTTAAACATTCACTGTTGACCTATAGATTCGTGTATAAGTCGAGGTTGTGTATAGCTTAAAGTTGGATTTATAGACAGAAAATTAATTATAGAATGGATGGTTGAAGGACTCGTCGTGTAACGGTAATCCTCTTAAGATGTCGACTAGGCTACCCGAGTTCAAATTCAGAACGAAACTATGTACATATTATCATTGATGTTGCTTTTTTTTTATTTCTTCTGTTTTTCTCTTCCTTTGCAGATTTTGTCAAAGTACCCCAATGCTCATGAGGTGATTAATTATAAAAAAAATAACATAAGGGAAACACTGCCTTAGGTTTGTGCTGCCAGAAAAACCTACCTCTCTTCACTGAGACTCTATTGCGTGCAGGTGATGAACCCTGTATTAGCAATGACTCATTTTTCCCTATCCATGCTGCATTGAAGACTGGAGACCTAAAGTATCTGTATATTTTTATCCATCTATTATTATTATTATTATTATTATTATTATTATTATTATTATTATTATTCATCTATTATTATTATTATTATCCATACAACTATCATTCTCATTATGTTTTTATCTAACTATAACCCAGGGAAAACAGCATATCACAGCAAGATTTTTTCAGGCCGTTGTCGTGTCAGTACTGCTGTATGGCTGCACCACCTGGACCCTAACTAAGCGACTAGAGAATAAACTAGATGGGAACTGCATAAGAATGCTGCGGGTGATCATGAACAAGACGCGGAAACAGCACCCTACGAGAAAGCAGCTGTAAGGCCACCTACCACATATCACCCAAACCATCCGAGTAAGACGGACAAGACACGCGGGACACTGCTGGAGAAGCACGGACGAACTCATAAGCGATGTCCTCCTGTGGAAGCCAGCACATGGACAAGCCAGTGTGGGCCGACCACCAAAAACGTACGTTGATCAGCTCTGTGTGGATGCAGGATGCTGCATAAAGGACCTCCCAAGAATGATGAGCAATAGGGACGGATGGAGAGAGATTGTCATGGATATCCGCGCTGAATGCGGGATATGATGATGATGTTGTTGAAACCATTTTAACTTCAAGAATGAAGTATTTTCAGTTCAATTTGCAACTGAATAATTTTGTGGGGTCTGCTTTTACATTTTACATTTGTTAATCATTTAAACCTTTGAGATAACAATAGAATGTTAATTAGAACTCAGTCGGATAAAGTATAAATCTAACTATTCTGCATCCAACTAGACCATTTTAGTTTGGTATAGCAAGCGGTATATATATTTACCAATCAAGCAGATGTGACACATGTTCAAATTCTTTAGCGGAGTTTAACAGACTGGAATTCGATAATTTCCCTCTCGTAGAAGGCTATCGGAGAAGGAAAAATCTGATTTCAAATCAGTTGGAGATCTGGAGAGGTATGGGTTATCCCCACACAAGACACGTGCCAGGAATAGTGTCCTCACGGCAAAACCAGATAATAAGACCTGAGAATGAGAATTGAAGTCAAATTATTAATATTATTTCTATTATTTTTAATTGTAATCTTCTGAACCCTTTACTGGTGTATATCAGCATCTTTTACAAAAAAAATCGCATACGCATGAATATAAACATTTCTTTGGGAGACGCGTGATGTAATGGTTAGTGTCGTAAGAAATGGACTTGTCTCCTGGGTTCAAATCCTGGACGACGCTGTTTACATTTTACATATCTCTAATACGCTGTGGAGAGATATACATTAAATTACTCTCCCTTCGACTGTAGGTGAATAGTAGAGCCTTGGCTACGTATCTAATCTAGAAGGAATCCTGTTAAACCTGTTCAAACTTGTTAAACTCCGCTTAAGAAATTGATCTTGTGTCACATTCTGCTAGTGCGGAGGGGTTGGTAAATGTACAAGGTGTTTCAAAAAATATTGAGTCTTTTGTACTTTTTAACACACCTTGTATTCTGGAAAAAATAAAGATCCAATAATTCTTCATTTCTATCTTAGCAAATACAGATTTAAGCTTGGTAATTTTTGACACATATTGTATCCTGAAAAAAATAATGAATGAAGACGGAAAGAAAGAATGACGGGTAGAAAGAAAGAAAGAAACGAAAGGAGAGACAGACAAAGAAGAAAGAAAGACAGAAAGAAAGAAAGAAAGAAAGGAGAGGGATACAAAAGAAAGAAAGAAAGAAAAGAAGAAAGATGGAAAGAAAAAAACGGAAAGAAAGAAAGAAAGACAAGAGGAGAGACAGACAAAGAAAGAAAGAAAGAAAGAAGGGGGATACAACAAAGAAAGAAAGAAAGAAAGAAGAGGGGATACAAAGAAAGAAGAAAGAAAGAAAGAAGAGGGGATACAAAGAAAGAAAGAAGAGGGGAGACAGACATATATATAAGGTCCCATATATTTATATAAAAAGTACTAAAAAATATCGATACCTTTTTGACACACCTTGTATGTATCTTACTATAATGGAGATTGTCTGTTTTTCTGTCTGTAACCGAAACTATATTTCTAATCGAGTCACAATTAACATAGTTATTTACATCACATTCTCCATGATTTTATCTATATTTAAACCTCAATTATTAATAAAATTTCTTCACCTTTTTATTAGTGATGTCCATATCTACATACAAATAACATGCAACTGTATTTATATATACAAAAAATAGCGGTTTGCAGTGTGAATGGGAAGGCTAATTTGCATATTGATATTAAAAATGTGATTTTATTAAATATGTGCTGAGTATTATTGATTTCTAACTGTTTGGTTTTATTTTAATGAATATAAGCAAAAATCTCTTCAATGAATCTTAAATGAAATCCTTTAACAAGAAAAAATAACTGTCATTTTATTCTTTATTTCCTAATTTAACTAAATTGTTAAATAATTAAAATTCAGCAATGAAAGACGGGAGTGATGGAAGAGTAAGTTTCATTTCTATTTTTCTATTATACCCCACTCTGTTACATATTTATTTATCTGCCTTCTTATTAGACTTTCTAATTTAATACGATATTTCATTACATTAAAACTTAAATACTTGCACCCAGAGGGTGCATATATTTGCTAGTATATATAAGTATTTTAGACGTACTAGAATTATGCCTATGTACCTCATCTATGCGTCGATATCGTGTATAGTTGAGCCGTTTTTTTTTTATAGTCTGAAAATCGTTGATATCAAAAATTCAATGGTTCCGGATTATCCTTGCCATTTTGTTTTCGTTTCGAAGTTCCAATAATTTTATTCACCTACACGCAGAAATTATTGCCATAGAATTCAACCTATGCACGAATATGTATGGTAATTACTTTTATGATAAAACATATCGTGACATATTCTCAAAATCAATCAATACCCTTAATGTTTTTTTTCTTTCTGTTCTGATCTTCAAATAAATTGAATATTCCTTAAATGTTAAGGTAAAATGTTTTAAGCATGAACTGTTTACGTAGTCCGGAATTAATTAATTTATATCAGTTATAATTGAAGTCAAAGGTTTCCTCTTATCCTTCAAATTATGTTTGAATTTCAACCTTTCAAGAGTTTTAATCTACCATAAATAAAATTGGCATTAAAGGAATATATATATATATATATATATATATATATATATATATATATATATATATATATATATAAATAAGTAATCCACAGACACGTGTTTCAAGGTTTCACCTTTCATCAGTGTGGCTATACCGTAACAGCTACCTCTGGCCGGTTCGAGACCCGAATGAACTTTCGTTCGCCAAACCTGTCAAATATAGGAGAATAATTAATCGCTACATTTCTAAGCGGATATATATATATATATATATATATATATAATATATATATATATATATATATATATATATATTAAGAAAGATTGAAAAAATACAGGTTTAAATGAATTAAGTGGTTAGTTTATTGGCCAACGCTGCAGTGTTTCGATCTATTAATTAGATCATCTTCAGAGCATTTGTTGGTATATGGAAGTTAATAAGAAATTTTTATCACAGAATAACGAGAAAAGAGAGTGATAGTCCTTGTTTATCAGTCTGTTTAAAATTTGAAGTTTGAAAAAAGAAGACGGTTTGAAATATGACGTCAAATATTCTCTTTTACGGTGCGAGTATGGGACTGTGTAAGTGTGTGTATCGAAAAGAAAGCATTGTGCATTTTTTTCATCACTCGCTTTTCTCGTTATTCTGTGATAAAAATTTCTTATTACCTTCCATATACCAACAAATGCCCTGAAGATGATATAATTAATAGATCGAAACACTGCAGCGTCGACCAATAAACTCACCACTTAACTCATTTAAACCTGTGTTTTTTCAATCTTTCTTAATATACTGCATACTGTCGGATTCACTTCCTTTTTTTCACACACAAACACACACACACACACACACACACCACATATATATATATATATATATATATATATATATATATATATATTCTGAGGGTAAACGGCTAAGGCGCTACATTGAAACCAATGGTAACAAAACCCTTTTAATTGTACAAGTAAACCAAAACAAATGAATAAATATACCTCTTAACTTGTAATTAATCACTTTATTTTCCTTTTCCAATAGAAACACACTAGCACGCACGCACACACACACACACTCACACACACACACACACACACACACACACAAACACACACGCACGTATTTATGTGTGTTTGCGTGCGTGAGTGTGGATGTATATGTGTGTGTGTGTGTGTGTGTGTGTGTGTATTACGATAATAGTTCCTCGAATGTTTCACGAGGAAAACCGCCTCATAAACATACAGATATTGTTGTATATTTCTATGTTCGCGAAGAAGGCGGGTGTGGTGTAATCGTTACTCTCACAATAAATGGGCACAGCGAGACGAGTTCAAATCATAGACGAGACTGTATACATTTCCCATAGGTCTAAAGCCATTATAAATTGCCTGGATCCAACTAATCTGCCTCCAGCTATGGGTAAATAGTCGGGCGGTCTGGGCTCTTGCAGAAGGAAAAATCTGAATTCAATCCAATTAAACTTAAAATTTGA
>CM042146.1:15004899-15027399 GCA_023376005.1 Doryteuthis pealeii
TGCGTGCAGTCTTGAGCAAGTCGTGGAAACAGCACCCCACAAGGAAGCAGGTGTATGGCCACCTGGCCACCATCTAACAAACCATCCGAGAGAGACGGACTAGGCATGAAGGACACTGCTGGAGAAGCAAGGATGAGCTTATAACTGACGTTCTCTTGAGGATACCAACTCATGACCATGCTAGTGTGGGCCGCCCACCAAGGACTTACATTGACCAACTATGCGAGGATGCTGGTTGCTGCGCAGAAGACCTTCCAGGGGCAATGAATGATATGGAAGGTTGGCGAGAGATTGTCATGGATATCCGTGCTACTTGCGTGGCATTCTCAGTCGGTAGAGCGTTCGGGCTAGAAACCACTAGGTTCCTAGTTTGATACCGGTCCTCGCCAACTCAGAGTATAAGTAGCACAGGGATCTGTGCAGTAAAGTAAGGAGCTGATGGTAGGCGTGGCGCTTGACCTGAGACGCCAAAACAATCTCCTTGGTCTAGCGCTTTTGAAAAGGGGATAGACTCCCTCGCCGACTGGCTGATACCCACTTTAGGCCGCCCCGACGACGACTTTTTTTTACAGAAGTCACGTATTATCCAGGTTTTGAAAAACAACACGTTTAGTTATTTCGAAAACATATTCATAGATAGTAATTGACACAATTAATTTTCTATCTCTCAATTTGAGCATTTATTATAATTATTCTCAATAACAGTGATTTGAAATCAACAAAGGTGTATTTTTGAAAACCAGTATAGTGTGTAACTTCTGGGAACACCCTGTTATATATTTATATATATATATATATATATATATATATATATATATATATATATATATATATCAGATTGTTGAATGAACTTGACAGCTACCTATATTCATTTTTATATTTCGATAATGAACGTGTGATTAATAATTTTCTCAATCATTATTGTTTTTTATTCTATATTTCTGAGATAACAATTTGCGTTGAAAATATATTAGTGTCTATTGTAATGCAATATTTCAATTTCAGTTGTGTGATTACAATTTTTGCGAATTTTCAAGTGTTTGCCCCTGTTAAACTTTCTTGATAGTCTTTTTTGCTGATTCTAGCTAAAATAAGAGGATACTAATTTCACAATTTCTTTTTAAGGCAACGATAATCTCACCGAATTTCCGACGGAGTTAATCATTAATTATGACACGTTTAAATTGATTATGTCTATTTTAGTCCTGGAAAGAAATAGTAGCATCACATTTTTAGTGTCATCAATTAGTGTTCTGATAATTTCAGCACCTTTTATTGACAAACTATTTTCATGGTAAGTTTACCACTTAAAAAAACAAAAAAAAATCTTCTTTTAATTGCCTAGTTTCGTCTATAAAAATATCTATCTATACATATATAACTGGCAGTTGGGTGCATATGTATTTCCGGGGGAAACTTCAAACATAAAACAATAAGCAACAAAATAGATATAGGTAAACATTTACTATCACCAGATCTTGTTTTGTGAGCAAAAATAATGAAGATTTGATTTATATTCGCTAAGATGATTAAAAAAATACAATTTAAATGATAACACATGTATTTTATGTAAGCAATACATGTAAATGTTTGATTATAATTATTGACAAATATATATATATATATATATATATATATATATATATATATATATATATATAAAAAGTTTTGTGGTGTTGGTAATTTTTTTTTTTGTAGTGTTTGTAGATAATCTTCGAGGTGTAAACATCCGTATATTTTGTTTTTTCATAAGACAAATGTGTAAATAAATGTGAGTTAATCCGACAGAATGAATTTAACATTTTGAAAAAACAATTAGTAATTATAACTGCTGACAGAATCTATTTCGACCCTCCTACATTTGTCTTATGAAAAAACAATATATATATTATATATATATAATATATATATATATATAATATATATATTATATGTGTGTGTGTGTGTGTGTGTTTTTTTAAGTTGGGCGTTATTACGAAGCATCTAAAAATAAATGAATGAACTCGATGTTATGGAGTATTGGATTCACTTATTTCTATTATTATTTTTTATCATAAATTTTCGGGTTTGTTAGATACCCTTTATCAAATGACTGTTGTTCCTGTTCAACGGATCATTTGTCTCTGTTGTTATTGACAGCGGCAGCGTCTGTAAAAAAAATTATAATAACGGAGTATTCCGATGTCAGCGTTCAGTCATTGTTATATATATATATATATATATATATATATATATATATATATATATATAACAATGCAGCATTGCAATCAGTTTTAAATAGCACTTCATCAAAATAGTAAAACTCCGTTTAAAAATAGACTTGTGTCACATACTGCTCGTGTGGAGGAGTGAGAAAATATGTACATTTTACCGAAAATGATGACATACGCCTTTACATTAATATATTCATACTCTGTACGTATTATCTTTCTCAGTCATCCAAACTGTATCTTTCTTAGTGGTCGTAAATTATGTTCCTAGCGAAGTCTTAACGACAGCTTTCTCTAACACATTGCACATCTATAATTGAAATATCTCACTAAAACCGGTCTTCACTAGTATGATATAGTGTTCTAAGCACAAGAATACAGAGTGATATCCTAATATTTCTATTATGAAACAAATATATTATAGTTGAAATATTGTATATAAAAAACATGTAGTTATAGACAAATTATCAGTAAGATGGAAATCTTATCTTGGTGATAAGATTAAGTAAGAATTATGTAGGTGTGTTAGTGCTACTCTATGGCTGCACCATTCGGGCCATAACAGAATGGACACAGAAAAAGCTACATGGGAAGTATAGAGGGATGCGGCATGCTGTCTTGAATAAATCTTAACGCCCCATGAAAAAGCAACTCTAGAGCCCCTATCACAAAACCCATCTAAATAAGATGAACAAAACATACTGGACAAGAAAAAACGGATTCATAGGTGACATTCTCCTTTGGACAGACCACTTAGAGGTGTCTCAGGTAATTCATTAAATGCCGGAGATAAATGTTTGCATGATTTTACAACCCTTATAAAGCCCTGTAAGACTGGATTTCCATATGACCGCTTCTAGGCCATTGTCGTGTAAGTACTACTGTATGGCAGCACCACCTGGACCCTAACGAAGTGACTTGAGAATAAACTAGATTGGAACTGCACAAGAATGCTGCGTGTGATCCTGAACAAGACGTGGAAACAACACCCCACGAGAAAACAGCTATACGGCCACCTGCCACATATCACCCAAACCATCCGAGTAAGACGGACAAGACACGTGACACACTGCTGGAAAAGTAAGGACGAACTCATAAGCAACGTCCTCCAGTGGAAGCCAACACATGGGTACGCCAGAGTGGGCCGACCAACAAAGACGTACATTGACCAGCTCTGTGCGGCTCGGTTAATTAAACGTAATAATTTACACGGTCAATTAAATTTATGTTGGACACATTGCTTCTTGGTTATGCATGTGTCGCATATTGGGTGTTTATAGAAGAGGACGGTTTGTGGTTATAGTTGGTGGGGGATCCAAACTGTAGAGGAAATGGAATAGTCGGCTTTATCACCTTATAAAAGTCCCTGCATATACGGAGCTACTGATGGATTTACTATCAGGATCGTAGGCGAGTGTTCAATAGATTGCTGAGGTGATACGAGAGATGATTTGATAATGTTCGTGGCCTAAAGTACACAGCCATATTATATAAGTCAAATTAATTTCACAGTGTACAATAAAATAAATGCTGCATATCCTTCTCTCTCTCTCTATATATATTATATATTATATATATATATGTGTGTGTGTGTGTGTGTGTGTGTGTGTGGTCTGTTTACGTTCTCGTAAGTTCGTGCGGAGTCTCTTAAGAGGAATATGAGTACTACTACTACTTAAACAAAGCGAAGAAAAACTGCGAGGTCCGTTTGTGGTGTAGGGGTAAGAGGCTTGCTTGTCGATCCGACAGACAGTTTCAAACACACACGAGGCGATCTTCGTATCTATAGCTCTGCTGATGAGGCCTAATAGGCTGAAATGTACATACAGAGATTGATTTTTCTCGATTTGTTTAGCCTTACATTTAACTAGTTAAATCCCGCCTAATTAATTATTAATGAATTAACTTTCAAAAAATTAGCTTTGACTTCAATTAAGCACATATTCTCCCAAATATACATATATATATATAATATTTTTGGATGTTTGTTTTTTAGAAGCATTATTGAATAAAGTATATATTATATTTTTGCTTGCAGGCAATTACAATGCATGTATCGCATAAAATTCGATACTTTTTTAAGAGAAAATGAACTTGACAAGTGTACTCCCGGCAAAGGATCGCTCGGTGTGTAGAACATCGTACAGACTGTTTCGACTTTATTAAGTCTCATCAGCGATGTATACTAACGACTTCCCTCCGACAGAAATCGAAACCGGGACCTCTGCAGGCATAGTCAAAGATCATATGGTTTCGGCCACAGTACACAGCGAACAATCCCTGCGAAATTAACCTTGTCAATGATACTTACACGCCTCTACCATAATAGGTAAGGGGACGTTGAGTGAATAATAACAACAAACCAGGCCGTATTATTCACTGAACAAATTATGACGAAACGTTTTAGATGAACGTGCTATATTTGACTTTGCCACACTCTCACTCTCTCTCTCTCTCTCTATCTCTCTCACCTCTCTCCCCCCCACACGTTCTTCTGTCCCTCTGTCTGTCTGACTCTCTCTCTCTCTCTCTCTCTCTCTCACACACACACACGTTCTTCTGTCTCTCTGTCCGTCTGACTGTGTATCTCTCTCCACATACACACACACACACACACACACACACATATATATATATATATATATATATATATATTAATAAGTCATCCACAGACACGTGTTTCATGCCTCTTCAGTGTGGCTAGACACAACTATCCTTGGGTAGGGTTCGAACTCAGACAGACCGCATGGTAGTCCGATATCTTATCCCCTCGCCCACTGACAGCTGATGCGAGGACTGGTGTTTTTTAAACTATTAGATACATAGGAATGTATGTATCATTCGGTCACTGAGAGATCAAATTTCGGAGACAAACACACACACACACACACACACACACACACACACACACACACACACTCACATACATATATATATACATACATACATATATATATATATTATATTATATATGTGGGGGGGTATCAATCTGTATACTTAGAGTACAGCTTGTACCTAAATTCAATTTACGTTCCGACGTAAATAATATTAATTGAATATTAAATAGCAGAGCATAACTAATTTCCAGTGTTTAATAATAATTAAATCGTTTAATACAATTATTCTATCATGGGAAGGGTGTGTTTGGTGTGCACTGAGGAGATCATCATATCAGCTTCTATTTCTGTGTGTTTGATTCGCAAATAACTACGTCCTTATTTCAGAGTGTTTCTATGTTTGTTTAGTAATAATGCACATGGCTAAATCCTGATTTCAACATATACAAACTTGGAAAAGCTAGTAAAATGGTATAAACAGTTGCACCAAGCTTGAGATATTTTGGTACATTTGTTACGTTTATCTAGTAATATCCAACTCAGGACAGACGTTAGCTTGAAATGGTAGGAAAGACAAGAAAAAAAGTGAGGAAGAAAACAAGAAAAACACTGGATGCATGGATATGATTTTACTGCGTCAGGGATGCAGGATGCGTAACTTCAACATAAACCTCTGTTGCCCTCAAGGAAAGGCTAGGGAAGTAAACCCGAAAATAAATCAGGAGTTGGAGTCCTTAAGGTGGTGTGATGCTGAAATCCAGTGCTACCCATTAACTTCTGCGACACTACCGTTGCCAAACTGCATTGGTCCCTTACCTTTCCTTTGGATCACAGCGGCAGTGTGGAGAAGGGGGATTTGCTGAACGGGCAACACCTCATCCTCCATATGAAACCGCCCAGGCTATGTAGTTCAAGTTAACAAAAACCTTGACACTACTCCATCGTCTTTCGTAGACGGAAGGATGTCAAACATCATCCAACTCATTTAAAGGGGTTCAACGAATTCGCTTCAATACCAAAAATTATTTCAATTCAATGTTTTATTAGTAAGTTGTCTAAATTTTCATTGGATTTACGCTTTCCTTTTCAACATTGTTCGCTCATTTTAAAGATCCATATCTATTAATAATGGAAATTCGCTTCCGGTTTTTGTCTGTAACAAAAACTGCGTCACTGCTTACGTCACATTACCCAACACATAATCCAACGTCATAACATAGAATAAATATACTCAAAATGTGAGCATGCAACGTTAGACAATCCTCATTGTTTCAATAAATAGATTCCCGGCGTTTTATATTTATATATAGATTGTTTTACATTCTCCTTTGGACAGACCACTGAGAGATGTCTCAGGTAATTCATTAAATGCCGGAGATAAATGTTTGCATGATTTTACATCCCTTATAAAGCCCTGTAAGACTTGATTTCCATATGACCGCTTCTAGGCCATTGTCGTGTATGTACTGCTGTATGGCTGCACCACCTGGACCCTAACGAAGTGACTAGAGAATAAACTAGATTGGAGCTGCACAAGAATGCTGCCTGTGATCCTGAACAAGACGTGGAAACAACACCCCACGAGAAAACAGCTATACGGACACCTGCCACATATCACCCAAACCATCCGAGTAAGACGGACAAGACACGCGGGACACTGCTGGAAAAGCAAGGACGAACTCATAAGCAACGTCCTCCAGTGGAAGCCAACACATGGGTACGCCAGAGTGGGCCGACCAACAAAGACGTACATTGACCAGCTCTGTGCGGCTCGGTTAATTAAACGTAATAATTTACACGGTCAATTAAATTTATGTTGGACACATTGCTTCTTGGTTATGCATGTGTCGCATATTTGGTGTTTATAGAAGAGGAAGGTTTGTGGTTATAGTTGGTGGGGGATCCAAACTGTAGAGGAAATGGAATAGTCGGCTTTATCACCTTATAAAAGTCCCTGCATATACGGAGCTACTGATGGATTTACTATCAGGATCGTAGGCGAGTGTTCAATAGATTGCTGAGGTGATACGAGAGATGATTGATAATGTTCGTGGCCTAAAGTATACAGCCATATTATATAAGTCAAATTAATTTCACAGTGTACAATAGAATAAATAGCTGCATATCCATCTCTCTCTCTTTCTCTCTCTCTCTCTCTCTCTCTCTCTCTCTATATATATATATATATATATATATGTGTGTGTGTGTGTGTGTGTGTGTGTGTGTCTGTTTACGTTCTCGTAAGTTCGTGCGGAGTCTCTTAAGAGGAACATGAGTACTACTACTACTTAAACAAAGCGAAGAAAAACTGCGAGGTCCGTTTGGTGTAGGGGTAAGAGGCTTGCTTGTCGATCCGACAGACAGGTTTCAAATCACACACCAGGCGATCGTCGTATCTATAGCTCCGCTGATGAGGCCTAATAGGCTGAAATGTACATACATAGATTGATTTTTCTCGATTTGTTTAGCCTTACATTTAAGTAGTTAAATCCCGCCTAATTAATTATTAATGAATTAACTTTCAAAAAATTAGGTTTGACTTCAATTAAGCACATATTCTCCCAAATATACATATATATATATATAATATTTTTGGATGTTTGTTTTTTAGAAGCATTGTTGAATAAAGTATATATTATATTTTTTGCTTGCAGGCAATTACAATGCATGAATCGCATAAAATTCGATACTTTTTTAAGAGAAAATGAACTTGACAAGTGTAATCCCGGCAAAGGATCGCTCGGTGTGTAGAACATCGTACAGACTATTTCGACTTTATTAAGTCTCATCAGCGATGTATACTAACGACTTCCTTCCGACAGAAATCGAAACGGGGACCTCAGCAGGCATAGCCAAAGCCCATATTGCCTCGGCCACAGTACACAGCGAACAATCCCTGCGAAATGAACCTTGTCAATGATACTTACACGCCTCTACCATAATAGGTAAGGGGACGTTGAGTGAATATTAACAACAAACCAGGCCGTATTATTCACTCAACAAATTATGACGAAACGTTTTAGATGAACGTGCTATATTTGACTTTGCCACACACTCTCTCTCTCTCTCTCTCTCTCTCTCTCACCTCTCTCTCTCCCATACACACACAACAACACGTTCTTCTGTCCCTCTGTCTGTCTGACTCTCTCTCTCTCTCTCTCTCTCTCACACACACACACACTCACACACACGTTCTTCTGTCTCTCTGTCCGTCTGACTGTGTATCTCTCTCCACATACACACACACACACACACCACACACATAATATATATATATATATATATATATATATTGATAAGTCATCCACAGACACATGTTTCGGCATTTCATGCTTCTTCAGTGTGGCTAGACACAACTATCCTTGGGTAGGGTTCGAACTCAGACTGACCGCATGGTAGTCCGATATCTTATCCCCTCGCCCACTGATAGCTGACGGGACTGGTGTTTTTTAAAACTATTAGATACATAGGAATGTATGTATCATTCGGTCACTGAGAGATCAAATTTCCGGAGACAAACACACACACACACACACACACACACACACTCACATATACATATATATATATATATATATATATATATATATATATATATGTGGGGGGGGGTATCAATCTTTATACTTAGAGTACAGCTTGTACCTAAATTCAATTTACGTTCCGACGTAAATAAATTAATTGAATATTAAATAGCAGAGCATAACTAATTTACCAGTGTTTAATATAATTAAATCGTTTAATACAATTATTCTATCATGGGAAGTGTGTGTTTGGTGTGCACTGAGGAGATCATGCATATCAGCTTCTATTTCTGTGTGTTTGATTCGCAAATAACTACGTCCTTATTTCAGAGTGGTTCTATGTTTGTTTAGTAAATAATGCACATGGCTAAATCCTGATTTCAACATATACAAACTTGGAAAAGCTAGTAAAATGGTATAAACAGTTGCACCAAGTTTGAGATATTTTGGTACATTTGTCACGTTTATCTAGTAATATCCAACTCAGGACAGGCGTTAGCTTGAAATGGTGAGGGAAGAAACAAGAAAAAATGGTGAGGGAAGAAACAAGAAAAACACTGGGATGCATGGATATGATTTTACTGCGTCAGGGATGCAGGATGCGTACCTATCAACAGAACCTCTGTTGCCCTCAAGGAAAGGCTAGGGAAGTAAACCCCGAAAATAAATCAGGAGTTGGAGTCCCTAAGGTGGTGTGCTGCTGAAATCCAGTGCTACCCATTAACTCCTGCAACACTACCGTTGCAAACTGCATTGGTCTCTTACCTTTCCTTTGGATCACAGCGGCAGTGTGGAGAGGGGAGATTTACTGCACGGGCAACAGCTCATCCTCCATATAAAACCGCCCAGGCTATGTGGTTCAATTTAACAAAAACCTTGACACTACTCTATCGTCTTTCGTAGACGTAGAGGAAGGATGCCAACCACCATCCAACTCATTTAAAGGGGTTCAACGAATTCGCTTCAATATCAAAAACCATTTCAATTTAATGTTCTATTATTAAGGTATCTAAATTTTAATTGGATTTAAACTTTCCTTTTCAACATCGTTCGCTCATTTTAAAGATCCATATCTATTGATAATGGAGATTCCCTTCCGGTTTTTGTCTGTAACAAAAACTGCGTCACTGCTTACATCACATTACCCAACACATAATCCAACGTCATAACATAGATTAAATATACTCAAAATGTGAGCATGCAACGTTAGACAATCCTCATTGTTTCAATAAATAGATGCCCGGCGTTATATATTTATATATGGATTGTTTTATTCTAATATAAAATTAAAATTATCGGAACTGTTTCCATTTCAAATTGTCTTTCTTTCATTCTTTTTTGTACTCCTTTAATAAATTTGACGATTTTACATACTTATGGCACACACTCTATGATATTGAATTTTCAGCTCCCATTCCCTCGGGCAATATCGTTCAAAAATTATTTTACATCGTCCGGAGGGTGTCTTTTTATTTTGCTAGTAGTTATAATTGGTCATATGTGAACCACACATCTTCTGTGGTTATCATACTTAATAAAGCGTTGGAATAGTTGTACGGTATCTGGCATCTAGTATATATGATTCAGCTTTTTTGGTCTCCTCGTAACTATAATAGGAGAGAACAGAAACATTGTTGAAAAATATAATACAAAATATAACAAAATGTACGGATACTTAGATTCATGCTAAGGTCCGTCCAGGTGTAAAATGACCTACAAACCAAACAATCCTTCTCATCATGTTCCCATATTTTTTCGTCAACTATTTACTTTGTATTCATGATAGCCACAGTGAAGCCATATCCACACATATAATTTGTGGCCAATTAAACTGGATAACTTCATTTTCTTTGATTAATTTGGGATAATGTCTTGAAATATATATCCTTAACCAATCCAATTCGATTTCTCAATATTTGATCGCAAAGCATCAAGCATTCCTATATTCAATAAATCTTTTTATCCCATGAGGAATAATCCTTATAAATTGATTAATAACGTGGTCGTATCGCTTAATACTCAAACGATGGTTTGTTTTTGTTTTTTTTTGTTTTTTTTTGTTGAAATTTTTTATTTGCTTCCAAAGGATCAGAGCATGATTCTAGCTAATCTGAACATTTGCTGGGGGCATTTGATTTAGGAAAAAAATGCAAAAATTTTAATTCCTCATTTCCTTAACAAAAAAAAAAAAAACAAACTATATAATTTTCTTTGAAAGTAAAAAAGCTTATCCGTGGATGTCAAACCAAATTATTTCTTTCCATATATGTTAGATGTTATCTTAGAATTTCAAATGTATCAGATAACAATTTTTAACATCAAATTTCACTACATAACATTTCACAGAATTATGTTTAACTAGAAGGGGCTGTTACATAATCTATGCATAGATATTTGTCAACCCCCTGTATTTCTGATGGGATGGCCCTTTTTCATCTCACGGGCGGGACTTTCCATGGAATATTACAGAAAGCCCGCGAAATACGTGAAGTCACCTGGGACCTGGTTGGCTCTCAGTTTCAGCTTGGACGTCAGACAGATAAGATATAACTGCCCTAGCTGGAACTCACCTGCGCGTTGTGTTAGTTAGAGAAATATGTTTAGTTAAGTAAATAAAGGTTTAAATACATAATATGGTTTTGTAGTTGATGAATGTTTTGGCAACAAGACTGACCTAGAGAAGAAATGAATCAAGGACGATCAACCAGCAAGAACAGAGACATTAGAAGAGACGCTAGAAGAAGAACGCAAGATATTAAAGATGAGCCGAAGAATAATAGAAGTAAAGAAATGGTATACAATAGGGCTAGCGAGCATCGCCTGGGTAGAATGGGATACAAACAAAAGCATGGTGTAATAGATAGAAAGTTTGTAATGCAGGTACATTATTATAACTAGTAAATATATGCAACCTCCGGGTGAAAGTATTAAAGTTTTTATGTAATGAAATATATCAATTTAGAAAGGCTAGTGAAACTATATAAGAATGCACATTAAAAGATGTGAAACAGAGGAAAAATAGAATAACAGAAACTTACTCTTCCATCACTCCCGTCTTTCCCTGCTAAATTTTCCCAATTTAACTATTTAATCAAAATAGGAAGTAAATAATAAAATTACAGGTATGTCTTCTTATTAATGAATTTCTTTTAAGGTTCTTCTCCGTGATTTTTGCTCTTATTCATCAATAAAGAACCAAACAATTAGAAATAAATAAACACATATTTATTAAAATTAATTTTTAACATCAATATGTAAATTAGCTTTCCCGTTTACGTTATAAACCGTTATTTTGTTGTGTATATAAATACAATTGCATGTTATTAATATGTAGTAAGGACAACAGTATTAACAATGTAAAACAATTTTATTGATACTTTGGGTTAATTAAAAAATAAAATCATGGAGAATGTTGTTGCAGATTAACTATTGTTTCAATTCTTTTGGCGTGAAAAAAAATTCAAAACAAAGGAAGTGAGAAACAAAGGATGTTCCAGACAGAAGTCTGGATAGAAGAAAGAAAAAAAGTGATAAACATTTAAGGCTTGCTGCTTGACCGGGTCAAACAAACTTTCCGGAAAAATAACAAAAGAAGGATAACAAAAGACTTCCTATTGACTGTGTGACAAATCTAGGATTGCAAGTCACGTCCTACAGTTCCGGTGTAATTTGAATGGACCAGGGCATGCTGGGTAAAAAATTGAAAAAGTGGCGGTTAGACCGAGAGTTCAAGAGTTGAGATTTGGTAGCCGCCGAATTCAGTCGCTCCCGTCGAATCTCCGAAGAAGACATTTGTGATAGCTACGGTTCGTTTCACCACTGATTCAAGCAGGCGCTATCACCCCTCGCACCTCCTTTTCATCCACGCCAACCGAGGAAATAAAATAAAAGTCCAGCTTTCTTTTGTACAACCTGTGTTGGTTTTTAATCCAGTGTACTACACACCAGCGCTGTCAATTGATACAGTATATAACAATGTGAGGTAAATAACTAAGGGAATTGAGAGCAGTGACATTATTTCGGTTAGAGACAATCACACAATCCCCAATATAATAAGATCCGTATTTTAATTTCTAATGTAAATATTAATAAAATCTTCGTATTATTTGAACAAAAATCAAGAACTGGTGATAATTGATATTTGTTGTTAATTGTTGTATTTTCATATTTTAATCCCGATATACATGCGTATATAAATATATACCAACTGCCCTTTATATATGTACTAGAAGTAGCTCGCCAGTGGAAATGAATGAGGAAGTGTGTATGTATGTGTGTACAGGAGGGTGTAAATGTGTATGTGTGTACGCTTTGTGTATATGTGTATATACATATGTGTGTATATATCTATTTGTATGTATGTGTAAAATTTGCATCATATTTTGTGGATCTGTATCAGGATTATTGAAAGGAAAGTTTCTGCTGGTGCGTTTGTAGGATTGTGATGGACGGCAGTGATCTATAAAGATTATGTCATTTGTTTGGTTTGTTTTGCGATAAAGTTTTGGAATAAATCAATTCTTAATGAATAATACAATTTGATGGGACCATAACATGTACTACCACTCCGGGTCAGAGTGGACCTGGGAGCAATGGTGATGAAGGGGTGCTCCACATTCCCAAACCTCCAAAACTGGAACCTCACCATCAGATAGAGTTTAACGTCATTTCCAGGACATGTAGACCCTCAGCCACAGCCTTCTAGCACCCATATGATAAAAAGGGATTGGGGCTTGCCATAAGAGCAATTTGTTTGGGGCAATCATCAGCTAGGGCATGATGTGACCAGCCGACCACCCTTCTGCCCTAAGTAAGGTTCTAAGTGGAGTGTTGTAGGTCATGGACTGCTCATCCACCAAGACTCCGTCCTTAAGTATCACGGGTCGCCAATCACGACCAACAGGTGGCCCATTTGGGAGAATGGTACTCCTCTGCAGAGGAGCAGTCGGTACATTCTAAACCCCAGGCGACAGGGCGGGCCATTAGTATATGTATGTGTGTACATGTATGTGTGTATGTGCCCTCATGTCTGCATGTGTGTATGTATGTCTGTCTGTCTGTCTGTGTGTGTGTGAGTCTAATAGCATGGGTATGCGCATGCGTGTGTATGTGTGTGTATATTTACCAACTCCTCTGTAGGAACATGATATGACACAAGGTCAATTTCTTAAGCGGAGTTTACCAGGTTTGAATTCAGAATGTCCCTTCTCCTAGACTTGTTAGCAAGCCAAGATTAAAGAGCGTTGTCTACCCTACTATTTACCCATAGCTGGAGGGAGTGTATTTGTATGCATACCTTTCCCAAGGGTATTAGCGCTATGTGAAATGCAAACAGTTTCGTCCATAATTTGAACTCGTAAGGAAGATTCCATTTCCAACGACTCTAACCATTAGACCTTGTGCATGCAATGTATGTATATGTATGTGTGTGTCTATGTGTGCGTTTGTGTGTGCGTGTGTGTGTGTGTGTGTGTATGTATGTGTGTGTATGTATATGTATGTGTGTGTCTCTTTGTGTGCGTGCGTTTGTGTGTGTGTGTGTGTGTATGTATGTGTGTGTATGTATATGTATGTGTGTGTCTATGTGTGCGTTGTGTGTGTGTGTTGTGTGTTGTATGTATGTGTGTGTATGTATATGTATGTGTGTGTCTATGTGTGCGTTTGTGTGCGTGCGTGTGGTGTGTGTGTGTATGTGTGTATGTATGTGTGTGTATGTATATGTATGTGTGTCTATGTGTGCGTTTGTGTGTGTGCGCGCGTGTGTGTGTATGTATATATGTATGTGTGTGTCTATGTGTGCGTTTGTGTGTGTGCGCGCGCGTGTGTGTGTGTGTGTATGTATGTGTGTGTATGTATATGTATGTGTGTCTATGTGTGCATTTGTGTGTGCGTGTGCGTGTGTGTGTGTATGTATGTGTGTGTATGTATATGTATGTGTGTCTATGTGTGCGTTTGTTTGTGTGCGCGTGTGTGTGTGTGTATGTATGTGTGTGTATGTATATGTATGTGTGTGTCTATGTGTGCGTTTGTGTGTGTGTGTGCATGTGTGTGTGTATATGTATGTGCGTGTGTGCCACATTCATATCTATTATATAGCCGTATATTGCATTTATCTTAGCTATACAAAAAGGCAGATAACACCGTATTCAATTTGAAATGCAAAATTTAACTTATAATATGCGCCCGGCAATTTCCTATTTTTTATGTTTTTATTTCTTAATTTTTATTTCTGTGTTTTATAATAATTCGTTTCTAATTTTCTTTTTTTTTTCATTTTTTTTTAATGATTTCTTACTTTTTTACCGCCCAGGAAATTTGATGAGAAAATCAAGAGTAAGATGTGCTAAAACGAACAGTCTCCATTAGAATTGACCTGTAAGTGGACTTGCAATTATAGACAATCAGGAAAAAAGCCATTAGCGCACGTAATTGCAACAACGTTCGTTCACTGGCCGCTAATAAATGACATATTGCATTAGTGCTTGTTTTAATGAATCTGCCAATGTGTCTATCATTTAAAGTGGACTTTCTGTCGAGATATTTAGTCGTCGAACATAAATCAATCGATTTCAACGGGTTATCGTTGCTGTCCGCTACATGTACGTCAATATGTTAGACGCAACACTTTACTTTAATCATTATTTATTACAAAATCTTTCATCTGTTCAATTAACAAGAGATAATAACATTCGCGTAAAATATCGGACATTTCACACAAGTATTTTAAATGCAGGTTAATTATTAAATATTTCTTGCCTGTAAGATTTATTACTCTTCGTTATTGTATGAATTATTCAGACTTCGAACGGAACGCTCTATCGTGTCCTTCATGCAAGCACTATGACAGGGAAACTTTGGTATACTGTACGTTGGTGCGGTGAAAGGCTCATAGGCGGAAATTGTCATATAATGACGTCATATCTGTCGTTGATATTGTTGTATTGTCCACGGCCGGAAAACGAAGCTTCCGGGGAAAAAAAGACAAAGAGAAATATAAGAATATATATTTAAAAAAAGGGGAAAACGAAAGCGAGGCTTTCCGGTCAAGGAAGCAGGGTGAATATAAAAAAATATATAACAAACGTCCGTCATCAGATCAAAAGATAAAGATTCGTAGGCGTGTCGTCAATATAAAATGCCAGAGGGTCGAGCCGACAGCAGTCAGAAGCCAGCCGGCAGCCGAAAGGACACTTCACGTCTCCCGTCAGCAACCAATCCTCGTGCACTCATTGTAAGCCTGGGCCTTCACCACTCACACACCGAAGAAAATAAAGAAGGGTCATATCTTTGTACATACGTATCTGTTGTTATTGAAGTCCAGTAGTGGGTCTTAGCTGACTACTAACATACATCGCTTTGGGTACTGTGACCGTACCCGCTACGTATACAGATACGCGATTTAGCAACGTGAAGTAGAAGCCGCTATATAACATATAGAATTTGATGCCAGTATGCAACAATATATTTTCCTACCAATGTGATCTAAACCTTTTGTAGAATATTTAGATGTGGAAATGTGGAAAAAAACAATTTTTGTAATAGTGGAAATTAACTAGAATTTTGGATGACGTGAGAAAGGTTGACCTGTTAGCTTCTGATAGGTCAAGGCAAAGAGGAAAAGGGATACAGGGAGAAAGAAAAGTCTGTTGAACGAAATGGGAGAATCAGTGAGAGTTTAGAGGAGGCGCATCGCAATGGCGTTCGATGTCTAAAGAATGAGGCACCCAGCGAGGATCGAACTCACTATTCAATAAAAATGAATCTGCAAGAATAGCTTGCCAAACCATTACACCACGATAAGACATCCACAACATTGGAAGAAGTAGGTATTTACCCAACTTCTTTACCACCCAGGGGTAGGATGTGAGGCAACGCTGCAAGTATGGGGTACCCAGCGAAGATCGACCTCACTATTCTATATCCTGCGATGTTAACTTGCCAAACCACTACACTAGTATTCGATGCTCATATTGGTGGAAGAAATATTGTTACATAATTATTAGAAGAAATATTGTTACATAAGTATTAGGAATCTAATAATTATGTAATTAGTGTAGAAACCAAAATGGCTATTATAAGTTGCAGCCCATGGCCTTGAAGGATTGAATGACAAGGCTTGGCCTCATCCTGATCCTTCCGGTGGATACCGTGAGAATCGGTGGAGAAAACCCTCTTCCGGTTTAGATTAGAAATAGATTTTTAGTCAGATCGGCCAAGACCACGACTGTGGTAAGTTGTGTTATGCACGTGGCCGACTCAATCTGCGCAGGTAGTCTGGTGGGGATTTCAGAATAAAATATGATCAAAGTTAAATCGAAGTCTTGGGTTATTATCTAAAAACTATCAATGACACAGGGCTTCTGATAAAGAGAAATCCTCAATGGAAGACCAGACACGAAGTCCCAAGACGAAGTCCAGACGCCAGAAGAGACGCTAGAAGAATAAAGAAAGAAAGGAAAGAGAGTATACAGCAATATGTAGACAGCATGTTGGGTTTGGGTTGAAAAATAAAGCTTATTTCAATTGAGTATCTTGGTCAGCCGATGAACTTTTAAACCTACTTTTGTATGCACTCTTGTGTAGGTCAAATTTTAAAGACCTACATTTTAGTCCTAAAATTGGCATCGGTATCTACGAATAATAATATTGTAATTTTGAAATTCAAATACAAATGTAAATCTTAGGAATATCGCTTATCTCCAAAAACTAATTATATAACTTACTTCATATCCATAAATCAAATTCTGATATTTACAAGAGAGCAACCTACATAGAATATTCAATTTTCATTCCTACTGTCTTTACTAATGTTCTTATCTATTAATAATGGAGATTCGCTTCCGGTTTTTCTGTAACAAAAACGACGTCACTGATTACGGCACACTACCTAAAACCTCATAACGTAGAATAAATACATTCAAAATTCGAACATGCAATATTAGACAGTCCTCATTGGTTTTTAAAACAAGTTTTAATAAATACATGACTGGTATTATATATCTATATATAGTTTGTTTTATTTTAATACATATTTAAAGTTTACATTTCAAATTGTTTTATTTTTTAATCCTTTAATGAATTTGATGATTTTACTTACTTAGGGTACAAACTCGCTGACATTGAATTTTTTACTCCCACCCCTCAGGCAATATGTTTCAAAAATCTATTTTCACATCGCCCAGAGGGTGTTTTTTATTTTGTAGTAGTATTTATAATCATTTCTTTGTGCATACTTAAATCGACATACATTTCTACCAAATTGTGTTGATTTCATTTTAAATACTACTGGTTATAATTATGAAATTTGTGAAAAAGAAAAATAGTAATGAAATTGAAGTTTTAAGATAAACTGAGATGAGTTTTCTAAGAGATTAACACAAACCTTTGTATTTGATATTGACCAATGGAGTTGTCATAAAGTGGGGTACTAATGCAGAATAGCGCGCAAGAGATAATATCATTAGATTACGTTTAGAAAGCATGACATTTCAAGTAAATACCCGAAAGCTTTCAGACGCTAGGGTTAGTATTAGGGTTAGGAGTACGCTACTTCAGGAGTTTCCGTAATCCAATACTATTTATACGTAAAATGTGATTCTAATGATATTAGCTCTTGTGTGCTATTCTACATTTGTAAGTAAATTGTTGCATATTTACTGTTGAAAGAAACACTGAGATCAACAGTGTATACCCCCCCCGTCGCACCCCAAAACGTTCATAAAATTAAAACTAAACACCCTGAAAAAGTTTAACAGTGAACTAACAAGGCATTTTTTGTTGCTTGATCAAGCTTTCTTTATTTAGCCTATGATTCTTATTCGCCGCGCAGGGAGACAGACCACGTCTAAACACTTTGACGGCCGTGCTGAATCTAAAAACTAAAATTGATCACGTGTTTCTCATAGCGCGTTTTCCTGAGATCAGGGGTTATAACCGTCACTGGTAAATTTCCATATCCTGACCTCAGATTTAACGGCCCTTATTCTCAGCTACAGGGTCTGCCAACTATTTATGACTGTTGGAATATTTTGTATATAATTATTTACTAAGCTTAGCTTAGATATGGCACAAGGCCAGAAATATGGTGAGAATCGAACTCACTAACAATGGTCTGCAAATCTAGCATGCTAACCACCATATTTTGTATATAAGGCGTGTGACAGATGCCTACTCCTAAATATAGACTCGTTGACTATCACGTGACCTGAGAAAGATTCCCACTGTCCAATCACTGGCAGTGCTGCTGCTGCTGTTGGTGTACATATAGAGGTCTGATTCTTCACCTTGGCTCATTGACATTTGGATTATTTTGGACGTCGGACTTACAAAGAATACTATAACACCGGATACTTATTGGCTTGCTTACTTATTTACTACATCTGGAACTAAGGATGCCGGCCAGATACTTAACAATGACACCCATTAATTGTTAAATCTAATTTTGATCGGAAGTATAGAGAGGATTATATTAGCGAATGCATCAAAATAACAGCAATATTTCAAATGAAAAAAATGGAATGAACATTGAAAATATTTTTGCAAGTATATATTTATTAGACAATTAAATAGGAAAATAGGTTTTCCTTTTATATTTATGAATATTTTACTGTCATTACGTCAAGATTATCCAACTCATTGAAATGGATGGTTCATTTGCATAAAAACTTTGTTTCTTTTTTCATTAGAATTGAGAAGAATATTAATTCAAACAATAGCTTATGTATGTAAATGAAAATAAAGTGTACGAAATATATATATAGGAAAAACTCAAAGGACTCACATACACACAGATAGCGACACAAACATATATATATATATATGTAATAATATATATGTGTGTGTGTGTGTATATATATTATCATTATTATTATAGTGTACAATACACTTAAGGTGCAATTGTTACCATTGGTTTACAAGCAGCATGTTAGCCTCTTTTCTTCAGGACAACGCGCCCGTTATCTTAACAGACGTGTTGTCTTGAAGAAGAGTGACTAATATGCTGCTAACCAATGGTAACAATGGCCACTTTAATGTGTGTTATAGTGTTATTATAATACAGGAATACAGCTCTTACATTCCTAATCAAGCACTTTATTTTCGATTCTCCAATACTAAAAAAAAATACCTTTATATATAAATATATGTGTGTGTGTGTGTGGTTATGTGTGCGTGCGTGCGTGCGTGCGTGTACATGTGCACGCCTGTGATTGTCTGTGCATGTATATGTATTTTAGTGCATCCGTGTGAATATGAATGTATAGGTGTGAGTCTGATTATAATTTGCATATTATTAGCAGTTATCTATTTTTTCAAGACTTTTAATTTACATATGAAATGGTTTACCGATAGTTATTTTTTACTTAAAAAAAAACTTCCACACATATACACTCGCACATTTATATATATGTCTATATTTTACTCTGCTCGATTAAATGTATATAGATATATATGTTTATGAAGAGATACTATACAATTTGAGAGAGTTTGTTATCATTGGTTTCAAAACAACCTTTTAGCCGCTTAACAGCAAGACAAAGCGCCTTATATGCTGCTTTGAAACTAATGGTTATAAATGTTTTTTCAATTGTATTGTATCTCCTAACATATATATATATATATATATATATATATATATATATATATACACTACTTAGGTATTGAGCACTTTTTACTTATTAGCTTTAGTCTCCTGGCGGTTATATATATATATATATATATATATATATATATATATATATATATATATATATATATACGCATATAAATTGTTTTTTCTTGTATATTGTACCAATAGATTTTTTTTGTTGGAACGATTATTTTGCTCTTTTCTTTTTAAAAAAAAATTTTCTCCCCGGTTGATGTTTGGTAGTATATTTTTACAATCAAACTATTTGCTGTTTTTTTTTTTTCTCACCGCAAGGATTTACCAATAAGTTTGGTATATTATATATATATATATATATATATATATATATATATATATACATATATATATATATATATATGTAGAGGGTGATTCTACAGGGAATCTTCAAAATATCACTGTATAATTATATTGTTTTAATAGGTGCAAATACAAGGATTATTATCCCTAGAGAGAGCTCAATGCATAATAATCTACAATTTAGATTAAATACAGAGCAATATTTAAGTTTGATGGATTTTCTGGTGAATTTTCTTTGGGTTATTCATTTTATCTGTGACTCCTCTTTGATGAGACTGAACATCAAAGGAGTTTTAGAAATTTCTTTAAATTTCTAAAAGCCTTTTAATTTTTGGTCGAAATAAATTTATAACAGAATGACAATTTATTGAGGTTTTCCTTTCTTTCATATATATATATATATATATATATATATATATATATATATATATATATATATTTCTGAGTGGTATCATACTTGTGGTAACACCAGGTGGTTCCAGATTAGGTAAGGACATTTCCTGGTACGTATAGTAACCCCACAACCAAGGGGGTCGTTAAATCAAACTACATCCCAATTGACCACTGGCGAGTGTCAGCCCATTGGTCAAGTCGTTGAGGTCACATTGAAATGTATTTTCGTCGTTGTGGACGAAATGGTATACAATTATTGAGACCGCTCTATCGATTACTGCACCTAAGATGGGCGAAAGCACTTAACCCTTGGACTATGGAAGACAGACGTTTGTGTCGCCCGGTTATGCAACTCATAATGTCAGCTCTTTTCGGTAGTTGACCGCATGTGGCGTTTGATATAAAGATTTAGATCCACTAAATATAAATGTTAAAAGTGACTACGTAAGAAAACCGCATGTATTATGTGGCAAACTGGAACGTACGCAGAAATACACACCACACACATATATATATATATATATATATATATATATATATATATATATATACATATATATATATATATATATGTGTGTGTGTGTGTGTGTGTGTGTGTGTGTGCGTGTGCATTTCTGGATACGTCCCAGTTTGCTATATAATAGAAGCGGTTTTCTTAGATAGTCACTTTTAACTTTTATATTTAGTGGATCTAAATCTTTATATCAAATGGAGCTCCATCCATGATTTGAACGCGGGTCAACGGGTTCATTTTCTACAAATTTAACAATTACAGCACGCGCCTACACGCATATATATGCATTGTGTTCAATAATATATGTATATTATATATTCAATGGAGGCGCGTGGACTAGTGGTTAGAATCGTGGAAAATGGACTCGTCGATTCGAGTTCAATTCCTAGACAAAACTGTTGGCATTTCACATAGCGCTATGGTTGGGAAAGGTATGAATCCATATATTCTCCCTCCAGCTATGGGGTAAATAGTAGGGTAGACTGAGCCCTTCAGCCTTGGGTAGGTAACCAGTCTAGGAGAGGGATAACTCGGAATTCTAAATTCCTGAAGTCGGTGGTTGATTGGGTTCGTGGCATTCCTTGATGCACCAATTCTTTCCTATCGACTGTACCAAAAAAGTGCGGAATGGTCCTACACAAGCCTTCACCACTATAAACAAATCACTCTGTTGCTTGTTCTTTGGATGAACACTCATGCGTCGAAAATCGACGAGAGAGTCCATTTTTTTTATATATATATATATATTATTATTTATATTTCTGCTTGAAGGCAATTATAAATGCATGTATCGAATAAGATTCGATAATTATAGAAAATAATCTTGACAAGAAAATCCCGCAAAGGATGGCTCGCTATGCAGAACACCGTACAGACTGTTTCGACTTTATTAAGTCTCTTCAGCGATGTATACTAACGACTCCCCTCCGACAGGAATCGAAACCGGGACTTCACAGGCATAGTCAGTGACCATATCCGTTCGGCCGCCGGTACATAGCGAACAATCCCTGCGAAATTAACCTTGTCAATGATGAAACATTACACGCCCCTGCCATAGCAGGCAAGTAGACGTTTTTATTTA
>CM042146.1:15032399-15037399 GCA_023376005.1 Doryteuthis pealeii
TCGAAACACTGCAGCGTCGGCTAATGAACTTACCACTCATTTTTTTTAAACCTGTGCTTTTTCAAATTTCTCACTATACTACATACCGTCGGATTCACTTCCATTTCTCTTTATATATATATATATATATATTATATATATATATAATATATATATATATATATAGTTAAGTTAAAAAGCTTTCATCCGTACGGCTTTAATCAAAAAACAGGTCCACTTTAACATAGGGTAATAAACCTGTCTACACCTACGAGGGTGGCCGAGGTCACCTAAATAAACAAATACTGACCACCACGCATCAAACAAGCCACTCTTGACCCAACTAAAAATCTAGAAGTCACGCGCACAGTACCGAGATACAGACACACGCTCACATTCACACACGTATATGTAAACACACACATACATATATATGTATACACATACAGTCATACACACAACTCCCATGAACCCCTCCCTCACATATATAAGAGCCTACCTCATAGAGGTTCTTCACGGAACAAATGGACATGCTACTATTAAACACACTCACCTACCCGGATTTTAACAGCATGTTAAACCCACAAAAACAGTTGAACTTTTATAATTCTTCTATAATGCTCCCTTTCTAATAATCTATCAACAATTTCTTTAAATAAGAAATTTCCTCCTGAAGATGACCTAAGGTCGAACCTAGTTGAGAATAAACAACATACAAGAAATATTCCTGATTGTCTTAATACTTTTTGTTCACACTATATATATATATATATATATATATATGTGTGTGTGTGTGTGTGTGTCTGTGTGAAAATAAAATGGAAATTAATCCGACAGTATGAATATGATATAATGAAAAAACAGAAGATGTTTACAACTGAAATAGGCTCATCAGGAGAGAAGTGTGCAAAACCGTTTCGTGGCCAAATCTCTCGACGGTTTTAAAAAGCAACACCGGCCCATCCTCAACTAATATGAGGACCCTTTTGCATTATAATGCATCGACCGCACGTGGGTCGGTCATCAACAAAAATAAGACGGGAAATGACCGTTAGTAAAAACAGAACGCTGCTAGTCAAACGTTGGAATTAATAAAAAAAATGCGCTGTCTATATTAATATAAAATAATATGAATTTTATTTAAAAATAAAATGAATTTTATTTAAAAATAAAATGAATTTTATTTAAAAATAAAATGAATCTCATTTTTAATTTTAAAAATAATCAGAAGCATTATAGTAATAAAATAAGACTCAAAAAAGTCTGATGTAGAGTTATAGAAAAGTGTAAAATATGTATAAAAGTGTATATAGAATATCAAAATTATTGTAATACAATCCAACTGTAAAATAAGTAGCCCACTTCCCCGAAACGGTTTTGCACACTTCTCTCCTGATGAGCCTATTTCAGTTGTAACAAATCGAGAAAAATCAATCTCTGTATGTACATTTCGGCCTATTAGGCCTCATCAGCAGAGCTATAGCCTAATGATGAGGCCTAATAGGCCGAAATATACACACAGAGATTGATTTTTCTCGATTTGTTTAGCCATACATTTAATAGGTATTCCCGCCTAATTCATTATTAATTAATTAATTTTCAAAATTAGGTCCGACTCCAATTAAGCACTTATTCTCCCAAAAATTATCGGCAAAAAGCCATTCTAAACAAACCTTGTTTACAACTTATCATATCGTTGTGTAATAAAAGTCACTAGAAGAGGAATATTAACCTACTCTAAACAAATCATAAAATCTAAGAGGTCCGTTTAGTGTAGAGGTCATGGGATCGGCCTTTCAGCTTGGCAGTCCGGTTTCAAATCACGCACAGGGCGGTCTTCCGATCTATAGCTCTGCTGATGAGGCCTAATAGGCCGAAATGTACATACAGAGATTGATTTTTCTCGATTTGTTTAGCCATACATTTAATAGGTATTCCCGCCTAATTCATTATTAATTAATTAATTTTCAAAATTAGGTCCGACTCCAATTAAGCATATATATATATATATATATATATATATATATATATATATATATATATATATATATATGAACACGTGTACAGTAGCGGTAAATTGACTCTGTTACGTGTTGGTATACATTTGGAACACATATTTATCTGCAATCTATCTATAATCCTTATCTATTTCATAATATATGATATAATAAAAATATATAGAATATAAGAATGGTAAAGGGAATATTTGATCAGGTTTTCTTCTTGTTACATAATCATTAGATACCTAATGATTATGACAATAGTGTAGAAATCATTATGGCGATCAGTATAGCTGATGGCCTTGAGAGTGAGTGACAATGCTTGACCTCACTCTGACCTTGCCTTGCGGGAATGGACCATGAGAATCGGAAGGCAATAGAAAACCCCCTTCCGGTTTAAGGTGTAAGCAAGTCAGTTAGTTACAGTTAGAACTTAGAAGCGAAGCTAGCAAGATGTAAGGATCCGCGCGCATTGTCTGGTCTGGGGGTTTATGGAATAAAGTAACATCATCGTAAATCGAAGTCTTGTTGTTATTACTAAAAGCTAACAATGACACAGGGCTTCTGATGAGGAATGATCCCCAACAGAGACCAGACCCGGAATCCCAAGAAGACCAGACCTTAGAAGATATACCAGATCCGGCCAGAAGAATAGACGACAGAATAATAAGTAATAGAAGTATATAACATATAGATATATAGTGCCGGTAAAGAGGTATATAACACTCTGAGATGAAGTATCCTCAAATCAGATACTGAAAAAGCTCTGTACAGAGAGACCGAATCTACTCAATGTCTTGTAGGCTTTCCCAATTCTGTCCGCTTTAAGTTTGTATACGTGTGTGTGTGTGTGTGTGT
This sequence comes from Doryteuthis pealeii, assembly GCA_023376005.1. NCBI lineage: Eukaryota > Metazoa > Mollusca > Cephalopoda > Myopsida > Loliginidae > Doryteuthis > Doryteuthis pealeii. The sequence goes on from CM042146.1 coordinate 15,035,237, forward strand.
GTGTGTGTGTGTGTGTTTATAAATAGCTGTATGTAAAAGACTAATACGCCTTCGTGTGTCGATAACTACGATCTATAGAACAGCAGAGCATAACTTTTAAATCTCTCTTTCTTGAGGGTCGTATCTGTAACCCGAGGTGTTTGTATGAATGAGAACTATTCAGTTCATATCGGTCTCATTAGCCAAATTGTTTTACCGTTTCATTCAAGCTTCAATAGTTTTCTCTTTACCTTGTTCCTCTCTGTCCATCGATTTTGCTAAAGAGTAAATATTCTTGACCTCCGAGCAGGCGGAAAAATGGTCAACGTAAATTGTTCGTATTTCTGAATTCAAGGCGGGAACTGTGGGAGTTTAAAGAATGCCTGTGAGTATTTTGAATTCCGGTTAGATTATGAATAAGATAATTAGTACAACCCTAGTACTGAGATGTGTGACGGTTCAATGTCGAAAGATGAAAATCATGACTTGGTGAACTAACCAAATAGAACAATCTTTTCTCAGTACATCGTGATATGCTGCGATTGGCTTGCCCACCAGATATATTCCATGCTGACGTTTGGAGGTGCGTGATGTAATGTTTAGAATGTAATGTTTAGAGTCGTTGGGATTGGACTCGTTGATCGGAGTTCAAATCCTGAACGAGGATGTTTGCATTACACAGAGTGTTAATACCCTAATTGAAAAAGTATGCAACTAACTTGGGCTTAAGAAATTGACCTTTTGTCACATCTTACACGTGTGGAGGGTTTTGTATATATATATATATATATATATATATATATATATGTGTGTGTGTGTGTGTGTGTGTGTGTGTGTGTGTTGAAAACAGAAAGAAAGGAAAGAAAGTATAGAATGGATAAAATAGGATATTTTAATTAATTTTACTTACACGTGTTTCGGTCAAGAGATTATCCATGTGTACCTTAATCAATCTATTATTATTTTTAAATAACACAATGAAATGAAATAATAACAATAGAAAAAATGTAGAAATGTTCCGCATACAATGAAATATCGAGCTTCCTCAGAGTAAATCCTTATTTTAAAAAAATAAAATTCGTTGGAACGCGGAGAATATTCTATTGTGATTACTTCATCCTTTGTGAAATGGTTAGCAAACTAGTCATGCGGATCCATTACTAGTAAATAGCGTGTGCGATCCTCGCTGGATGCCTCATTGTTGTGATGTTGTGTCAAATCCAATCCAAGGAAAAAGGGTTGGGTAAATACCTACCTCCCTTGGGTATATTTGAATGGATGTCTTTAAACGCAGAAAAACATTTACCCGAACCGTTCACCACAAATAAGATTTAACATAAGATCGAACTCGCTAATAAGTATAATAATTCATTATATTCCATTCTATTATGTTTTATAGAAAATAGTGCAATTTTTATTCTTAAAAATTTAACCAACAATTTAGTGTATTTTTTGGTGTGTTTGGAATACTCTAATGAGATTTTAGTTTATTGGAGAAAATTATTTTGATATACGCGGAAATGTTGTTCCGAGCGGACTGAATTAAACTCGTGCGTCAAGGTACCACTGGATATTGTATTCATATTTTTAGCATAATATTTCAAGTAATCCATGTGTTACGTACTGGCATCAAATTCTATATGTTGTATAGCGGCTTCCAATTCACGCTGCTGAAGCGTGTAGTTAGTATATGTTGCGGGTAAGTATATCACGTGGCGAAGTAAGTAGTCGGACTTAAGAAACCACAACACATGGGTATAGTAGGAGTTGAATTTATTTCTCTCCCTCGGCTGGTGGGTGGCGAGCGTGACAATAGGAATCTGCCCAAGGGTTCACGATGACTACTACTACTGCTGGGATGACTAGCGTTGGTGAGGTGGGAGGGGTGGACGAAACTCGCTGGCAGCGATGAACCGTGTCGACGGTCGTTCATTGTGCTCTGTTCGCCGTCCGCTGTCTCACTCTCTGGGATCCCTGACTTCCTTTTATATATATATCAAACGCCTACGCGTTTTCTTTTGTTATCTTTATGAGCGGACAAATCTATTTCCGAACTTACTGTTACCCATCCTTCTTTGTTCGCTTTACCAGGAAAAAGTCCTTTGTTACTCTTTTTGTCTTCTCCCTGCCTCGATCCAACCGGAAGACCCTATTTCCGTTTTCACCTTCTTTTAAATATCTTCA
>CM042146.1:15042399-15047399 GCA_023376005.1 Doryteuthis pealeii
AACAGATGTCAATGTCATGTTTCATCGTCCGCCCTGTCGGCTGGGGCGTTAGAATGCACCGACTGCACCTCTGCAGAGGGGTAAGACTCCCCCAATGGGGCCACCTGTTGGCCCTATCTTGGACTAGACGGGCGGTCGGAGAGGCCCGCTCCGATCAATCGGCTGGTCACGTCAAGCCCTAGCACCTATATGATTTTCCCAACCCTATTGCTAATATGGCAATTCTCAACCACTTTTTATCATATGGGTGCTAGAAGGCGGTGGCTGCGGGTCTACATGTCCTGGGAATGACGTTAAACTCTATCTGATGGTGAGGTTCCAGTTTTGGAGGTTTGGGGAATGTGGAGCACCCAAGTCATCACCATTGCTCCCTGGTCCACTCTGACCCGGAGTGGTAGTACCTGTTAGAGTCCCATCAATGGGTTAAATAGAAAAATGTATTTATAAAAAAATTGTATTATCCATTAAGAATTGATTTATTTGAAAACTTTATCGGCATTAAATGACCCACTGAGGTTGATATGCCGTAAAACAAAACAAACAAACAAACAAATATTTCATCGTCAGACTCGTTTAATCCTATGACATCACACGGTTTTTAGTTTTCAGTTTTCAGTCTATTTTCCTTTTAAATTTCCAGTGCATTACTTTATTTCAATTTCAACCCGTTGACACGCACTGGTTATCTGGTATATTTTAGTTGATCTTATTGTATTGGTCTCATGAATACCTTTCGATTTATGCGCTAGTCAGCATGGTAAAATACGAATAGTTTGAACTGTTGTATAGTCCTCGGTCGGAACACGAAGCTTCCGGAAAAAGACAAAGAGAAATATATATATATATATATATATATATATATATATATATATTAAAAAAGGGGGAAAACGGAATCGAGGCTTTCCGGTCAAAGAAGCAGGGAGAAGATAAAGAAATATATAACAAATGTCCGTTATCAGATCAAAAGATAAAGATGCGTAGGAGTATCTATGAATATAAAGGCCTGAGGGTTCGAGCCGAGAGGTCAGTCAGACAGAACCCTCGGGACAGGGAACAAGTGTCAACCACTCACGGTCACAGTCGACGGCTGTGAGCTGCCACGTAGCCACCTCCCACCTCATCAACGCTAGTCATCCCAATAGTAGTAGACATTGTCAACGCTCGCCACCCACACCACGGCAGAGATTAAAGAAATAAACTCAAAGTTTTTACAATACCCACTTGTTGTAGTTTCTTAAACACGACAACTACATACTTCGCTACGTGAGCATACATACCCGCAACGTATACAGATACACGATTTAGGAGTGTGAATTTGAATATGAAGCCGCGATATAACAGAACAATTTCTAGATTATCACATTGTTTCTCACTTTCCAGCACTAATTTGCATAATTCATCTCCTATATAACTCGGATAACTATATCTGTTTCAGCACAATGTGTGTTCCCTTGGGTTATGTTTATATTATTTTCCATACAATGTGTTCTAAATAATTGCTCTGATCTGTTATTTATAAGATACCCTTGCTTTACCCAAACTATTACCGTAATACTATGCATACTAATGTTATTACTTGACTCATGAGATTTTATACCTGATAATATTATTGGATTACAAAGAATCTACAATAGTAAAGCTATCTCTTTAGTGTTTTTTAAGTGATTTGATAATAGCATGGATTCTTCTGAATTTTCGACAAACTATGAATTATATATATGTCTACCAGCCCCTTATCACGAGTAGGGTGTGACACAAGGGCAAATTGTTAAGCAGTGTTGAAGAGTTTTGTATTCAGCGTTTTTATTCTCTTCGAATTTTAAAGAGCCCAGTCCATTTTACATCCACCCAAAGATGGAGGGAGAATTGATGGATTCCTACCATTACCAGGATTATATTATTTTTAATGGAACAAAATATTTTCTAAAAGTAATGAATCAGATATCGTATTATGAGAAAATTGGTTATTAATGTTAAAATGGATGGAGACTGGGGTATATATCAATGAAATATATAGGTATAAAACTGAGAACTATTTTGATTAAACTGCTAGAATAAACATTTTCTAATTTCAGTTTATCCTAAAATTTCATAGATAATTTAGTTTTCATCCAATTTAGCAAAGTTGATGAATAAAGACATATTTATGATAAATCAGTATAAGATTAACATCAAATATTGAATGAATGGTGAAGCTTCTTTGATATAAGTTCTTGGTTTTGAATAAATATTTTTTTCTTATACTCAGAAGAGGAAATTAGTTAAATATTCCATGACTATGTTCAACAATATTTTTATAGATGTAAAGTAAGGTAAGGTCTACAGAGTGACCTATTGTCAGTATCAGCCAAACAAGGGAGTCTATCTCCTTTTTAGCTAGCATTAGGCCAGGGAGAATTTGTTTGATGAGATGGAGCACTCCCAGGTGCTTACCATAGAGATTAGATTACCCAAGTTGAGCTACTCATGTGCTGAATTGGTGAGGACTGGTATTTGAATTATACTAATCAATGTGTAGGTTATTTTTTATTATTTCAGTAGTCACAATTATTAAGCACTAAAATATCATTTTCATCTTAGGGGTGGGGTCGCTGGTGTAGTAGCTAATCTTTTAAACTATGACATTGTAGAAAAGTGAGTTCGAACCCCTGTCGCGCTATTATGTTTATTTTCGGAGTGTATCGCTGGAAATGTTATGTAACTACTCATTCACCAGCTATTACTGTTATTCTACAAGAATGGCTTTGACATTTATTAATCAACGATGGTCGAGTTGATATTAAACAACGAAATCAAAACGAACGTGTTTCTATAGAGGGTGTATACATTTTTACTAATTAAAATCCTATTCGTTTTTTGAATAATTGATTTTAACAGCATGTAAACCCGTCAGAATTTTGTGAAGCATTTTTTTTTTTTTTTTTACATTCTTGTTGGGTATTCATTTTTTAAAACTCATTTTAAACAATTTTTTTTCAAACTCATTTGCGATGTATTTAACCCATACATGGGACCCTTGAAGGTACTACCATTCCGGGTCAGAGTGGACGTGAGAGTAAAGCTGAATGACATCAAGACTCTTCTGAGTATTCTAGTCGATCTTAACAAGGGTAATGTTTGGATAATCTCGATTCATAATCTGAGTTCCAATTCAATTAGGCTTTTTTTCAAATCCTTGGGGACCGTTCCAAGTCCACCAATTACAATTGGTACAACCCTTACCTTTATATTCCACCATTTTATCAGTTCTTCTTTTTCTTTTTCTTCTTCTTCTTCTTCTTCTTCTTCTTCTTATTATTATTATTATTATTATTATTATTATTATTATTATTATTTTTTTATTTTTTATTTTTTATTTTTTTTTATTCTTGATATTATTATTATTTGTAGTACAAGGTGTGTTCAAAAAGTATCAAGGCAGTAGTCTAGATGTATTGACATTACAATAAAATTGCTTAAATGTGCACAGGGGGAACCGCTGTGACGTAGTAAACTAACTTGCTGGGCTCCGACATACGATTAAAAACGATTAAATACTTTTTAAAAAGCATATCTAACAGAATCATTTTCAACCTGAACTATTCACCCATAGATGGGACCAGTTAGGGACGGGGAGCACCCCCCCCCCCCCATTGAGTATTGGCTAATGAACTGGATAGTGACATCGTAGTGAGCGAATTCGAACTCTAGTCACGCAATTACGTTCACTTTCGGACTAATACTCTTTAGAAAGTTAAGGGCTCACCTCATTCTCCCTGCTATAGAATATAAATTGCCACTACTGTTCTTCTCCAAGAATGACTTTGACATTAGATAACCCACGAAGTTTTAGTATTATCTGCGTTATTCGGACTATTGTCCCAATCTTCATTGTTATTTGTACAACGTTTCGACCGATATACCCTCCGGCCTTCTTCAGTTATTTCTTGTCGGACTCGAGAACCTTCTTGGACTCGGGAACCTTCTCGGACTCGGGATCCTTCTTTTCGAACTCGGGAACTTTCTTGTCGTATTCGGGAGCCATCACGGAACTTTGAACCTAACCCTTTATTTATTCCACGGGGGTATCCTGTTCTCATTCAGCTAACCATAGCTGGGGTAGGAGTTGTGTTTTATATGCCATTAGACAAAGAAACCGAAGCATAAACCCAAGTGGAAGTACTATTCAGTTCAGATTAGATCTGTTAGTATTGGCAATAAAGGGATACTCTATATTCCCTGAGCTCCAGAAGAGAAACCTACAACCAAATATCTGGAAGGAAGTCTTACCCCAATTCAGGCGATACAATCAAGCGTATTCAAATCACAGTGGTCCGCTGCAAAAATGTCGGCTATGTGCCTGATATACAAAATGGAAATCATATTGACTCGTGAGAAATTTGAGATTTCACTGCTAAGACTCCGATAATGAATCGAGTATCCAATTGGCGATCGCTTCATGATAAAAGAGACCAGCGCGTATGGGGTGGAAACACCTGGAATCAGAAGAAAATACGCCATAGATTACACAGATTCCCCTGTCTCATCTGATAGGAAAGATATTGATTGATTGACAGATAGATTAAAGTGTAAATATGTTCGTCTAAAAAAATGACGTTTCCAAAGAATATCAGTGCCACTTGAAAACGAGGGAGAGTTCTGATGATAAAAACGTTGATTATAGTTTGCATTTGTCTAACGCCTCAGTACTAACAAGGTGTGGCACGAGAAACATTTTGAGGGGAGCTAAACAGGTAAATACAAAGTTTTCCGTTTAAAATCGTGTTTCAATGCAAACATTAAAGTGCCCATCTCTCTCTCTCTCTCTCTCCTTTCTCTCTCTCTCTCTCTCTCTCTCTCTCTCATCTCTCTCTCTCTCTCTCTTAAGAGTAAGTAAACAAACAAATGTGTTTATTTTTCATATGGCTTTAAGCCGACAATTTTTGGAGGATATGTGCTTAATTGAAGTCATACCTAATTTTGAAAATTAATTAGTTAATAATTAATGAATTTAGGCGGGC
>CM042146.1:15050846-15058346 GCA_023376005.1 Doryteuthis pealeii
AAAAATAAGAGAAGAGGGATTCAAAGCCTTGTGTCATGTGGTTAGTGTTTTGGTATACAACCACAAAGAGCTTCGGATTTATGTTGATGTTACTGTTATTTCCAAATCCACCCATGACAATCTGCGCAGGATGAGGCTTAACTGTTGTGCTAAGCTCGGGCTTCTAAGTTCTAAGCTGACTCTTCTTACTTAGTATCTTTAAACGCGGGGAATAGGCCTTCTATTTGCATTCCGGTTACTCTTCAGCGAATCCATCGGGCCGGGGAAAGAAGGTCAGAGTGAGGTCAACGCTGTCTTGCACGTCTCCAAGGGCCTATCAGCTATACTAAATCAACATTAATGATTTTAACAATACCTTATAAATGGCATTAGGGATCTACTAACTAATGTAACACTAGAATTCGGGAAACTTCATGGCAATCTAACGAGAGAAAGACTGGGTTCTCAATTCCTGGGTTAGATGGAAGATAATCACGACCGGGTTCAAGGTGGGTAATCAATGTTAATGTATTCCTATGTTTATGTATCGTGTATTTTATTAACTGGTTGTCATACCAAGGCAGAGGACAGTTTGTTCTACCTAATTTAAGGGGAAATATATCGAAAGAGGGAGTAAATATATATTTGGATTAAATGACATTGTTTCAGGGCATTAGTGGTTAAAAGGGGAACGCAAATAGCTTGTCGGGGATTGAACTCTGGGGGTCCCGATTCCCCTTTCTATGGACATAACGTTACACGTTTAATTAATGTATTCTCCCGGCTTGGGGTTTTTTTTTTTCACAGTTTCTCCTTTAACAATATTTTAGAAGACTAAGTTGCTGGGTTAACACTTGGATGTTCTTTAAATGGGGATAGGTATAATTTTATATCCCGAGCCTCATTTTAAGGGATGGAGGCGGTGGTCATTAACTCGACAGGATCTATATTTTCTACCCTCTGCCCCCTTTCTTAAGCTTTGAGTAATGGGAAACAGGGTTGCAGGGAATAATTACCTTTCACACAAGGGATCTTCAATGGTAAAGTGTCTCACGTGAAACCTAAAAAATGACGCATAAAAATTGAAACATAATGGGTAATCCCAGTTCCTGCTGTTACTTGTGGGAAGCAGCAAACAGGGAGTGGGGTTACAGCGGTTAATTTCGCTGCATATTTAGCTATGACTGTTGGAATATTTTTGAAAATATAAGGTGTGCCAACACCAATACATGCAACTAATTTAGAGACTAGGCCTTGGTCACGTGTTTTAATCTCAGCCAATTAACTGCCGGCTAATGAGTGGTTTGGTTGACTACTTAATCACTGGATGACTGAGAGATGTTCCATGTTGCAATCATTGCGGGAAGGGGACTTTAAACTTTGACTTTAACGGGAAAGATTATTAACTAATTAATTTTCAAAATTACGGTATGACTTTCAACTAAGCACATATGCCTTCATAAAATTGGTCGGACCTTAAAGCAATATAAAAATAAACAGCATTTGGGTTTGTTTACTTAACCTCTATACTATATATATATATAAATATATGATATATATATATATATATATTAATATTGTATAGTGAGAAATTAAAAAACACAGGGTTTAAATAAATGAGTGGTTAAGTTTATTGGCCGAAGCCGGGCTGCAGGTGGTTTCGATCTGTTGAAGTAGATCTTCTTCAGGGTATTTGTTGGATATATAAAGGAGAGTAAAAAGAAAATTCTATCCACAGGAAATAATGAGGGAAACTGTAATAGTCCTTGTTTATCATCTGGTTAAAAATATACCATATCAACAAAGCCCTGAAGAAGAGTCTACTGCAACAGACTCGAGAACACTGCAGCGTCGGCTAATAATGGCAGCGACTCATGTTTATTTAATAACCTGTGTTTTTTCCCAAATTGCTCACTATGCTACATACCGTCGGATTCACTTCATTTCTCTTCAATATAATATAATATATCTATATATATTTATATATATGTATATATATAAAGTTAGTTAAAGAAGCTTTTCCATCCGTAGCGGGGCTTTAATTCAAAAACAGGTCTAGTTTAACCATAGGGTAATACCTGTCTACACCTACGAGGGGTGGCCGAGGTTCAACTTAAATAAACAAACACTGGGACGACCTAACGCATCAAACAAAGCCACTTCTTGACCCAACTAAATCTTAGGAAAGTCACGGCGCACAGGGTCTACTGTGATACAGGACACACGCTCAATTCACACCGTATATGTAAACACACACATACATATATATTATAACACATACAGTCCATACACATACAGGTCATTACCACAGCAACTCCATGAACCCCTGCCCTCACATATAAAGAGAGGCATTAAAAAATACGCTACCTCATAGAGGTTCTTCACGGGAACAAATGGACATGCTACTATTAAACATACTCGCCTACCGGATTTTAACAGCATCTCAAACCCACAAAAAACACTTCAACTTTTATAATTCTTACTATAATGCCCTTTCTAATAATCTATTAACATTTTCTTCAAATAAGAAATTTTCTCCTGAAGATGACCTAAGGTCGAAACTAGTTGAGAATAAACAACATACAAGAAATATTCCTGATTGTCTTAATACGTTTTGTTCACACACTATATATATATATATATATATATATATATATATATATGTGTGTGTGGTGTGTGTGTGTGTGTGGTTGTGTGGTGTGTGAAATAATGGGAAATTAATCCGACAGTATGAATATGATATAAAGAAAAAACAGAAGATGTTTACAACTGAAATAGGCTCATCAGGAGAGGGGAGTGTGCAAAACCGTTTTCGGGGCCAAATCTCTCGACGGTTTTAAAAAGCAACACCCCGGCCCATCCTCAACTAATATGAGGACCCTTTCGCATTATAATGCATCGACCGCACGTGCTGGGTCATCAACAAAAATAAGACGGGAAATGACCCGTTAGTAAAAACAGAACGCTGCTAGTCAAACGTTGGAATTATAAAAAAAAATGCGCTGTCTATATTAAAAAATAATATGAATTTTATTTAAAAAAATAAATGAATTTTATTTAAAAATAAAATGAATCTCATTTTTAATTTTAAATAATCAAGAAGCATTATAATAATAAATAATTACTCAAAAAAGCCTGATGTAGAGTTATAGAAAAGTGTAAAATATGTATAAAAAGTGTATATAGAATATCAAAATTATTGTAATACAATCCAACTGTAAAATAAGTAGCCCACTTCCTCGAAACGGTTTTGCACACTTCTCTCCTGATGAGCCTATTTCAGTTGTAACAAATCGAGAAAAATCAATCTCTGTATGTACATTTCGGCCTATTAGGCCTCATCCGCAGAGCTATAGCCTAATGATGAGGCCTAATAGGCCGAAATGTACACACAGAGATTGATTTTTCTCGATTTGTTTAGCCATACATTTAATAGGTATTCCCGCCTAATTCATTATTAATTAATTAATTTTCAAAATTAGGTCCGACTCCAATTAAGCACTTATTCTCCCAAAAATTATCGGCAAAAAGCCATTCTAAACAAAGCTTGTTTACAACTTATCATATCGTCGTGTAATAAAAGTCACTAGAAGAGGAATATTAACCTACTCTAAACAAATCATAAAATCTAAGAGGGTCCGTTTAGTGTAGAGGTCATGGGATCGGCCTTTCAGCTTGGCAGTCCGGTTTCAAATCACGCACAGGCGGTCTTCTCCGATCTATAGGCCTGCTGATGAGGCCTAATAGGCCGAATGTACATACAGAGATTGATTTTTCTCGATTTGTTTAGCCATACATTTAATAGGTATTCCCGCCTAATTATTATTAATTAATTAATTTTCAAAATTAGGTCCGACTCCAATTAAGCATATATATATATATATATATATATATATATATATATATATAATTATATATAATATATATATATATATGGAACACGTGTACAGTAGCGGTAAATTGACTCTGTTACGTGTTGGTATACATTTGGAACACATATTTTCTGCGATATATCTATTATCCTTATCTATTTCATAATATATGATATAATATAAAATATATAAGAAATATAGAGAATGGTAAAGGGGAATATTTGATCAGGTTTTCTTCTTGTTACATAATCATTAGTTACCTAATGATTATGACAATAGTGTAGAAATCATTATGGCGATCAGTTATAGCTGATGGCCTTGAGAGTGAGTGACAATGCTTGCCTCACTCTGACCTTGGCCTTGCGGGAATGGACCGTGAGAAATCGGAAGGCAATAGAAAACCCCTTCCGGTTTAAGGGTGTAAGCAAGTCAGTTAGTTACAGTTAGAACTTAGAAGCGAAGCTAGCAGATGTAAGGATCCCGCGCAGTGTCTGGTCTGGGGGGGTTTATGGAATAAGTAACATCATCGTAAATCGAAGTCTTGTTGTTATTACTAAAGCTAACAATGACACAGGGCTTCTGATAAGAAGTGATCCCCAACAGAGACCAGACCCGGAATCCCAAGAAGACCAGACCTTAGAAGATATACAGATCCGGCCAGAAGAATAGACGACAGAATAATAAGTAATAGAAGTATATAACATATAGATATATAGTGCCGTAAAGAGGTATATAACACTCTGAGATGAAGTTCCTCAAAATCAGATACTGAAAAAAGCTCTGTTACAGGAGAGAACGGCTCTACTCATGTCTTGTAGGCTTTCCCAATACTGGTCCGCTTTAAGTTTGTATACGTGTGTGTGTGTGTTTGTGTGTGTGTGTGTGTGTGTGTGTGTGTGTGGTTTATAAATAGCTGTATGTAAAAGACTAATACGCCTTCGTGTGTCGATAACTACGATCTATAGAACAGCAGAGAATAACTTTGAAATCTCTCTTTCTTGGAGGTCGTATCTCTGTAACCCGAGGTGTTTGTATGAATGAGAACTATTCAGTTCATATCGGTTCATTAGCCAAATTGTTTTTACCGTTTCATTCAAGGCTCAATTATTTTCTCTTTTCCTTGTTCCTCTCTGTCCATCGATTTTTGCTAAAGAGTAAAATTCTTGACCTCCGGCAGGCGGAAAAATGGGTCAACGTAATTGTTCGTATTTTGAATTCAAGGCGGGAACTGTGGGAGTTTAAAGAATGCCTGTGAGTATTTTGAAATTCGGTTAGATTATGAATAAGATAATTAGTACAGACCTAGTACTGAGATGTGTGACGGTTCAATATCGAAAGATAAAAATCATGACTTGGTGAACTACCAAATAGAACAATCTTTTCTCAGTACATGGTGATATTTTTGCGATTGGCTTGCCCACCCAGATATAATTCATGCTGGACGTTTTGAGTGCGTGATGTAATGTTTAAGAATTAATGTTTAGATTCGTTGGGATTGACTCCGTTGATTCGGAGTTCAATCCTGACGAGGAGTTTGCATTTCAGCAGAGGTGCTAATACCCTAATGGGAAAAGTATGCAACTAACTTGGGCAAAGAATAGGACAGCATGGGCTTCTAATAACGGTGGCCAGGTATCCAGTATAGGTGAAAGAAAACTTTGAATTCAAACCTGTTGAACTCCACTTAAGAAATTGACCTTTTGTCACATCTTACACGTGTGGAGGGTTTTGTATATATCATCATCATCATGTCGCGCAGGCAGCACGGGGATATCTATGACAATCTTCGCCACTTCCCTATCATTCATCGTCCCAGAGAGTTCTTCTGTCGCTGCAGCAGCATCTTTACATAGATGGTCAATGTAGGTTCTTGCTGGGCGGCCACACTGGCATGTCCATGTGTTGGCTTTCCACAGGAGAACATGCGCTTATGAAGTTCGTCTGTTTCTCCAGCAGTGCCCTGAATGTCTAGTCCGTCCCCTCGGATGGTCTGTCCAGACCAATTTATATATATATATTATATATATATTATATTATATATATAATATATATATTATATATATATTATATATATGTGTGTGTGTGTGTATGTGTGTGTGTGTGTGTTGAAAAGAGAAATAAGGGAAAGATAGTATAGAAATGGGATAAAATATTATATTTTAATTAATTCTACTTTCCAACGTGTTTCGGTCAAGAGTTTATCCATGTTGTACATTTATTATCAATATATTATTATTATTTTTAAATCACAAAATGAAATGAAATAATAATAATAGAAAAAAATGTGGAAATGTTCCGCACACAAAGAAATATCGATCTTCTTCAGAGTAAATCCTTATTTTTTTAAATAAAATTCTTTGGAACACGGAGAATATTACATTGTGATTGCTTCAATTCTTTTGTGAAATGGTTAGCAAAACTAGTCATGCAGATACATTACTAGTAAATAGCGTGTGCGACCCTCACCTCATTGTTGTGATGTTGTGTTAAATCCAATCGAAGGAAAAAGGGTTGGGTAAATACCTACCTCCCTTGGGTATACTTGAATGGATGTCATTAAACGCAGAAAAATATTTACCCGAACTGTTCACCACAAATAAGATTTGACATAAGATCGAACTCGCTAATAAGTATAATAATTCATTATATTCCATTCTATTATGTTTTGTAGAATATAGTGCAATTCTTATTCTTCAAAATTTAACCAACAATTTTTTGGTGTGTTTGGAATACTCTAATTTTTTGGTGTGTTTGGAATACTCTAATGAGATTTTAGTTTCCCTGAATGTTTGAGATGAGGCTTGATGATTAGTATTATCTGCATTATTCGGACAATTGTCCTCATCTTCATTGTTATTTGTACAACGTTTCGACCGATATGCCCTCCGGCCTTCTTCAGGTATTTCTTGTCGGACTCGAGAACCTTCTCGGACTCGGGAACCTTCTTTTCGAACTCGGGAACTTTCTTGTCGTAATCGGGAGCCATCACGGAACCTTTAACCTAACCCTTTATTTAGTCTACGGGGGTATACTGTTCTCATTCCGCTAACCATAGCTGGGGTAGAAGTTAGGTGAAGAAGGCCGGAGGGCATATCGGCCGAAATGTTGTACAAATAACAATGGAGATGGGGACTATAGTCCGACTAATGCAGATAATAAATTTTAGTTTATTGGAGAATGATATACGAGGAAATGTTGTCCCGAGCGGACTGAATTAAACTCGTGAGCCAAGGTACCACTGGATATTGTATTCATATTTTTAGCATAATATTTCAACTAATCCATGTTTCCTCCTGGAAAGAATGGTAGGGGCCATTCAACTAATAACTACTGGAAAACATACAATTATTTGTACATGAATCCTTATTTTCGTATGCTCCCTTTTTTTTCTGCTAATAAATTTTCAGGTTTGAAAAATGCTTACATTACTGGGCAACAAATCACGATCGTAGATAGCGTTTGCTTTTTTCGAAGTTGTTCATGAATGGATTTAATTATTTTCTGATTTAAAAAATAAAATGAAATAAAAACAGTTAAAATAAGGCAACCATTTGAATTCAATAAATCTGATTAGGCACATTAGAATATTTTTGAATAATGGGAATGGTCTTAAGAAAATAAAGAATCAACATTTAAATAACATCAAAAT
>CM042146.1:15060846-15065846 GCA_023376005.1 Doryteuthis pealeii
ATTGATTCAAATGCAGCATCTTTATGCATCGTGGAGTCGTCGCCGCTGCCACACTTCCACCGCAACCGCTGTCGCCGACACGGCCGCCGCCGCAGACGCCGCCAGCCATACCAGCGTCTTTAGTAATACACAGTCCAGCGGGAATTCTGAAACAAATCATTCATCGAATGTTATTGCCACGAATTGGAAGATTTTATCTGGCCTAAGAATTTTATACGAATTTATTTCTCTTTTGTATTTTTGAACTTCATTTTCTCTTATTTCATTTTAGTTCGTGGCTTTCCCTTTTAAAATAATTCTACAGTTGTTGAAGAACACTGAAAAAGACTAAAAGAAAATACAGAATTAAACAAAACAAAACATGTAGTGACGTAGCTCTTGTCTGTTGATTTCACATTATAATTGACTTCATTTTTCTTCTAATATTGTCAATAATGATTATAGTATTTCAATAACTTGAGATCCGATGAAGGATTGAAACCACTCAGTCTACAGCACTTTTGAGAGCGGTTAAAATCCTGAAAAGATTCTGTGAAAGCTTACTCCACACTGTCCAGATTTTGATGATAATTTCTCTACAAAAGAAATGAATTTCAAAATAATTCCTGTAAATTGATTTGAACGCCACCTTCAGTCATCCTGACCTTCTGAATTGAATGTTGAATTATTCTCATATTTTCATATAAAAAGTATAAAAATTTATTTAAAAAGTGGCATTTCACTAATAATTTTTTAGCATCAGCGAATTTCTCAGCCTGACACAGGAGGCTTGTTGATTGATTCATTCATTTATTGCATGAGTGATTTTAACGGTATGTCAACCCGTCCTGAGTTATTTTCTAACCAAAGGTTAGGGAATAGAATTACGTTCATATATTCATTACTTTGAGTAGTTGTTTCTAAAGAGTTTTTATTTGGTCCTATCGAATACGAATAATTTTTAAACAATTATTTTTACCTACATATGTGTTGAAATATGTTGTGATGCATGGTGTGCTGGAGTCCACAACTTAAATTTATCGACTCTACGTGGCTAGGTCGATTAAGGCCAGCCAATCAACTCACTCTAATACGTGGTTTGTTAACTATTTAATCGCTGATCTTAAAAGCCATTGAGAGCAGAGAATGTAAGGTCAATATAGTAAAAGGCAGTGGCTGGGTGAGACGTGTCTCTCGGCCAAGGCAATTATAATAAGGGGAAAATAAAAATATCTAATGAGAAAAAATAAGAACAATTTGAGTTATTACTTAGAAAACTATTATTGGTACAAGGCAAGATATCCTTCAAGAAAAGCTAGCCGTTTTACAACAAAACCGCAAGAATACCACCCAACCCAACATCAGATCCAACAACCAGAATCCAGCCTCTCGCAGTAAAACAGGACTAGGGATAAGTATTGCACTACTATTATCTTTGCCATATCATCAATCCCTTCCAAACGAGAGCCGCAACATTATGTTACATTACACCATGGATTTGGTAAATATATATATATATTTATTTATTTAGAATACCGTGTACATTGAAAGATGCAGCCAACGCAGCAACAATCACACAAACTTTACAAGCATTGTTTGTGGGCGTAAAGTGCATGCTCAAAAGAAATTATAACATCGCTATGAAAAGCTGTGTGGCAATGTCCACTGTAACCTACGCAATGCATAGGAAATGCCAGTGACAGACAATTGATATTACCAGGAAAAGAAAACCATAATGAATATTGAAAATATAAATATTCAGGGACTTCACAGTACCAGATGTCCATGTTATATTTCATCGTCCGCCCTGTCGGCTGCGGCGTTAGAATGCACCGACTGCACCTCTGCAGAGGGGTAAGACTCCCCCAATGGGGCCACCTGTTCGCCGTGGGTGGCGAACCGTGATGCTTAAGGATAGAGCCCAGGTGGATGAGCAATTCATGACATGCAATACTCCACTTTGGCCCTATCTTGGGCTAGACGGGCGGTCGGAGAGGCCCCCTCCGATCAATCGGCTGGTCACGTCAAGCCCTAGCAACTATATGATTTTCCCAACCCTATTGCCCTTATGGCAAGCCCCAACCCCTTTTTATCATATGGGTGCTAGAAGGCGGTGGCTGTGGGTCTACATGTCCTGGGAATGACGTTAAACTCTATCTGATGGTGAGGTTCCAGTTTTGGAGGTTTGGGGAATATGGAGCACCCCATTCATCACCATTGCTCCCTGGTCCACTCTGACCCGGAGTGGTAGTACCTGTTAGGGTCCCATCTATGGGTTAAATAGAAAAATGTATTTATAAAAAAATTGTATTATCCATTAAGAATTGATTGATTTCAAAACTGTATCGGCATTAAATGACCCACTGAGGTTGATATGCCGTAAAACAAAACAAACAAACAAACAAATATTTCATCGTCAGACTCGTTTAATCCTATGACATCACACGCTTTATTGTTTTCAGTTTTCAGTCTATTTTTCTTTTAAATTTCCAGTGCATTAATTTATTTCAATTTCAAACTGTTGACAGGCACTGGTTATCTGGTATATTTTAGTTGATCTTATTGTATTGGTCTCATGACTACCTTTCGATGGTAAAATACGAATAGTTTGGACTGTTGTATTGTCCTCGGCCGGAACACGAAGCTTCCGGCAAAAAGACAAAGAGAAATATAAAAATATATATTTTCTAAAAAAGAGGGAAAATGGAAGCGAGGCTTTCCGGTCAAAGAAGCAGGGAGAAGATAAAGAAATATATAACAAATGTCCGTTATCAGATCAAAAGATAAAGATACGTAGGGGTATCTATGAATATAAAGGCCTGAAGGTTTGAGTCGAGAGGTCAGTCAGACAGAACCCCCGGGGCAGAGAACAAGTGTCAACCACTCACGGTCACAACCGACGACTGTGAGCCGCCACGTAGCCACCTCCCACCTCATCAACGCTAGTCATCCCAATAGTAGTAGTCATTGTCAACGCTCGCCACCCACACCACGGCAGAGATTAAAGAAATAAACTCAAAGTTTTTACAATACCCACGTGTTGTGGTTTCTTAAACCCGACAACTACATACTTCGCTACGTGGCCATATATACCCGCAACGTATACAGATACACGATTTAGCAGTGTGAATTTGAATATGAAGCCGCGATATAACAGAACAATTTCTAGATTATCACATTGTTTCTCGCTTTCTAGCACTAATTTACATAATTCATCTCCAATATAACTCGGATAACTATATCTGTTTCAGCACAATGTGTGTTCCCTTGGGTTATGTTTATATTATTTTCCATACAATGTGTTCTAAATAATTGCTCTGATCTGTTATTTATAAGATACCCTTGCTTTACCCAAACTATTACCGTAATACTATGCATACTAATGTTATTACTTGACTCATGAGATTTTATACCTGATAATATTATTGGATTACGAAGAATCTACAATAGTAAAGCTATCTCTTTAGTGTTTTTTAAGTGATTTGATAATAGCATGGATTCTTCTGAATTTTCGACAAACTATGAATTATATATACGTCTACCAGCCCCTTATCACGAGTAGGGTGTGACACAAGGGCAAATTGTTAAGCAGTGTTGAAGAGTTTTGTATTCAGTGTTTTTATTCTCTTCGAATTTTAAAGAGCCCAGTCAATTTTACATCCACCCAAAGATGGAGGGAGAATTGATGGATTCATACCATTACCAGGATTATATTATTTTTAATGGAACAAAATATTTTCTAAAAGTAATGAATCAGATATCGTATTATGAGAAAATTGGTTATTAATGTTAAAATGGATGGAGACTGGGGTATATATCAATGAAATATATAGGTATAAAACTGAGAACTATTTTGATTAAACTGCTAGAATAAACATTTTCTAATTTCAGTTTATCCTAAAATTTCATAGATAATTTAGTTTTCATCAAATTTAGCAAAGTTGATGAATAAAGACATATTTATGATAAATCAGTATAAGATTAACATCAAATATTGAATGAATGGTGAAGCTTCTTTGATATAAGTTCTTGGCTTTGAATAAATATTTTTTTCTTATACTCAGAAGAGGGAATTAGTTAAATATTCCATGACTATGTTCAACAATATTTTTATAGATGTAAAATAAGGTAAGGTCTACAGAGTGACCTATTGTCAGTATCAGCCAAACAAGGGAGTCTATCTCCTTTTTAGCTAGCATTAGGCCAGGGAGAATTTGTTTGATGAGATGGAGCACTCCCAGGTGCTTACCATAGAGATTAGATTACCCAAGTTGAGCTACTCATGTGCTGAATTGGTGAGGACTGGTATTTGAATTATACTAATCAATGTGTAGGTTATTTTTTATTATTTCAGTAGTCACAATTATTAAGCACTAAAATATCATTTTCATCTTAGGGGTGGGGTCGCTGGTTTAGTTGCTAATCTTTTAGACTATGACATTGTAGAAAAGTGAGTTCGAACCCCTGTCGCGCTATTATGTTTATTTTCGGAGTGTATCGTTGGAAAGGTCATGTAACTATTCATTCACCAGCTATTACTGTTATTCTACAAGAATGGCTTTGTCATTTATTAATCTACGATGGTCGAGATGATATTAAACAACGAAATCAAAACGAACGGGTTTCTATATAGAGCGTATACATTTTTACTAATTAAAATCCGATTCGTTGTTTGATTAATTGATTTTAACAGCATGTAAACCCGTCAGAATTTTGTGAAGCATTTTTATTTATTTTTTTTTTACATTCTTGTTGGGTATTCATTTTTTAAAACTCATTTTAAACAATTTTTTTTTCAAACTCATTTGCAATGTATTTAACCCATACATGGGACTCTTGAAGGTACTACCATTCCGGGTCAGAGTGGACGTGAGAGTAAAGCTGAATGACATCAAGACTCTTCTGAGTATTCTAGTCGATCTTAACAAGGCTAATGTTTGGATAATCTCGATTCTCAATCTGAGTTCCAATTCAGCTAGGCTCTTTTCCAAATCTTTGGGGACCGTTCCAAGTCCACCAAT
>CM042146.1:15070846-15088346 GCA_023376005.1 Doryteuthis pealeii
GTGGTAATTGCATTTAACTTAGCGCTAATACCCCTGGAAAGGGTATGAATCCTACTCTCCCTCCAGCTATGGGTAAATAGCAGGGCAGACTGGGCTCTATAACCATGGCTAGGAGAAGGAAAACTCTGAATTCAAACCTGTTAAAGTCCGCTTAAGAAATTGACCTTGTGTCGCATCCTGCTTGTGCCGAGCGGTTGTAAATATATATATATATATATATATATATATAGGATAATCTACTGAGTCAGACGAACCTACTATTAGTTTCGCATAAAGCTCTTCAGGGCTAAAATCTGAGTCAGATCTGAGTCAGATTTTAGCCCTGAAGAGCTTTATGCGAAACTAATAGTAGGTTCGTCTGACCTCAGTAGATTATCCTTATACTTGGCTCTACTTAGGTATCGAGCACTTTTTACAAATTAGCTTCTCCTAGCGGTTATATGAATATATATATATCTTATATACATTATATATACATATAAATTGTTTTTTCTTTTGGCCAATACTATACAATAGATTATTTTTGTTGGTACGAATATCTTGGTCTTTTCTTTTTTTCAAAATTTTTTTCTTCCTGGTTGATGTTTGGTAGTATATTTTTTACAATCAAACTCTCTGCCGGGTTTTTTTCTCTCCGCAAGGATCTACCACACGCTTGGTATTAGATATTATATATATATATATATATATATTATATATATATATATAAATCTCAACAAGTACTAGGTATCTCGTCGATATTACCAAATAATGTTATTATGTGGAGGTTTTGTCATTGGCCTTCTTGGAACCAGTTGATTTTGATTACTATTGGAAATGAGTTCTGTATTTGTTAGCAGAAACATTAAACACGTTTTCAGGTTAATGAACTGTGTGTGAATGTAAAAATCTTGTAACCAAAATACTAAAATAACAGCACCTGTAACCAATAATAAAATGTAATGAATATATAATATATATATTATATATATATATATTATATATATATAATATAGAATAGTGGAATCATTTTTGTACTAGGTATGTTTTGCAAACATATTGACATGCTTTCTACCGCATAATGAATTAAAAATCCAAACACTCAGAAAAATGAAGAAAGCTTAATTTTTGCTTATGAGGAGGAAAAATCTTTTAAAAGTCACAGGTAAAAACGTCTGTTTTACAGTCTTTAAAACGGGAACGTTTATAAATTATAATCTGTATCTCAAAATGGCGAATTGTTTTCTCTCTTGAAGATGTGATCTTTTTAACGTGATTTCTTTCCCTGTAGTAATTACCAAATTAATAAAGAAATTCTTATTGAATGTTTACTTGAGATGAAAAAAAGTCAAATAAATAACAACTTACAATTCTGAATTTTTCATAAAAGTTCAACGAAAGGAAGATGTGATGTTGTACCATATTTTGGACAGAAGTGTTTATTGATAATTTTTGTTAATGAGGTGCAAAATGTGTTATTGTCGGTAATAGAACATCTAATGACATTAGTTTCCATTTCATAACAAACCTCCAGACATGATATAATCCTGGTATCTTCTCTATAGAAAGTTGTGAAAAACGTAATCATACATAGGCGATAATCTCTTTCCCTCTGCCCCTCTGTCTCTCTCACTCTGTCTGTCTGTCTCTCTCTATCTCTCTGTCTGTCTCTTTCTGATGTCTCTCTCTGTCTCTCTGTCTTTCTCTGTCTCTCTCTCTATCTATCTATCTATATCTATGTTTCATTATGAGAGTGTATGCAGAAGCACGTATGTGAGGGCATGTTTGTGTGTGGCGGGTATAGATTGACGGAGGGAGAGCGAAGAGAGCGAGAAGCGAGAGAGAGAGAGAGAGAGAGGAGAGAGAGAGAGAGAGAGGAGAGAAGAGAGAGAACGAGATACTGAGATTTAGAGATAGATAGATAGATAGATAGATACAGAGTAGGGGAGGGAGAGGAGAGACAGTGTTACACATACATATTTAAGAACGTATTCGAACACTATTCATGGGAACAAATTCCTAGAATAGAAGAAAACGAACAATCCCACAAAGTGAAAAAGGAAAGCAACACGTGATGTTAATAACTATTGATACAGGAGATAAGAACAAATAGAATGTAACTGTCACTTATTTGGACACATATCAAATGGCGGGAAACAAACTGTCATAAACTGAACGACTGAAGATATAGTATCAAATATATACATTAATATTTGAAACAATACTATGGACTCTCTCGTCGACCTTCGACGGATGAGGGCTCATACATACAAAGAACACCCACACAGTGATTTGTTTATAATGGTGAAGGCTTGGGTTAAGCCAAATTACACAAGCTTAATTACAGCCAAAAATTGACTACTATAATCAACGAGGAGACGATAGCCACCTAGTGTTCATGGTCGTGGGAAATAGACTAGGTGATCTGAGTTCAAATCCTAGATGAGTGTCAATACACTTGGGAAATGTATATATTTACGCAACATCTTTTAGCATTAAGAACACACACACACACACACACACACTACATATATTATAGTATATATTTATTATATATATATATATATATATATATATATATAGTCTGTTTTTTACAGTTTGTTTTGAGATGGTGATAGCCGACACTTTTTGGCACAGTCGATAGGAAGAATTGGTGCATCAAGGGTGGCCACAAACCTAATCAACGACGAACTCAGGAATTTTGAATTCAGAGTTATCCCTCTCCTATACTGGGTTACTTCTTTAATTTAAAGGGCCAATCTGCCCTACTATTTTTATTACCCATAGCTGGAGGGATAATATATGGATTCATACCTTTCCCAAGGGTATTAGCACTATGTGAAATGCCAACAGCTTCGTCTAGGAATTGAACTCGAATCGACGAGTCCATTTTCCACGACTCTAACCACTAGCCCACGCGCCTCCATTGAATATATAATATAAATATATTATTGAACTCAATGCATATATATGCGTGTAGGCGCGTGCGGTAATTGTTAAATTTGTAGAAAATGAACCCGTTGACCCGCGTTCAAATCCTGGATGGGGCTGTTCAAATTTCACATAGTGCTATTACCTCTGTAAAAAGTATGCATCCCACTACTCTCCCTCCAGCTATGGGTAAATAGCAGGGAAGACTTTGCACTTTAACACTGGCTATGTCAATAATCCTGAAGAGAAAAAAACTCTTGCATTTAAACGAATTAAACTCCATTTAAGAAATTGACCTGGTGTGACACCCTGATAATACAGATGGGATTTATATATTTGTGGATTCAACTACATGTACCCCCATATATATATATAAGTATATGTGCAAAAAAAAAATAAAGACAATAGTTTTTTCCGTTAAGATAGAGACAGTAATACGAAACATTGGTAATCTCAGAATTAGATAAATGTTATTAATAGCCAAATTAGGTCCTAGTATAAACAATAGATTAGAGCTAAACACTGAATACATAATTAATTAAAATACACGTTCCTCACAGTATATAGTACATAGTAAGTACATTTCATTATACATATAGCAAATGAATAATACATAAATATATAAATAGATGAAAAATAATAAAATTGAAATTGAATAAACGGCTAAATGTCCATCACGACTTTGCGCGTGGTGTTTAAAAAAAAGAACACCACGAGACGCGTGTTTATAACAAAAAAAAATAACGACCAAAAAAAAAAAACGCGTCCATTTCCGAAAATCGTCTCTGAAGATAAAGTTTAACTTTGAAATCGATAAGACAAGAAATAACATCTTTTTGTTTTTATTTTTTACTTGCACTGTAATTTCTTTCAAATTAATATACTATAACATACTTAACAATGCTTTCAATCAAATTACCAATTACATATATATATATAATATATATATATAGTATATTATATATATATATATATATATTATATATATATAATGTGTGTGTGGTGTGTGTGTATGTGTGTGCTGTGTGTGTGTATGTGTGTGTTGTGTGTGTGTGTGTGTGTGTGTGCCTGTGCGTGTGTCTGTTCTGTGAATGTTTGTGTCTACCTCTTTTTCTCCCTCCCGCTCCGCTCCCTGTCTCTTTCTCGCTCTGTCTCTCTGTCTCTGTCTCTATGTCTGCCTGTCAGGCTCTCTGTCCCTATCTCGCTCTCTCTCTCTCTCTCTCTATTTCTCTCTCTCTCTCTATATATATATTATATATTATATTATATTAGAGAGAGAGAGAGAGAGAGAGAGAAATATATATATATATATATATATATAGTATATATATATATATATAGAGAGAGAGAGAGAGAGAAATAGAGAGAGAGAGAGAGGAGATAGAGACAGAGACCTGACAGGCAGACATAGAGACAGAGACAGAGAGACAGAGCGAGAAAGAGACAGGAGCGGGAGCGGGAGGGAGAAAAAGAGGTAGACACAAACATTCACACACAACAGACACACGCACAGGCACACACAGAACACACCAGCCACACACAACACACCAACAACATATATATATATATATATATATATATATTAATATATATAGGTATATGTAAAAACAAAATTTTTTTTGCGATGAAACAAAGAAAATACAGTGCTCAATCACAGTTTGTAAGAGCTAATATTTATTTATTTTACAACGTTTTCACAGATCAATGTTCATTATTAACAGTGACCACGGTTTCATGCTAAATAGCAATCATCAGGCTGTGGAGCAAGATCCTATTGTGTTTTTTTGGAGTTCTTTACTCAATGTCACATTTTGGATTGTAAATAACGACATTGAGTAAAGAACTCCAAAAAACACCATAGGATCCAGCTCCACAACCTGATGATAGCTATTTAGCATGAAACCGTGGTCGCTGTTAATAATGAATATTGATCTGTGAAAACATTGTAAAATAAATAAATATTAATATATATATATATATTAGTATGTAATATAGATTTATGTAACAATATTGCCTAAGTAAGGATATTTGGGGATTAGCGATACTTTTTTGTTGTAGTTATTATTTCATAAATACATTTTACGTACAAGCTCATGATAATTAATGAATCGATATTAAGAAGAATAACAACAATGGTGTTGGCTGGGGCGATGGCCCCTGTGATCAACGATGTTGGGTTGTGAGGTCTAGGACCGAACCCACTGGATCCCCGGCATTGGTCGAATTTTGCAGATATGTGTTACATCCTACCCTACATACGTACATTTAATGAAATATGTTTGACGTGTGACAATTACGTTTGACGAAGGTAATATTTCACAATATACGCAGAAGTTTTTTTTTTTGCCGAAGAGTCGTTGAATATTGAATAAACCCTAACATGCACCAGTTGCGTTCCTGTCCACAGACAGGGGACTTTGAGTTTCAGCAACCTCTCGTTGCATGAACATGACAACATGCGTATATGTAAGTCCCTTACACATTCCTTTTCTACCAGCTACATATGAAGAACTCAATACTTTCTTTACTAAATATTATTTACATATTATGACATTTCGTTCATACAACTCTACGTAAGCTCTTCTTTGTATCTCATTTCATGTTTGTGTTCTCTTCTGTTAAGTTTGTTTAGGCGATAAAATATATTTGTTATCACTTCATTGTGAATTGTTCTCCCATTTATTCTGTACGAAGAAATGATATCTGTTTGTGACGTCAACACCCAGGCAAGGAGTGAGTATGACAGAGTCGACTGGTGAAGACACTTTTATTTACAAAAAATACGGGAGTTGTCACTTATCCTCCTGCGTCTTCAACGTGAAACTGCTTGTCTCCTCGGTTCCTGCCTGCTAAAAGACTTTAAAGACTAGCGCCACACGCACATGTGACTTTCTACCGGTGTCAAATGGTGGTTTGTACCCACACAATAGGATAGCCGGGCAAAGCAAGCGAGATAATTCTCTTGCATTTACACTGTTACATAGCTGTCTTAACATACATTGCATACTTCTGTGTATGCTTGTGGCTTCATATATCTTATCTGTATTACGATTCTGAATAGCAGCTTTTCTTACTTGGCTGAGTATCTATCGGTCTATTGGTCGATTCTCTGCTATCTGGACAATATAAGCAGTAGTTTTTGTTTTTTGGCCAAAGAGTCGTTGAATGTTTACTAAGTTAAAAGATGTCTGCATTAATCATTAACTCATGGAAAACCATGACGATAATCTTAGCTTTTCCGAAATGAAGCTGCCTTGTTTGCTCGCTTGGATTCTGAATTGTCATCTCATAGCTTTCTTTTTCTAAGTGTTTACGTCACATTCATTGCCATTTCTTATTTTTATAGACATCATGCCTGTCCTTTCCTCGGCTTGTTTCACAGGTTTTCAACTTTGCATTCGGGGAATTACCCAACATAAAAATCGCTACAGAAAAAGGTACAGAAACTATGATAGCTTCCATATAAAGTGAGTGTTTATAGAGAAAATATATATTATGTTGTAGGAAAGTATGTACACCTCTATTTGGCCGTGGGTAGCACGCCGTGATGCTTAAGGATGGCCTCCGAGTAGCTGATCAGTTCATGACTCCAAACACACTACTTTGGCTAGATAGTTGGTTAGAGAAACCTCCTCCCCCTCCGATCGATCTGCTTGTTACGTCAACCCTTTGCACATATATGAGTCTCCGAACCGTATTGGTCTTATTGAAACAAACATGAAATACCCAACAAAAATCTATGAAAGATAAACGTCTTCAACATAAAATAACCCAATAAGGGTTGACATCCCGTAAAACCCAACCGAACAACCTTACTTATTATTTTCCTGACCTCCAGCAAGGTCGGATTGATACAAGGACATGTTAACTTGTGTAGCCATACACAAACCGAAGCTCATGCAGTGGTCGGTGATCCCTTCAGCATTCCCTCTTTGGGGCACCTCAGGCACCGAGCAATAAACCCGACCCTACCCATTTATACGAAGAGGAAAGTGATGCCTGGGAGATGGTTAACTGGGATTACGCAACTAATTTTATATCTTACCGGTTCAAAAGTTGAATCTCCTGGACGCAGAGCACGAAGCTTAACAGGTGATATTTTTCTATTATTCTATTGTAACATTGTAAGCAAATGATACGTTAGAAAAAGGGACCCCGAAACTCTTTTCACGGTGGGCCGGATAATTGAAAAAATAACAAGCTCAGGCCACATTATTACTGTGTACAAAAGCATTTCGCTTCAAAGTATACATTTGTCACAGTTCAAATCTTAATCATTTTGCAAACCTCTGGTTATAAATGTGACCACCCAATATATTTTATATCCATAGAGTATAAAAATATAGTCACAATTAAAAAAACAAACAAAAAAAACTTTTCTTCTTCGTCAGCGGAAAGCAAATCATCATGCGAATTATGTGTTTGTTTTATTTGTAGAGAAATATGAAAACCGAATGTTATACTTACTTATTTCTCTTTTCTTTCCTTTGATTTCATTTCTATATGATTATACAACATTACGGAAAACGGAAAATGTAATATTTTAAGTAAAATTAATGTTTTCTCGTTGAAGGATATTGAAAAATGTCGTTCATTTGTGATCGATACGGAAAAGGTTTTTTTTTTTAAATAGCGGAATACAAGGGAGATAATTAGAATCTTTTTCTTATTCAGCAAAAATTAAGATTCATTAATCCTTAAAATTGACAAATGACAAAGAATAGAAGATGGCAATATATAAAAGGGTGGTTTGAATTAAACAAAGATCTAAAGACCGAAGGTGCGAATAGAAGAAGAAAAAAAAATTAAGGGAGCGACTTTGGTAGAAAATAAGTACCTAAAATCGTAAAATTAAATGTAAAAAAATAAAACTTACAAAATTGGAGATTGTAAATCCTCATTGTCTGGTATTCTTATTTCTTACGAGTGGCATCATTTCAGCTGAATAACAGACCATTTCGTTTTTTTTTTATTAAGAAAAAAGAAATGGAATAAATAGGACATGCTACACAGAGAGATCCAGTACCGTGCTCACTCATGCTGAGTGAGCAGGGCACTGGAACTCTCATCTAATAATTTTTGGATATATGCTATAATATGTTCACTGCCAGTTGATATTTGAATTACTATGCAGCTGATTTTGCAATTACTTGCAAAAGTTTGGTTTGGTTTGTTTTGTTTTACGGCATATCAACCTCGGTGGGTCATTTAATGCCGACAAAGTTGTGAAATAAATTCATTCTTAATGCATAATACAATTTTGTTTATAAACTCATGTTTTTCTATTCAACCCATAGATGGGACCCTAACAGATACTACCAGTAGACCAGGGAGCAATGGTGATAAAGGGGTGCTCCACATTCCCCAAACCTCCAAAATTGGAACCTCACCATCAGATAGAGTTTAACGTCATTCCCAGGACTACTTGCAAAGGTGAAGTAATTTGCACGCAAGTCATCTTTCCTTACAGGATCAGCTTACATCCGAGTGTCATCGACTGTGTTAAGTTTCTGACCGCCATCTGACCAGTTGTAAAGGACTTAAAGTAACTAACTAAGTAAGTCCTGAGTTATAGAATCCTTTGGTAAGTGAATAAGTCCTAAGTTTTGGAATCCTACGTAGTGTCAAAGGTCCAGTGATATAATCCTATGTTCCGTCGTCCACGAAGGTTCAAAGCAGGTGTGAGTAGCTAAGATCAGAACAGCCGATATAAATACAATATCAGCAGCAGAGTACTGCCAGTGGTTGGCCTAAAGGTCGGTCACGTGGTTATCGGTGAGTCTATAAGTAGAAGTGGGCATCTGGCACACATCTTATATTACAAAACGCCAACAGACTGTAATTGCTTCCGGGTTTTATTCAAATAGAATCATATTTAACAAATACAATGTGCGTTATCATATCTAGGAGTGAACTACGACGCATTCATTGTTTCAGTGAATCTGTTCGACCGCATTGGTCATGTAGTATAAATAAATGCGCAAGTATCCACTAAGCTATAAAAGAAATCTTACTGGCAGGAGGCAAACAAAATGAAGATATGAGTAAACTATGGGTGTTACGGTATTTCCATGATGTATGCATATTGGTATTAACTGAAACCACTTGTTCCATTTGATACCAGGGATATCCCTTTCTGTCTATTGTCCTCTAGACATATGGGCTCAGCTAACGATTATATAAACTGTGAGGATGCTTAGAATGTACAAACAAAATTTCATATATATATATATATATATATATATATAATATATATATATGTGGTGTGTGTGTGTGTGTGTGTGTGTGTGTGGGTGGTATGTATAATTCATATCACTTAAAGATTATAGGGCAAATATGAAAATAAAACAAAACAGAAAAAAATATCCATATCTCAGAAGCCACAGGAAAGACAATAGGAGAGAAAATGATATCTCTAAAGACCATAGAAAATAATTCTACCGAAATACCGTAGGGAAATACTGCAACAAAACAATCTTCCAAACTCTCAAAGATCATGGGAAAACTTGTACCACAGCCCAATCCAAAAAACACCTTCATATCTCAAACATCAAATAATAATAATGAATGATGATGATGATATATATAATAATAATAATAATAATAATAATAATAATAATAATAATAATAATAATAATAACATAAAAGCAAAAATTGATAGGACTCAAAAATAGTAAATGTAGACTTTGTGGGAATGGAGATGAGACTGTAAACCATATACTCTGCGAATGTAGCAAACTAGCACAACGAGAATACAAAACTAGACACTACTGGGTTGGGAAGGTGATCCACTGGGAATTATGAAAAAAATTAATTTTGACCATGCAAAAAAATGGTATATGCATAAACCAGAATCTGTTCTTGAGAACGAAACGCATAAAATTCTCTGGGACTTTGAAATAAAAATGGATCACCTTATGCCAGTAAGAAGACCAGACCTAGTGTTGATAAACAAAAAAGAAAGAACTTGACAACTGGTGGATTTTGCAGTGCCAGCAGATCACAGGGTGAAGCTAAAGGAAAATTAAAAAATAGACAAATATCTGGACCTTGCCAGAGAACTGAAAAAGTTATGGAATATGAAAGTGAAGGTGATACTAATTGTAGTTGGTGCTCTTGGAACAGTCCCAAAAGGATTGGAAAAGGGTTTGGAAAGTTTGGAAATCAGAGGAAGGGTTGAAACCATTCAGAACACTGCACTGCTGCAATCTGCCAGAATACCAGAAGAGTCCTGGAGACCTGAGGAGACTTGCTGTCACTCAGACTCCAGTGAAAGACCATCAGCTAATGCTGTGTGAAAACTCAAAAGGAGTAAATCTTATTATAATGGAGATTGTGTGTTTTTCCGTCTGTAACCGAAACTTTATTACTACTCAAGTCATAATTCTCTTAGTTATTTATATAACATTCTCAATGATTTTATTTTTATTTAAATCTCAATTATTAATAAAATTGTTTTACATTATTAATACTGTTAACAATATCTACATACTAACAACATGCAATTATATTTATATATACAACAAAATAGCAGTTTAAAGTGTGAACGGGAAGGCTAATTTGCATATTGATATTAAAAAATGTGATTTTAATAAATATGTGCTTAGTATTATTGATTTCTAACTTTTTGTTTTGTTTTAATGAATATAAGCAAACATTTCTTCAATGAATCTTAAATGAAATCCGTTAACAAGAAAAAATAACTGTCATTTTATTCTTCACTTCCTCTTTTAACTAAATACTTAAATTTGAAAAAATAACAATGAAAGACGAGAGTGATAGAAGAGTAAGTTTCAGTTGTTCTATTTTTCGATTATACCCCCCCCCCTCTGTTTCAAATCTTTTTATCTGCAATCTTATTTAGTTTCATTAGCCTTTCTAATTTAATATAATATATTAATATATTATTACATTAAAACTTAAATACTAGCATCCGGAGGGTGCATATATTTGCTAGTAATAATAATGATAATAATAGCAGCAAACAAAGACTATTAGAAAGTATTGCAATAAAAACAAATCAAATGTCTCATAGATCAGAGAAAAGTATTCGAACCTGATATCACCCCAAAATTCATATCTATATTCAAGATCATAGGAAAATATTAAAAAGAACATACGGAAGTATCGCAAAAAATCATTTTTATATGTAAGAGATCATATGGACGAATAAAAAAGACAGAATCCCATTCCTAAAAGATGCTTTTAATCTCAATGGGACAATAGGAAATATTTGCAAAAATAAATGACCATAGGGAATTGAAACAAAAGTATTATCTCTCAAATATCATAGTGAAGAACTGCAGCAAAAAATATTATCTATTAAAAAGCATAGTGTAGGATTGTTAAAAAAGAAAAATAGAACATTCACAAAGAAAATAGGAAAGGAAAAGCATACTGAATAACTGCAAGAAGAATATAGTATATAGATATGGCAAATAGTATTAATAATGTCAGTCAGCGAGGGAGTCTATCCCCTTTACAATTTGATTAATAATTGAGGTTTAAATAAAAATAAGTGACGTTGTAAGATTCAAAGTGACAATTGAACATACAACTCCGACAAAGGTTGAGAGACAAAACTATTTAACCCATAGATGAGACCCTAACAGGTACTACCATTCTGGGTCAGAATAGATCTGGGTGTAATGACGTTGAAGAGATATTCCACGCCCCTAAGAGTTACAGAATTGAAACTTCACCATAAGGTGCAGCTTAGTAAATAGTAAGACATTATTGAAATTAGATAACCAACAGGAAGTGACGTAACACAAAACCACCCAACCACCCAACCACCCAACCAAAACCCACACCCCAACCACCAAACCAACCACCAAAACCAACCAACTACCCAACCACCCAACCACCCAAACCAACCACCAAACCAACCAATCATCCAACCACCAAACCAACGATCCAATACCCAACCAACAATCAACACCACCCCAACCAACCAACCACCAAACTAACCAACTAAAACCAACCAAACCAACAAAACTAATCCAACTACCACCCCACCCAACCAACCAACCACCCAACCCTCCACCCAACCAACCAACCAACCAACCACCAAATAACCAACTACCCCATCCACCCCAACCAACCACCCAAACTAACCAACTACCCATCCACCCAACCAACCAAACCAACCAACCACCAAACTAACCAACTACCACCGAAACCAACAACCAAACCAAACCAACCAACCAACCACCAAACTAACCAACTACCCACCAACCAACCAAACCAACCAACCCAACCAACCAACCACCAAACTAACCAACTACCCACCCACCCAACCAAAACCAACCACCCAAACTAACCAACAAAAACCACCAACCAACCACCAAACTAACAACTACCCACCCACCCAACCAACCAACCACCAAACTAACCAACACCCACCCACCCACCAAACCAACACCAACTACCAAACCACCCACCCAACCAACCACCCAACCAACCAACCACCAAACTAAACCAACCCAACCAACCAACCCACCAACCAACCACCAAACTAACCAAACCCCCAACCAACCACCCAACCAACCAACCAACCAACACCACCAAATACAACACATGGATATGACGAGATACATAAAGAATAGAAGATAGAATAGTGTACATGCATACATACATAAAAGTCACATAATATATAGGTACAGACATGAGACTAAGAATAGTCCATGCTGTATAAATCACTTACAGTGACAGTCCGGCGTTGAGGGCCGAAGCCCCAACGAGAAGGGAAGGACAATTGTCTAACACATGTCGTCTCGTAGCGAGCAGGCAAAGAGGAAGAGAAATTCAAAACAGCCGCATTAAATACACGAGGCCCCTAGCGGTAAACAGCGACATTAAACGGGCAGACAACTCCCCAGGCAAATACGAAAATAACCCCACAACGTAAATAACAAATGGAATTGTGACTTGATTACTGATATGATTTCGGATACAAAGAGAAAAATACACAATCACCATTATAAAAAGATGTTCGTTGCTAACTTACGGGATGGTGTCTTTGCATAATATTTTGCATTGTCATCGGGTGCAGATCCAATGACAGAAATGATTGGTCCAAAATTAATCCCAGGTTTGTAGAAGACCATAGCTTTTAGAGATCGTGGGTCTATTACACATACATACACAGACACACATACCTACATATATGTATTTTTTTTTTTGGGGGGGGATATGTGCTTACTTGAAATCATACCTAATTTTGAAATTAAATTAGTTGATAATTAATGAATTACGCGGGCATATATGTTCAAATGTACGGCTAAACAAATCGAGAAAATGTCAATCTCTGTATGCGCATTTCAGCAGAGATTGACATTTTCTCGATTTGTCTAGCCTTACATTTGAACATATATGCCCGCGTAATTCATTAATTATCAACTAATTAAATTTCAAAATTAGGTATGACTTCAATTAAGCACATATTCCCCCGCCAAAAAAGTGTCGTCTTAAGCCATTTCAAAAACACTTTGTTTGTTTACTTCTCATATATATATATATATATATATATATATATATATATATATATATATATATATCAATAAAGGAAGAACTCAATACAGAATCCCAAATAAATTTATTTCGACGAAAAATTGGGGCCCATATAAATCTAAGTTGATTTAAACCGGCTCCCCAAATTTTTCGCCTCATCAGATGGGTCTCAAATCACTTATGGACAAGCATTCACAAAAAACCAAAGAGCTGAATATATATAAATTCAAACAAAAACAAAAAAATAATAAAAAAAATTATATATATTTTTAACAGTGTGGAAGTGTAACCATAGAAACAGGAAGTGAATGAAAAAAAAGAGATACATCTCAAAGTATTTCAGGGTGTCCAGACAGACAAAAGGTGACATGACAGAAAAAACAGAATAGTATATTAAAATATAAATAGACAAGATTTTAAATTTAAACATTAGAGTATAATGATGTATATGTTAAGATATAAATATAAAATAAATTAATAGAAGATAATAAATATTAAAAAAATAATAAATATAGAAAATTCATTAAAAATAATATATAATAAAATAATACTCAGAAGAGTCCTGGAGACCTGAGGAGACTTGCTGTCACTCGGACTCAAGAAGGATGTGAAACAATCATTATTAAGCAGTGATTAACTGGTTTGAATTCTGAGTTATCCTTCTCTTAGTATAATTGCCCAACCAGGGTTGAAGAGTCTACCTACTATTTACCCATACGTATAGCCAGAATAGTCGGATGTATGCTTTTCCCAAGGTTTGTATTGCTATGTGAAATGCAAGCAGCTTAGTGCAGAATTTGAATCGTGTCACCGAGTTATTTTCCAACGGCGATAACCATTACACCTCGCCCTTCTTCAATATTGTGTATATACATAAATACATTAACTACACAGCCTTTTCTGCTACTTTTAAGTTCTGCAGGAATTGCAATCTCTTCATTTAGCGTAAAAGAGAGAGAAATATGAACCATATTTATTCTTATGCGTCTTAATTATTTGTAACAAAAGAATTCTGCGTTCCTTAAAGTAAGTTATTTTTGTATATGAAAGCCTACAAATAGAAATTAATTTTAATGTAATTCACACTTCATAGTTTTAAGTATAATTAATTCGATATTTTGCTAAAAATAAAATATCGACAGAGAAAAACTAATCTCCATGCATTTATATATATATATATATATATATATAAACAAGGTTTAGAATGGCTTTTTGCCGATAATTTTTGGGAGAATATGTGCTTAATTGGAGTCGTACCTAATTTTGAAAATTAATTAATTAATAATGAATTAGCGGGAATACCTATTAAATGTATGGCTAAACAAATCGGAAAAATCATCTCTGTATGTACATTTCGGCCTATTAGGCCTCATCAGCAGAGCTATAGATCGGAAGACCGCCCTGTGCGTGATTTGAAACCGGACTGCCGCTGACAGGCGATCCCATACCCTACACTAAACGGACTTCTTAGATTTTTAATGATTTGTTAAGAGTAGGTTAAATTCCTCTCAGGGCATACTCATGAGTGGAAATGGTCCATAACCACTATACTCATGGGATTTCCTTTTTATATTATATATATATATATATATATATATATATATATATATATATATATATATATATATATACATATATAATATATATATATATGAATGAATAAAAAGGCCTTAAATACCATGAGTATCGTGGTTATGGACCATTTCCACACGGGAGTATGCCAACGAGCTTCTTCAGACCACTGATATCTTTTATTTAGGCTAAATTAAAGATATCAGCGGTCTGAAGAAGCTCGTGGGCATACTCACAAGTGGAAATGGTCTATAACCTCGATACCCATGGTATTTAAGGCCTTTTTATTCACAAATAACTTTGCTCTGTTTACAATAATGTGTGTGGGGGGTATCTGTGTCTATGTCTGTGGGTGAATATATATTCATCTACAGACACAGTGTTTCGACATATCACGTCTCGACTACTCGAATACTACTTCTAGTCAGGATAAAAACGACCGATTTACCACCAGTCAGTGTTCCAACCAATTAACCATCAACACACCTACAAACAAGAGTAAGAACTTAACTGATACACACACACACACACACACATATATATATATATATATATATATATATATATATATCTTATTATAATGGAGATTGTGTGTTTTTCTGTCTGTAACCGAAACTATATTACTAATCGTGTCACAATTAACATAGTTATTTACATCACATTCTTCATGATTTTATTTATACTTAAACCTCAATTATTAATAAAATTGCTTCGCCTTTTTATTAGTGTTGTCCATATCTACATACAAGTAACATGCAATTGTATTTATATATACAAAAAATAGCGGTTTGCAGTGTGAATGAGAAGGCTAATTTGAATATTGATATTAAAAATGTGATTTTATTAAATATGTGCTTAGTATTATTGATTTCTAATTGGTTGGTTTTATTTTAATGAATATAAGCAAAAATCTCTCCAACGAATCTTAAATGAAATCCATTAACAAGCAAAAATAAGTGTAATTTTATTCTTTATTTCCTAATTTAACTAAATAGTTAAATAAGTAAAATTCAGCAATGAAAGACGGCAGTGATGGAGCGTAAGTTTCATTTCTATTTTTCTATGATACCCCCACTCTGTTTCAAATCTTTTTATCTGCCTTCTTTCTAATTCAGTACGATATTTCATTACATTAAAACTTAAATACTTGCACCCGGAGGGTGCATATATTTGCTAGTATATATCACAAAAATAAAACATCTTTTCTAAAAATCCGTTGCAGGCTTACAGTCAACGGTTAATACTCATACTGTTTGAATAAGAGAATTCGTCTGGTGTCGAACTTCCTTCTTCCAAATA
Organism: Doryteuthis pealeii; assembly: GCA_023376005.1. Taxonomy (NCBI): domain Eukaryota; kingdom Metazoa; phylum Mollusca; class Cephalopoda; order Myopsida; family Loliginidae; genus Doryteuthis; species Doryteuthis pealeii. Next base: position 15,087,140 of record CM042146.1, read on the forward strand.
TGTTACATTAAGAGAAACATTAAGAGATACATGGATTGGTGACCGAGATATTTGTGGCGGAAGTGCTCATATTTGAAACTAACATAATTTTTTTTGCAACATCAAGGTTTTCGTTTTGAATTCATATCACAGGACTATAAAATTTAAAAAAATCTGTTTTCAAATGCCTTTAAAGTAATAAAGAATTCATCATTCGCATCTGATGAGTCGGGAGAGTTAGACATTTTATCCAAGTACCCTGAAATAGACTATAACGTTAAATCTCTAAGTCTTTTGTTATTTCTTTACTTATATATTTGCTCTGTGACTCTAACATTAAGAGCACACATTGAGCTCTCAAACTGCGACAAGTTTTTTTAAAATAAAACTCTTCTGTCGTAAGGAAGATTTCTTCTCTGGACTTTTGGATTATATATATATATATATATATATATATATATATATATATATATATATATAATATATGGAAAAATGGAAAAGGAATTGAATCCGACACTATGAGGAAAAATGAGTAAAGAAAAGAAAAGTAAATGGATAAAATGAATTTAATCGATATCACATTAATCGATATCACTTACACATGTGTTTCGGTCAGTTTATGTGTGTGAAAATATTTCGCACACATACAAGAATCGACCTTCATCAGAGTGAACATTTATTTACTTTAATGAACATTAATCCAATAAAAAATAAATGTTCACTCTGATGAAGGTCGATTCTTTTATGTGTGCGAAATATTTTCACACACATAAACTGACCGAAACACATGTGTAAGTGATATCGATTAATGTGATATCGATTAAATTCATTTCATCCATTTACTTTTCTTTTCTTTACTCATTTTCCTCATATATATATATATATATATATATATATATATATATATATATATATATATATATATATATACATATACATATATATATATAGTTATTAACCGTATGAACATGCTGGGGTTACTGCACCTTCACATTTTCAGTAGCTATATCTTCAAATACAGATGCAACATTGAAAGTAGAGCAATGAGTTTGAAGCCAAAGAATGCTTATCTTGTGACTCTTATATCTGATCAAGCACAATCACGGAATAAGATTCATTGCAAGAAGAATAAAGACGTGTATATGCATTTCCAGTTTTCACGATGATGCATTGTGTATCGGATTGTCTTAATTGTTGTGGTAAGGATTTCAAAAACGTCTTAGAATAA
>CM042146.1:15090846-15095846 GCA_023376005.1 Doryteuthis pealeii
TTTTGTAAGAAGAATATCAAAACTGGTAAAATCATGAACGAATTCATTGGAGGTTTTGCTTGCAATGTCCTGCAATTCAGCTTGATCTAACATCGGGTCCAATTCCAACTACAAAGATCTTAACACCGGATTCTTGCAGCAATTCGGCCTCTGCTGAATTCCGTTCATAATCAATGGTCATTCCGTCGATGAAGACTATGAGAATACGCTCTGTCCCTGTCCGGATTGAAGCTTGGTTGAATACATCACTTCTCACTTGGTAAAGGGCATTACCGGTCATCGTTCCTCCTCCCACGTATTTGATATTTGCAATACATAGACAATACTGTATGGTGAACTAGTGGAGGGCACCCGACCGGCAGGGAGACCACGCCTACGCTTCAACGATGTCTGCAAGATAGACCTGAAGACATGCCGCATCGACATAGACACGTGGGAGGCTTGTACAGAAGACCGTGCAACCTGGCGCCTTCTCGTCAAACAAGGAACAAAAAGAAGTGAAGAAGAGAGGAAAAAAGCTGCCACAGAAAAGAGAGCTAAAAGAAAGGAGAAACAGCAGCACCCCCAACACCTACAGAAAGCATCAACTTTTGTTTGCAGCCATTGCACAGAGACTGTCATTCGAGGATCGGTCTGTTCAGCCACTCACGTAGCTGTAAGAGAGAGAGAGAGAGAGAGAGAGAGAGAGAGAGAGAGAGAGAGAGAGAGAGAGAGAGAGAGAAAGAGAGAGAAACTACGACATCGTCTAAAATAGACGGAAGGTTGCCAACTACAATAACATAGACAATAAACTGTGGGTATTCGAACTTCATGTGTCTAGTGATTCTTTCTTAGGTCCAAATAGATGATTTGAACTTGTAGGTATTTACCCAACCCGTTCGCCACGGATAGGATGTGTCACAAGTTTGCAAATATGTGGTATCCAGCGAGGACCTAACATGGGATTTCATTACTCAAATGATCAAGCTGGTTTTGCCGCAAGAAAACATTAGAGTTGTTTAGTTTAATAAAATCCGCGTTGGTTATATTTCTTTATAATATTTAATTAAAATCCACTTTCTATTCATTTGAATAAATTCTTTGATTAAAGACTACTTAACGTGTATTTGTTTAGAATATTTATTAATCTCTATTTTCCGTTTATTTAATTAAATTATTTAACTAAAGTCTATTTTGTGTTTATCTAATTAAATTATTCAAGTAAATTCCTCGTTATGTTGATTTCAATGGATTATCTAATTAACGACCACAGTTTGTTTATTTGATGATATTATTTAACTGAGTCTGTTCTGTGTTTATTTTAGTAAATTATCTGATTAAAGTAAATTTTTGTTTATTCAATTAAACTACTGTAATTAATTTATTCAATTAAAATTATCGTTACGTTTATTTCATTAAATTGTATAATAACATATCTCATAGTGTTTATTTTATTAGATTATTTAACTAATGTCCTTTTTGTGTTTATTTTATTAGATTATTTGATAAATGTTCACTTTGTTTTTATCTGATTACATTGTTTATGTTTTGTCTGAAATACATGTTGTTTTAATTTGATTTAGTTATATAATTAAAGTCGTTTTGTGTTAATTCAATTAAAAAAATCAATTAAAATCCTCTGTGTGTTTATTCTCTGAAATTATATAATTAAACACCTAGTTGAGTTTAATTGATTAAATAATATAATTAAACTCCATTTTATGTTTATCTCATTACGTTATTTGATTAAAGTCCACTTTGTGTATATTTGATTGCAAGTATATAAACATCCGATCCTAGATATATCTTTTTTCCAAATTTGTAATTGAATATACGATGGAATAAAAGGAATAAATTGATAAATAAATAAACATTATTTAACGAATTGTAAAAATGTAATTACCTGTGCAATTCATGGACAATGAATCTAACATAATTTATCATTAGATTCTTCCGTAGGTTCAAAGAGATTATTTGAACTAGTATTTACCCAATCCGTTCGCCATAGGTAGGATGTGACAGAAGGTTGTAAATATAATAGCACCCAGTGAGGATTGAGCTCGCTATTCTGGAGAAAAATATTTGTGATACGAGCTTTCTAAACACTGCACCATGACGAAAAAATCAAGATTAATTGAATTAGTATTTATTTCTCAGTTAAACAATAACGATACCAATTCACCCAATAATAAATGATACTTGAAGAGAAGATTAAACCTATTCCTTTCTTCTCTATAACTACCGTATATATATGCAGAGGCGTGTGATTTGGTTACTGTCGTGGACATGGTAAGACGAGTGTAGCATAATGGCGCGCCCTACCCGGGAACACCATATTTGTGGCCTTGCGCCAGACACAGAGGAACCTTAATAGGATGTAGCATGATTCTCAGACCTTACGGGAGTGGGCAAGCAAGAGGATAATGGAATTCTCATTATCACCTGTGAGTCGATTCGTAGCCAGGAAGTCTAGGATTTTGCTATCAAAATTTATTTTAATCGGTTATCAAAGATATACCCGTTGACCTCTTAATTGACACGTGCAATTTGGTAAAACAGTTAGAACATTCGAAAAATTCCAAAACGTTCTAGAAAGCTCCACACCCATTTCTATATAATGAGGGAACCTAAGATTTTGCGACAGTTGGTCTGGGGCCGTGGAGTTGGTTTGACAGTCGGGTTGACGGAACTTGCCGGGAGCAGTCAGGGTTGGCAGTTTGGGCGAGTTTGTCATAAGCGGGTGACTGAAAAATATGTTAAAGAAATCCTCTCTCTCTCTCTCTCTCTCTCTCTCTCTCTCTCTCTATCTATCTATCTCAATATCTTGCATTAAGTGAATAAATTGATGAAAAGCACCTCATCGTCATCTCAGTTACTACGTGAAAGTAATACTACGAGATACCCCATGGAGATAGAAAGTTAATTGACCGCAACGAAGAACCACCCGTCTAGTAAGTTGATACATTTCCCTGACCACGCGAAGAAGTGTGGAAGAATTTTGGGGTCGACCAACGAAAAGGACTATTAGATCTGTGTACGTTTGTAAACGAACGAGCGTTGCCAACCCCCTGATACACAACTGTACAAGTCATGATAGTACCGTGTGTTCTGAAGACGTGGTGGGCCCCACAATGTCACGTATACTATACGATTGGTAGTATCGTGAAAAGAGACCAATACGTTACACGAGTTCAAATCGTGGACTGTTGCTATTTCAAATAGAGCTCATAAACTTGAGAAACGTACCCAATTATTCTTCCTCAAGCTATGGGTGAATAGTAGGCCAGACTGGGTTCTTTAACTTTAGTTTAGCAACCAGTCTCGGAAAAACAAAACTCTGAATTCACTCCAGATAAACCCCACTTCAGAAACTAACCTCTTGTCACATAATACTCGTGCATATGGATTAGGAATTATATATATATATAAATAATAGAACATGTGAAGAAGTTAATATCTTAACTAATGGTGGGAAATTTTGGGTCAAAGTTGGGGCAAGTTTGGGCCTAGAAAAGAAGTACGTTACTGCGTTTTGAAAAGTATATATTGTGTATTGAACAATTATTTTGGTTGAGGTGGAAATGTTGGCCTAAAAATCTCGCTTATTACACAAGAATATACAGTAGACCTCTTTTCTTCCTTTGGTGGAAGAAATGACTTACACACATATTTCTCCCTTTTCCCAATTCTGGATGTAATTGAATCGCTTCCTGGAAGAAATCCATTAATCTTAAAGACAGAAGGCACCGAAAACTCTATATGTTTCCTTATCTTCACGTGGACGATTTATTCTTATATTCAAATTTCTACCTTCTTAAGAACGTATTAGAATTGACTGAGAATTGTTCTTTTTGTATTTATCTTCTTTTTTTTTAGATTGTTTCGGAAAGTCTTCGTTTACAAGGTCATATACCTCATTTTTCCTTCGAGTTATTGGATATTCTGGAGCACGGTTCTCCTTGGGATCAGCATCAACATGGTTATAACTTCATTGAACATAACCGAAAAATGTTTAGAACTTAATACTAGATTAACCTGGGATGTCCTCGACACGGTCATTAGTTTTCTGTGTATTTTTACTCAGGTTAATTTAAAAAGGTAAACAATGTCGAATGTGCGTTTAGAATTTAGCAATTTTTTCATGAGATTATATTTTTTCATGAGATTATATTTTTTCCCGCAACTGATACTTAAACAGTGTGACGGAGAACGAGTACTACCGTACTCATTTAGAAAAAGAGCAAGACATTGTCTTGCGTGCCGGAGTCGAACTTGCGCCCTCCCAAATGCAAAGAAATGCGATTTAGGCGCTGGATGGACGTGGGTGCAATTCAGGTGCCCGGATGTTGGGGTCGACACGCGTCCATCCGAATGCACGAGACTTGTGTGTTGCATGGGCACGAGGTTCGACTGATGTACCCGGATTTTGGGAGATTATAAATAACTGAAGTGAGTGGAGTGTTGTGAGAGACGCAGTTGGCCTACACGAGACGGCAGTCAGCGAAGAAACGCTTTGTGGACGACCCGGCCTCAGGATTTGTTTTTTTTTAATTCAACATAAACAGTTCAACAATAAAAAGCAAAAGGGTATTATCCTCAAGTAAGATTATATTAGGGACTGGCAAAAAATCAGCTTCTACGAGTTTTGAAAGCGAACTAAAATTAATTAAATCTATTATTTAAGGTCAAACTTTGTCTAAATCGATAAGTAGTAACATAATGACCATCATTAAAAAAAAGAAAAATATAATTACATATGCAGTCTATTTTTAAAAGATTTAAAACTATTTGTTTTGGTCAATTTCGACGCGAACCGCTATTCTGTCTCTTATCAAGGGTTTTAAGCGTTTGTTTACAATTTTAATATAACATTCGCGATTGCAAAAAAATATAACTTGAACAAATGTTGCACCACCAACATAAGGGCGATCAAAATCTAGCGACCTGAAAAAAATGAGAAAGTTTTGAAATAAAATAAAAATTGCATTATAAAGATCATTCATTGATGAATAAAATCCGAT
>CM042146.1:15098346-15135846 GCA_023376005.1 Doryteuthis pealeii
CAACCAATTAGAAATCAATGATACTAAGCTCATATTTATTAAAATAAAATGTTTAATATCAATATGCAAATTAGCCTTTCCTTTCCCACTGTAAACTACTATTTTGTTGTATATAATGCAAGTTATTAGTATGCAGATATGGTCAACTGTATTAATAATTTCTCTGAGACTTTGTAAATAAATCGGATCGCCTCATCCTATCCAGAAGACCAGACCTAGTATTGAATAACAAAAAAAGATAACTTGCCAAGTGGTAGATTTTGCAGGTCCAGCAGATCATAGAGTGAAGATGAAAGAAATCGAAAAGGTAGACAAATACGTGAACCTTGCTAGGGAATTGAAAAATCTCTGAAATAGGAGAGTGAAAGTGTTGCTAATTGTATTTAGTGCACTTGCAACGGCCCACAAACGTTTAAAACAGCCTAGAGAAACAGGAAATCAGAGGAAAAGTTGAGACTATTCAGGCAGTGGCATCGTTGAAATCGGCTAGAATACGCAGAAGAGTTCTGGAGTCATGAATGAACTTGTTTACCATCAAATCCCAGTCACAAACTCGCAGGGAATTATATAATGATAGGTAATTAACTACATGTAAAGAATAGTTAATTACTAGTGCTTATCATTTATCTTAAGATACGCTATTTTTCTCAGTGAACACGACACAGATTCTTAACTCTAATTAATATATCATTTTTATTGGGGAGTTCTATAATCTCTAAATGTGTGCATTTAACTTTATAGTACAAATAAAATTATGTCGACGATTTGTCATTTCGATGTATTAATATAACACAATCAGGGCCTGTGGATATACCACAATAAGACAATTTAATTATTACTACGTTTTCATATGTATACTTAAGAACTATTGCAAATACTTTAATATGTAAAAAGTAAAATAATCTTGATTTAACCATCTCTCATTCTTTTTTCTTTCTTTCCTTCTTTTCATCTTTTCATTATGTTCGCTTGAAACAATTAGCATTAACGCTTCCACACGCTCACTCTCTAATTTTTCCAAACTGTTGTTCTTTCTTTCTTTCTTTCTTTCTTATATTTTTCTGTGTAACATGTCATATTCCCTACCTTACTTTCTTTATCATTAAAATGGAATGGTCCATTATTTAGCTAAGGTGACAACACTCATAAGGAATAAGAATTTGAACATTAAGCGAAACCTGATTATCTGTAAATGTAAATCCTGATTATCTGGATTTACATTTTTGTATTTCATCTTGCAGTATTTGGACGGCCTCATTGAAGATTAAGCGACACCTGTTTATCTGTAAATGTAAACCCTGATTATCAGGATTTACATTTTTGTATTTCATCTTGGAGTATTTTGACGGCCTCATGTTTAACCATAGTGTGTTTGTTGCAGAATAATAACGGTCAGAGCATTAAGGAACAAGAGTATCAGTATATAGAAGACAAATAAAAGAATCCGACCGTTCTTATAAACGTAGACTCGCTACACGTAAGAATGGTAACCTACAATAGTGTACTTCGTTTGTGTAATCATATTCAAACTACAGAATGATTGTATATAAAATATCCTTAACCAATGGCTAATTTAGCCGCTAACACTGACGCTGCTAGTAAGCCCCTCTTTATAAACAGTGTAGATAACTTGGCATTTTTATAGGTTTATTCTTCTCTAAATTCACTCACTGACAGCGAGATTAACGTAATAATAGAGACAAGGTCGGTTTCCCTGAAGGAAGGCATTACAAGCGCTGGAGCAAATAAGTCATATTCGCGAAAAGATAAGAAAATTATCCCTTTGACGCAAGCGGTTCGTCACCAGCCGCAAGAAAACACTGCGAAGACCGAACGTTGTTTCAATTACACTTAAAGCAGAGGTCGTTGCCGATGCTATCTGAGGATTTGCGATCTTTACACAGAAAGATTTGAAAGTCATTTTGGAGACAAGGCCTTGAAACCTTTGCTGTCGAAGAGGAGAGAATTGAACCAGAAGGAGAATTACCATTGTTTGTTTAGCGTAAGTGTTTGAAGATATAAGATGCATCAGTTCATTCAATTATTCGGCGGATGTTCAATCGAGTACACACTATCTACAGTATACAATAGAGTATAAGCCAAATATCACATAATAAGTTTCTTTCTATCCACCGTCTCTCTCTCTCTCTCTCTCTCTCTCTCTCTCTTCTCTCTCTCTCTCTATCTATCTATCTATCTATCTCTATCAATATTTATGTCTATCTCTCTCTTTCTCTCTTTTCCTTTCTGCCGATATATATATATATATATATATATATAATATATATATATATATATATTATAAAGGTGTCGGGGAGGCCTAATGTCGGTAACAGCCAAACAGGAGGGAGATTTATCCCCTTTTCACTAGCGCTAAACCAAGTAGATTATTTTAAACGTCTGAGGTGGAATGCCACACCTACCATCAGCTCCTCACTTTACCACACTATCCCCTGTGCTACTCATACATTGAGTTGGCGAGGCTGGTATCGAACCAGGGACCTTTTGATTCCTAGCCGAATTTCTACCGACTGAGCTAAACCGACCCTATATAATATAATTATAAAGTATATATATATATATATATATATATATAGATATATATATATATATATATATATATATATATATATTATTATATATATATATATAATATATGATATATATATATATATATATATAGATATATAATAGAATATACCAAGCGTGTTGGTAGATCCTTGCGGCGAGAAAAAAACCAGCAGAAAGTTTGATTGTAAAAAATATACTACCAAACATCAACCAGGAGAAAAACATTTTTGAAAAAAGAAAAGACCAAATATTCGTACAACAAAAATAATTTATTGGTATAGTATTTGGCCAAAAGAAAAAAAACAATTTATATGTTATATATATGTATATAAGATATATATATATATTCATATAACCGCTAGGAGAAGCTAATCTGTAAAAGTGCTCGATACCTAAGTAGAGCCAAGTAATAAAGATAATCTACTGAGTCAGACGAACCTACTATTAATTTCGCATAAAGCTCTTCAGGGCTAAAATTCTGACTCAGATTTTAGCCCTGAAGAGCTTTATGCGGAACTAATAGTAGGTTCGTCTGACTCAGTAGATTATCTTGTAATATATAATATATATATAATATATATTATATATATATATATAGAGAGAGAGAGAGAGAGAGAGAGAGAGGGAGAGAGAGAGAGAGATTTGAAACATAGGTCCATAGGGTTATCCATTTGTCATAGTATTATCCTTCTGTAATAGTTATATTCGTTTTGTCCGTGGGAAATGGATTGATCGACGGAAAAGCAGCTGATGCTATATAAACTGTCATTTATTCAATGGGATTGATGCTGTTGTAAGCTATTGATAATATCTATCTAGACATTGACACAAGGGCAAACCGATGTGAGGTTCAATTTTTTTTTACTCGGAAATCCATACATATTCCAATGCATAAGACCAACGAAGAGTACTCATCGTAAGAGTAGACGTTTTACATAACATCTTTCTCGTAGTGTATTTATCTTTTTACTTTCTTCGTGGCTTGGTCTGAGTAGCTATCTGGTTGGTTCTGACTGTCTTCTTAGTTTATTCTGTTTATCTCCTTAGTTGTTGTTTCCGTCCTCTTATGATGAGGATTAATGAAATCAGGGAAAACTAATTAGTAATTATGAATTTTTGTTTAGTAAATTAGAGTGTCCCAGAAAAAACGGAACCCACAAATTTTGTAATAAAACTGTTAATTTTAACTAGGGGGATTTAGGGTTAGAGTTGGAGATAGGGTTAGGGTTGAGGTTTAGGGTTAGATTTGGGGTTAGGGTTTAGGGTTAGTTTAATGGGAAAATAAATAAATAATTTGGGTTCTGTTTTTTATGAGTCCCCTGTACAGGTTAGACCAGAAAAAACAGAACCCAAATCCTAACCCTAACACTAAGCCCAACCTTAACCCTAACCCTAATCCTAACCCCAACCCATAACCCTAACTCTAATCCAATCCCAACCCTAACCCTAAACTCTAACCCTAACCATAAACCCCCGTAGTTAGAATTAACAGTTTTATTACAAAATGTATGGGTTCTGTTTTTTCTGGGTCACCGAATTTACTAAACAAAAGTTCATAATTACCAACTAATTTATCTGCATAAAGTATTTTGTAACTTTTTAATAGTAATTTGACTAAATTGGTTTACTAGATCTCACTATAATAAAATGTATGCTTTTCTTCAAGCTAGGTAAGATTGATATGTTTCTTTTTCCGTAATCTTATACGTTACAAGACTCTCTGCAATAGTAAAGGAACGATGATAACACAGAGGTATAGTCATAGTCAATAGTCAGAAGGTTGTTTAAATATTTCAAGGAAGAATAATCTTACATCACAAGGATAACCATACCCTGTTAGCTGGGGCTGTAGAATTCGCTGTCTCCACCTCTACAAAGGGATAACCCACAAAATGGAGCCATCCGCTCATCAATGGTGGTGACTCATGATGCTTAAGGATAGAATTCCGGATACTGAGCAGTCCATGTCATGCCTCTCTCCAATGTGGCCTTTATTTGCGTGTAGGCAGATTGTTATGATCTCTCTGATCAATCGGCTTTTCACGTCAAGCCTTAACTCATATATTATTGTCAAGGCCATATTTCACTTATCGCAATTCCACCAACCCTTTTTATCACATCCGTATTCAGGTTATGAGGTTAAATTGCTCCCATTACTGAGGTTCCAATTCCTAAGATCTGGGAGTGTGGAGTAATTCTTCATTTCTACTACAGCCTGGTTCACCCTAACAAAAATGAATAAATAAGATTTTTGGATGTTTGTTTTTAGAAGCATTATTGAAAAAGTATATATTATATTTTTTTGCTTGAAGGCAATTACAATGCATGTATCGCATAAAATTCGAAACTTTTTTTTATAGAAAGTTCAAGTTCAAGTTCATTTTCTATTTAAAAAAAAAGCTATCGAATTTTATGCTATACATGCATTGTAATTGCCTTCAAGCAAAAAATATAAAAATGAATAAATAAATAAAATAACCCAAGGTCTGGCGTGCCGTAAAATGGAACCAATTAACCAACTTTGATACTTCGCATACTAACATTATCGTTCTTCGTTCTTCAGAAACGGTAAATTCCAGTTCATGCTGCATGGCAGTCGAACACGACAGTTTGTTTGATTTGTTTTGTTTTACGGCATATCAACCTCGATGAGTCATTTAATGCCGTCAAACCTTTGAAAAAGGATTCATTCATAAATATTCTTATAAACACATGTTTCTATTTAACCCATCGATACAGGTACTACCCCTCCGGGTCAGAGAGGCCCTGGGTGTAATGGGGATGAAGGGGTGCTAACATTCCCCAGATCTCCAGAAGTGGAGCCTCGATATCAGATAGAGTTTAACGTCATACCCAGGTCATGAGGACCCTCGGCCACCACCTTCTCGCACATATATGATAAAAAGGGTTGGGTGTTGCCATAAGAGCAATCGGGTTGGGACAATCATATCAGTGTTAGGGCTTGACTTGGCTAGCCTCTCCGACCGCCTAAGTAAGGGCCTAAGTGGAGTTTTGCATGTCATGGACTGCTCAGCCACCTAGGTTCCATCGTTAAGCATCACGGGTTACCACCCCGGCCAACAGGTGGTCCCCATTGGGAGAGTCTTACCCATTGCTGAGGTGCAGTCGGTTTATTCTAAAACCACAACGGACAAGGCTTCGAGCATGGCAGTAGAAACATCCAAGTGAAAATGCCTAAGCAAACAAACTTATTTCGATTCATATGTCACATTTTTTCACACGCTCAGCAATACGTAGCTCTATTGCGTGGCCGTTACATGGGGTTCGCGAATTGTTGCAATGGATAAGAACGGTTTTGAAAGAAATAAGGCAACAGGGCATAATATCTTCATAAACAAATGCTTTTCTTTTTTGTTTTTGACTACAAACAATCTCTTGGAAGGCGTAGAGAGTTGGGAGATATTACGAATAGTTTCCCAAATGTTATATGTCATGATGCATTGGGAATCAAATAATAGATAAACACTGTACATAATATAATATATACTAATATATATATATATGGTATTTGTGGAAAAGGTGTACTTACCGGTGAAAAATTGTCATGGTTAGTTGATTCAGGTTCACATGATATAGACAGCGATATAACATGTAAAGTGCTCAATACGTGAGTAGAGCAAATCTATTGTATAATGGTACACAGTTAAACCTAGTGAGTTTCTCCTATAAGGATCATCAGGGTTAAATCACTGGATTAATCAAGATAATGATTAATTGCAGTCGATTGCAACGTGTGTATTTTTTTTTTCGAAGTGACGGTTGTTTTTATAGACCCTTTTGACTGCGGATCTATAACCAATCCGTTCATCGCAAAAAAAAATACTTGTTACATCCAATAGTTTTAACCCTGAAGGATCCTTATGTTGAAACTCGAGTAGGTTATTCCTGTGTACCATTATTATAATATATAATATATATATAGTATATATATAATATATAAGCAACAGAATTTTGAGAGTACAAAATACCGTGTCCATGTTTAATATAGAAACATAGGAATATTTATCTTAATGTATTTATCCCTACATTCTGAAGGAATCCCAATTACACGCACCAGAGGATAGTAATGAGCTTATTTTTATGTTAGCAAATTATCTTTTCTCTAAAGTCATCTCTCATGAATTGTTAAACTAAAAAAAGTTTTAGGATTTTAAATAAATAATTGTTTATACTATATATCATCATTGGCATTGCAGCCACGGATGACTATACATATGCCTCTGAAGTTACAGCGCATGCCTGTGACTGTGAAGTCCAATGTTTGAAAAACATTCTCGAAATACATATGGTCCCATGTGAAGGCTGACCCTGCAGATGTGATGTGCCTGTTGCTTTGTTATCGCCGCTTTCTTCTAGAAACTCGTGGCTTCATTTTGGTTGCGCCAGGTGACTTCAGACATGAGTCCACCATCGAGAGCGTCCTGAAGCCCGATTTTCCCAGCTGGAAGTGTAATGCCAACGCACCTGAGATCATTCTAGCTGACGTACTGGGAGCGATTAAATCTGTCTCTTACCAGACGAAAGCTCTGCATAGAGGACGTCGCTTTGGAATCATCCATTATCCATCGGCGGGCAACGGACCAGCCATCGAGACGAAACGCTGTTCTCAGTAGAGAACACAAGCTGAGAAGTTGAAGCTCGCTCTAGAACTGTTGTGTTGGTGATCCTATAACACACCACACACACACACACACACATACAACACACACACACACACACACATATATATATATATATTTAATAAAATAAATTTAATATATATAATATATACATAGTATATATATATATATATATATATATTTGGTTTGCAATATTTATGGGTAATTGTATGCTCAAAACATTGATAGAAGCGTGTATATCTACGTTAGTATTGCGGAAGCATGAATTCAACGGAAATTTCCGCCACCCTTCATATATATAATATAGTATATATATAATATATATATTATATATATATATTTATATATGGCCCCATATAGATTTATATGGGCCCCAATTTTCGTCGAAATAAATTTATTGAATAAATATTGCTCTGTATATAATCTAAAAGGTTATTTTACATTGAGCTCTCTTTAGTGATTTAATGATTCACTGTATTTATACATACTGGATCATCAATATTAGTACAGTGGATCTTAGAAATCACATATAGAATCATCCCTTACTACCAAGTTTTGGATAAATCTCATATATATATATATATATAATATATATATATATATATATATATATATATATGAACATGTGTCAGTCTAACAACCAGTTAATTAAACGTTAACTTTCTTCTAAACCAAATATACCACATCATTTCTAATGAAAATTGTTTTAATAAAAATCAATGATCGGTAAAAATGCTAGCAATATATTTCCTCCTATTTCTGTACGGTTATAATGTTCCAAATTATAGGTAGATATGTTATCGACGTACAGGTGTTGTTTATGCTGCATTTTGTTTTTGTTTTCTTGATCAAAGGAATTTTTCCCTTTGTGATATATTCGCGTATATTTGATACTTGTAGGCCTCTATTCCGTTGTCGGGCCAATCTATGGTGAAAATAGGAGATTTTTAAAAAAACAGAAACCATTTAAATTTTGCTTTCATTGAGTTTAGGTGCACGTCTGTCATAGGGGCTTCTTGAAGTTCTTGCAATTATTTTTTGTTATTCATCCATTCAGTCTTTCGCTTATGTAAATTCTCTTTTCTTATCTTGCTCCAAAACATTTCTGACTCCTTTGGGTTCGGGTATTATTATTATTATCATTATTATTATCATTATTATTATTATTATTATTATGGGATTTTCACACCTGTAGTAGACAGTGGTTTACTAGTGACTGGGGAACAGCAAGTTTCCCCAGGTCTCCAGGACTCTCCTAATTATTCTAACCGATACCAGCTGTGCTGTTGTTTGGGTGGTCTTGATTATTATTATTATTTTCTCTTTTTGAGTTTTCACATCAGTATTAGCTGATGGACTTTCACTGGAGTCTGAGTGACAGCAAGTCTCCTCAGGTCTCCAGGACTCTTCTGAGTATTCTGGCAGATTGAAGCCGTGTAGTGTTCTGAATGGTTTCAACTCTTCCTCTGATTTTCCAAACTTTACAAACCCTTTTCCAATCCTTTTGGACCGTTCCAAGTGCACCAACTACAATTTGTTATCACTTTCACTTCATATTCCATAACTTTTCCAGTTTTCTGGCAAGGTCGCAGATATTTTGTCCCATTTTTTTCATTTTCCTTTAACTCACACCTGTGATCTGCTGCACTGCAAAATCCACCAGTTGACAGTTCTTTCTTTTTTGTTAATCAACACTAGGTCTGGTCTTTTTGCTGGGATAAAGTGATCCGTTTTTATTTCAAAGTCCCAGAGAATTTTATGTTTCGTTCTCAAGAACAGATTCTGTTTATGCATATACCATTTTGTTGTATGGTCAAAATTAAATTATTTGCATAATTCCCAGTGGATCACCTTCCCAACCCAGTCGTGTCTAGTTTTGTATTCTCGTTGTGCTAGTTTTTTTTACCTGTCGTAGACGGTGGTTTACTAGTGGCTGGGGAACAGCAAGTCTGCCCAGGTCTCCAGGACTCTCCTAAGTATTCTAACCGATACCAGCAGTGCTGTTGTTTGGATGGTCTTGATTATTATTGTTATTATTAGTAGCAGTATTATTATTATCATTATTATTATTATTATTATTATTATTATTTTCATTGTGGTTGTTGTATTAGTAGTAGTAGTAGTAGTAGTAGTAGTAGTAGTAGTAGTAGTAGTAGTAGGTTATTTTTCAAATTTAATTTGGAATTCTTACAATACTTTACCTGGAAAAGGTGCGGTTATATGCATTCTCTATATCAATATTCTTTTGCTATCTATTTTGTGTGTTATTTTTTTTCTAATCCCAGTGATAGTACTCTCCTTAGAAGATGAGCAGGTCCGCAAATTGCATTCTTTTTACCTTTGTATTTCATATAGACTAAGACTGCCAGGATAATTTTAATGATAATCTTTCACTTTCATTATCATACGCCGAACTCCTGTTATTACCGGCACGTTGGTAGTTTTTAGGTTCTTCTTCTTCTTCTTCTTCTTCTTCTTATTATTATTATTATTATTATTATTATTATTATTATTCTGATCCCTCTTCTTCTTCTTCTTCTTCTTCTTCTTCTTCTTATTATTATTATTATTATTATTATTATTATTATTATTATTATTATTATTCTGCTCCTTCTTCTTCTTCTTCTTCTTCTTCTTCTTCTTCTTCTTCTTCTTCTTCTTCTTCTTCTTCTTCTTCTTCTTCTTCTAATTATTATTATTATTATTATTATTATTATTATTATTATTATTATTATTATTATTATTATTCTGCTCCCTCTTCTGTTCCCTCTTCCTCTTCTTCTTCTTCTTCTTCTTCTTCTTCTTCTTCTTCTTCTTCTATTTATTATTATTATTATTATTATTATTATTATCATTATTATTATTATTATTATTATTATCATCATCATCATCATCATCATCATTATTATCATTATTACGATAGGATTTCATCTGCACAAATTTCCAAATGCCAGTGCGGATCCCCCCGGGAGAATTCCTTGCCAAAATTTATGTGTTTGACTGCTAGTATTTCTCATTTAGTGTGAAAGGTTATTTGAATCACGATTTAAGGATGACGTGCGAAATATCTAGCCATAAAGCAGCGTTCCCATCGTATATTCCCTCGCGGTTATTTTTTTCATTCGCGTTTCGAAAGACTCCATGTCGTAGAGCCTAAATAAATTCGACAATGTCGTGCCCCCAAATCCCAAGGCCAACACAGTTACCTAACATGAATCCAAGTGAACATCATTTGGTCAGTTCTATTCGTTAAAGCCAATGTATAGAAATGCTCATTTTTTTTCTTCCAAAATGATTTCCTATGCAACCTGATCATGCATGACAAAAAATCACAACATAAACTGAATCGTAATATAGATCTTTTAGAATCAAATGTGTTGATGGAATTCAAAATCATTTAAAATATGATACCAGACAAATGTTATTGTGTTAAGTATCTGGCCGCCATCCTTGCTAAGTTGTAAAGAACTTAAAGTAAATAAGTAAGTCCTGTGTTATAGAATCCTTTGGTAAGTGAATAGGTCCTGAGTTATAGAATCCTTTGGTAAGTGAATAGGTCCTGAGTTATAGAATCATTTGGTAAGTGAATAGGTCCTGAGTTATAGAATCCTTTGGTAAGTGATAGGTGAAAGTTCCTGAGTTATAGAATCCTTTGGTAAGTGAATAGGTCCTGAGTTATAGAATCCTTTGTAGTGAATAGGTCCTGAAGTAAGTGAATAGGTCCTGAGTTATAGAATCCTTTGGTAAGGAATAGGTCCTGATTATAGAATCCTTTGGTAAGTGAATAGGTCCTGAGTTATAGAATCCTTTGGTAAGTGAATAAGTCCCGAGTTCTGGAATCCTACATAGTGTAAAAAGGTCCAGTGATATAATCCTATGTTCCGTCGTCCACGAAGATTCAAGTAGTTGTGAGTAGCTAAGATTAGATCAGCCGGTATAAGTAACAATATCAGCAGCAGAGCACTGCCAGTGATTGGACAAGAATATGGTCACATGACCATTGTTAGTGAGTTCGATTCTCACTAGGTGTCTCACACTTCTGGCCTTGTGCCGCATCTGTGCTAAGCTTAGTAAATAACTATATACCGAAAAATTTCCACATATTGCCGCATAGATTGGAGCTTAGCAGGTACTACCACACCAGAATGGATATGGATGCAATTGCAAAAGAACGGTGACTCTGTTCCAGACTCACCAGAGCACCAGAATTGGAATAACCCAAATAAAAAATAATAATACCAGTAGAATATATAGAATATTGTAATACACACACACACACACACACACACACACACACACACACACCGCACACACACACACACACACACACACACACACTATTGAATGAAAACATCTACCATCACTACAATAACCGTAAGCCATGGACGACTACAGGAACATAAGAAAATTTAAAAACCTACTAATTTCTGCGTACTCCTTACGGAATAGAAAAAGTTTCTTAAGAACTGCATCTTCGAAAAAGTTATACCAAGAAGCCTGTCCATTATTTTTAAGCAGTCCCACCACATTTTTCCTAATTATATAAAAATAATTTTGGAGTCTTCTATTGAAGACCTATCAATGTCAGAAAATTCCACCTTTGACAAAGCCAAATATTTGGGAACTTACCTACGCAAATGTATATGATATTGTATTATATATATTATAACATTCCATGTCGAGACACGTATCCCGTTATGTAAACGCACAACAAACCCCCGTTTTAATATTTTAATATTGTTGATCGTCTGAAGATTGAATAATATGCAGGAAACTGCAGTTACTAATATATTTATTCATTCATTTATTTATAGGCGCCGACGGAGAAAAAATGGATGTATAGTCTGTAATTACACAATACAAACTTTCGCCTGGAGAAAAATATTATAAAAAGAAATGTTCAAATCATCTGCACCTCCTGGAAATAATCAGCCGATACAATTAAAATTGACAAAACATAAATACTTTCAGAGTTCCGAAAGTTAAATATACTAAATTGCTCAATACAATAAGTAGAGCCAATATATACTAAATAAGCCTAATGAGTGAGAGAATATCTACCTAGACTTATCCTAACGGGTCATCAGGATAATTCTGAAGTCAGAATTATCGTGCTGAACCTATAGGAGAGAAATAGATAGTTATCTTTTTACTAATTAGACTAACTAATATATATATATATATATATATATAATATATATATATATATATATATATATATATATATATAGTTAAGAATTAATGCAAAAATGAGCCAACGAACATAATAAATACATTACTTCTCTGCACAATTTTAAAAAGGTAAGTTATTACATTATCCTCTCCAATATTTTATATGATTATTAATTCAATGCTTCGATAAAGAGTTCCATAGAATGTGAAAATGATTTTTCTATTAGTGAACTGTCTCAAAAGTTATTATTACTATTGCCATTTGGGAGAGGTCCCCCGGAAAATATATATTTTTAATTATTCTATTCATTCCATTATTTTATTATGGAATTACGGTTTTGAGTTTTTTCTTCCTTTCTCAGATAAATATTGCTCTATATATTGCTCTATATATAAGTTTATTATACATTGGACACTCTTTAGTGATTTAAAGATTCACTGTAATTATACATACTGGATCATACAATAATAATACAGTGTATATTAAAAATCACATATAGAATCATCCCTTACTACCAAGTTCTGGATACCTCTCATCATATATATATATATATATATATATATATATTATAATATATATATATACAAATATATATACAATATATATATATATATATATATATATATATATATATATATATATATATATATATATATAATAGAGCCTATGATGAATAAATGTAGTTTCTTCTCACCGTTCAAACAAGCCCTGCATTTAAGCAAATCTTCACTTATCCAACCGGGTATGTGAATATAAACGATGCGATTACCAAATCATAGTTTACAACAACAACAGTAAGCACTACTAGACTATTTACATTCTTTTAGAAGATCATCACAAACCAAGCTCCATTTACCACAGACTAAACTTCGATTTGGCAGCTAAAGAGGAGAAGATTGATTGAAATAAGAAAAATAAAATATAAAAAAATTCTATGTAAAATGTCAACAAAACTCAAGAAATTAATACATTTTTTGTGAACATTTTTTCTCAATGTCGTTTTAATCAAAATCCTAGCCGGAACAATTTAGTTTCCCCTCCCTTGATTTCCTTCATTGTCTAGAGGAGTGAATTCATGTAAGTATTGTCCGCGTAAACAAACAGTCGGCATCTCGAAGAATTGGGCGTCTGCCACACATGAATGGGCCAGCACAATTGCCTAAGATTTCGGTCGATAACGCAAGGCAGGCAAAGGAGGGATTTTTTTTCTTCTTCGACTAAATGCTGCATCAGCCTCTTCTTCTGGCTGGTTTGGCCGTGCACGTGTTTGCGTGTTTTGCAGTGTTCCTGAAATGAAGGAGAAACGAATAGAGTATAGTAGGAGAACAGTGACAATGGAAATACGAAATAAATAACAAAAGATCGTAGAAGAAAAATAGAACACACTAAAACCACCCACTTAAACACACCCCAAGCACACAGCCCCCCACATATATGCGCGCGCACACACACACAGACACACATATACGCACAGATCCATATCCACACACACACACACACACACACACACACACACACACACACATATATATATATATATATATAATATATTACTGTCAATGGCTTTTGGCGCTTTGTAACACTTCCATGAATTACGTAAACACGTCCACAAATGCACACTTACGCTTATATATCTATCTATCTATCTATCTATATATATATATATATATATTATATATATATATATATATATATATTGTATCCAATTGCCGCTTTAACTTTTCCGTCGCAGTGGCATCAGTAAATAATCCAAAAGTGCTCAATATATTAATAATATAGTACAGTAATAATACTAATATTATTGTTACATCTAACAATATTATTAGTAGATATAGATATAGATATAGATAGATATGCGTCTATGTGTGCATGTGGATCAGTTTACGTAACCTGTTTATATAAATATGTATATGTGGGTATGGGTGGGTGTGTTTGTGACTGTGAGTGCAACTCTGTGTGTGACTGTATCTGATTAGTTATTTCATGAAAGTGTTTCAAACGCACAAAAAGCCATTGACAGTAATAAAATGCCGCTATACTAAAACAAATTGCATATCACTCACACACAGACACACACACACACCCACACACACACCACATACACACCCATGCGCGCACATACGCACACCACAACACACAGACACATGCGCGCACATACACACACTTATATATATTACTGTCAATGGCTTTTGGCGTCTTTGTAACACTTCGATGAATTACGTAAACACGTCCACAAATTACACTCATACGCTTATATATATATATATATATATATATATATATATATATATATATATATATATATATATATATATATATATATATAGATGTTGGTACATGCAAATTTGTAAACTACTAAAAGTAGAGGAATCATATGTAAAATGGGGAGGTAATATTTTATTATGAATTAAAATAATAAAATAAAAGGGGGATACGAAGGCCTTTTCGACCGGTACTTTTTCAAGTATTTACACCGGTTGACAATTAAAAGTCAGAAAATGTAAAGAATTTGTTAAGAACAAATGGGGTAAACCAGAGAGTAGGGGGGGACAAAAAAAATTGGGGAAAAAAGGGTATGTATATGTGCCCTAGGTTAAACCAGGGTTATGTTATGTTATGCCTCCCAACAGATAAATGGAGTGTCTCGGTGTTTGTCTGCACAGAGTAGGTCTAAGAAAAGAAATACTAACAGCCTCAAGGACTGCTAGATGTTGCTTAGACCTAGCTCTGTGCAGAATAGAGAAGCACTCATCTGTATAATCGGACAAACAAGCATTTATAGAAAGGTGCTCAGCGATTTCTCTCTCTTTCTCTCTCTCTCTCTCTCTCTCTCTCTCTCTCTCTCTTATATATATATATATATATATTTATATATATATTATATATATATATATAAAATCCAAAAGTCCAGAGAAGAAATCTTCCTTACGACACAAGAGTTTTATTTAAAAAACCTGTTGCAGTTTGAGAGCTCAATGTGAGCTCTTAATGTTAGAATCACAGAGCAAATATATAAGTAAAGAAATAACAAAAGACTTGGAGATTTAGCATTATAGTCTATTTCTAAGCTTCCTGAAATAGACTATAAATCTAAATCTCTAAATCTTTTATTTCTTTACTTATATATATATATATATATATATATATATATATATATATATATATATATATATATATATACACGCTTATATATCTAATATATAAAACAGAGATTTTGGTATGTACGTGTCGACGTATAACAAAAAAATGGGAGGTCACTCAGATTCAAAATCTTGCATACACATTGATATCGTTCTAACTAAGAAAAATTCCAAATTTGGTTATTGATTTTTACTGATTAAGGGATTTAATCGATTAATTAATCCAAAATCACCCAATTTGCGGAACTGTCCGTATATCAGCCCCTCTTGATAATAAAATATTGTCTCTGCCTGCTTATTGTTAAAGCGATAACAGCAGCGAAGTTTTGATTTTAATGAATTAATTTTGCAGTCTAAGCCGTTCAGCTCCGAATTTATGGCCTATTTATGGTCCAATCTTTAATACTTTTTATATCGGTAGAAAGATAAGAAAATACTCTTTCAAAATATGGAATTTGTGTCAGTTTTTATCAATTGAATCATTTTTTACAGCGAGTTAAAAAATTTAAAAATGGCTTCGGATAGCCACGCTGCCTATGATTATTGCGATACAAGCAGTGCAGTATATAACAGTCAGATCGGAATCTCTTACCTATTTAGGATTTTAATCTTTAAAATATTTATATCTTTAGTAATAAGATGAACTAGTCTTTCTGAATATGTAATTTGTATGTGTTTTTATAGATTATTTTTTTTTTTACAGCGAGTTAAAAAAAAAAGAAAAAAATACTACGTATAGGCGATAATACGAATAAGGCAGGTTTTTATAGATTAAATTATTTTTTTACAGCGAGTTTGTCCATATTCTTAAATTGTACAGTACACTCATTTTAATTTTAATTTTTGTAATGCATAAAAATTGTAGAAAATCAAAATGTACGCTTTACGGTTACATTATTAAAAAAATAGTTTAATCGTAAATAACAGTATCATGAAAATCAGTTTACGTCTTAAGTACGGTTACATATTTGTATAAATTAAACTAAGATTTTTATTCGAATAAAATGACTTTTAATTCTTTAATTTATTTATTAATTTTTATTATTAGAGTTTTAAAGGGTTAAAAATAACAATAAGATTGACGAATTTCCTTAGAAACTGTTTTTCTTTTGGTTCGTTAACTAATTATTTTCTCAAGCCACGATAAAAAAACAAAAACAAAGATTACTAATACGGACAAAATCCGGTGTTTTATCTTTAGTCGAAGGCCCGACTGGAGATAAGTAGTCAATTATTTGTAAAACGAAATTTATTTCAAGTTTATCCGACAATATCCAGTTATTGGAACATTTCAAAAAAAATTTATATGTAAGTACGAAAAATTGTAAGCGCTTTGTTTATCAAAATGACATGATTCGTTAGTAAATTACCCGAAAAGCTGATAAAACAAAACAACTAACAACCAACATTTAAATTATTATTCAAAATACAATTTAAAATATTCCTCAGAATTTGCCTTACAAATTAAATTTTAAGTTTTATGATTTTACTCTTTATTGTTAAGTCAATAAACATCGCTGAGTTTATAGTGCAACTTTTCAGTTCTGAAAAATTGGCATGTTTAAATAGAGATTTCATAGGTGACATTTGAACTTTTATGAAAATTGATGTTTTGTAATTAATACAAATTTTGTAATAAAACTTAATTTTAACGAGGGGGGGGGGTTATGGGTTAGTGTTATGGGGGGGGGTAGTTTAATGGGAAAATAAATAAATAATTTTGGGTTCCGTTCAAGCGGTTCAATATGGGGGATCAATTTACTATAAACTTATACGAGGAAATGAGCACCCGTGAATACTCAAATAATAAAAACTTTTAAGAATTTTTTTTCAATCTGATAGATTGGTGTGTAATCGATAATAATCAACTGAAGGAAAAAAATAGATGGGGGGGGGAGTCCAGATAATCAGGTCCACCAAAACGTTTTAAAACAATGTTTTTTAAAAATACTAGGTACCACCAATTTTACCCTGTGAAATTTACCCCCACCCTATATTAATACTATGAAACTTGCAGAAAAATTAATATTTTTGAAAAAATTTTTTCCATTTGAAAGAAAAAAACATTAAATAAACTCCTGATGATTTTTTTAACTTTTTTTTCAGCTTACGGAAATAATGAAATTATGATTGAAAAACAATGTTTTCATTTTTGCACTGTTAAATCAACTGAAAATTAACGTAGCTAAAAACAAGTTACGATAAGAGTTTTTTAAATTCTATGAAAAATCAATTAATTATAAATAATAACAAAATATTTCCGTTTTATCAAGATGGCCTAAACTGATCAATTGGTGGTCCCTATAATACTATCTTATGTTTTAGCAAAAATAGATATTGCAATACGAAGAATTTAAATTTTCGATTCTCAGCTTCTTTTTAAAACTCAACATGCAATTAAGAACTAAATGTGAATTGTTGTCATGTACAAAAAATTTTAAACAATAACAAACAAATATACAAACGAATACTTTCAATTTGTTGTATAATAATATGAAATAATTTTAAACTATAAAACAGAAAATACAAATCCTGAAAAATACAAATTCTCAATGATTTTAGTTTCAAGAATTATTTTCCTCTTACCCCCTCTCTAACTACTGTCTTCCTTTTTCTCTCTCACTCCCTGGTGATCCAAATTTCATTTTAGTCCGGTCATGGACCGGGTACTTTAGCTAATATATATATATATATATATATATATATATATAATATATATATATATGCGTCTATGTGTGCATCTGGATCAGTTTACGTAACCTGTTTATATAAATATGTATATGTGGGTAATGGGTGTGTGTGCCACTGAAGCCATTGAGAGTAATAAAATACAGAATTCAGCTATACTAAAACAAATTGCATAGCACACACACACACACACACACACACACACACACACACACACACACACAAACACAAAAACACATACACAAACACACATAGACACACATGCGCACGCACCCACACACGTACAAAACACACACAAATAAGCGCAAATAATTATATACGTATTTATTTAATTCTCCTCCTCCTCTTCCTTAAAATTATGAAATGTAAATAAAGTCAGTGTAATGAGAGGACACTGGGGAAAAAAACAATAAATGACAAATAAATGTCGCTATTCGTTTTTTGGTGCGATTCAGAAGCCAAGACAAACCCGCAACAACATATACCTTTTAGACAATGCTGATTGGGCAGTGACGATCATATGGATCGGTACTTACTAAATGTTAAACTAGCTAACACGCGAATGGGAAGAGGAGCATTCAAATGTAAATATGCGTAAATAGAAATCAAGCGATATATATATATATATCATAACTAAAAGGATTTTCATCTCCTGTCACATATAAAAACATCCATCATTTTCTTCACCCCAAGAGACATCCTGATGAAGGTTCAATGAAACCGAAATATTTTAAACATCGATAATTAAATTCATCCCACTTTCGGAACACTTGTTTTTTCAAATTTATATATATATATATATATATATATATATATATATATATATATAGTCGTAGAAGAAGTTATTTCCCGACCGCGGGTTCGGATTTACTCTAACACCTTCATCAGGGGGATTGTGGAAATATCCACTCAATCCCCCTGATGAAGGTGTTAGAGTAACACCGAAACCGCAGTCGGGAAATAACTTCTACGACTATTAATGTCCACATAGTAGTACCCATAAATGAATATATATATATATATATATAATATATATATATAATATATATATATGAGAGTGAGTAAATAAACAATGTGTTTATTTGATATGGCTTTTAGCCGACAATTTTTGGAGGATATGTGCTTAATTGAAGTCATACCTAATTTTAAAAATTAATTAGTTAATAATTAATGAATTTAGGCGGGTATATATGTTCAAATGTAAGGCTAAACAAATCGAGAAAAAGTCAATCCCTGAATGTACATTTCGACCTATTAGGTCTCATCAGCAAGGTTATAAACATGGGAGACTGCTCCGTCTTTGTCTTTGTCTTATATATATATATATATATATATATATATATATATAGATAGATAGATAGATAGATAGATAGATAGATAAGACAAAGAGCAAGAGGCAGGTGAGAGAGAGGGGTTATCTCAATTGAAGTAGTTTTATTCAGCATTATTATATTGTATATATTGCTGACAGTAAATCTTGGAATATAGCGATATATATGTTGAGAACATTTCTTCATTGCTATGCCGAATTCTGTTCATGAATTATTCACTTCTTACGTGCTGGAATCTGAATAATAACATTATATTCAAATTTGTATAAATAAGTATTTTTAATACGAATTCAATGCACCCTCTGGTTCTCAAATACCTACAATACACGTTGATTTTTATTTATAAAAATCACTCATATGAATCACATGACTTCTATAGATGAGATATTACTACCTACATATGTGAATTGTTCTACAGACTTTATAGGCTTGCCGTCGAGTGTGGCCTAGCCATCTTCCTTTTTTAAAAAAACGTGAACTAATTTTTATCTGAGTTTCTCATAGAGGTCGATGTTCCGTGCTGCCTTCTCCAGGCTATGTAGGAAGGATTGGCTTATGCAGATGTATTTGCAAGAACTGCCAGATCACCTGCATATTCCTCATCCGTAATATTCTGTGTGGGATTCCGGTTGCACATTCCTATTTTACGATTTTTTTCTGTCTAATGATGTTCAAAGATCGTAGTCTAGGCATATTATGAATGTATTTGGTTTTAAGGTATTTCCTTCTAGGACTCCAACGATAAGGTCAAAGAAATCTGTCACCATCTAATGAGCATACAATTGTTTGGTGTCTTGGTACATCCTCATTATAGCGGTAACAATTTCTTTGGGGGCGGCTGTATGCTAATGGCATTTGGTCCATTTTCTCTCTGTGTATGGCTTCAAATACCTTGGGGAAATCTACAAATCAGTGTCCAATGCATTCTTATAGTAAAAATCATTGTCCAATACATTCTTATAGTAAAAATCATTGTCCAATGCATTCTCATAATGAAAATCATTGGCCAATACATTCCTAGAGTACAGATCATTGGCCAATTCATTATTATAGTAAAAATCATTGTCCAATACGTTTCTATACTAAAAATCATTGTCCAATGCATTCCTATACTAAAAATCATTGGCCCATTGCCTAAAGATACGATACACGAACGCATTATGTGATTCAACAAATACTCAGGATCTGAGAAGTTGCATATATATATATATATATATATATATTATATATATATATATATATATGTGTGTGTGTGTGTGTGTGTGTGTGTGTGTGTGTAGAATTAAACAAAATACACATCTCCTGTTTAACAATTTGATTTTTTATTTTTTCGAGTTTTCTGGCCAACTTTTTAATATTTGGGGGAATTCGTGGATTAGTCCACCAAAGTTCAGGTCCCGAGTACTTTCGGCACTTCGAAATGCCATAATTGTTAGTCGTCTAACCCTCCATTTAAAAGATATAAACTCCATTTCACAACACATAAAAATTACATTCATGCCCCCACTCTAATTTACTGAAAATATTCTAACGGAAAATACACACAATTCTACACAAAAGAAAAAATGAACAAAAAACTCCAAATACTAGACGCTCTATACATAAACAATACAAACCATCCTTAAACAAAATTAATTTTCCCAATGCAGTACACACATTTTAAATGCCTATGACACCTTTCTCATCAATTCTTCTCCTTCCAGCCTCCACATTAAATATAATTTTAAAAAAAACTGGAACACATCAACCCTGATGATGGCAATATTTAAAAGTTGACCAGAGAAAAACTCGAAAATTTTAAAACAAGATGTGTCTTTTGTTTAATTCCACATGTATAAATGAAGAAATGTTGCCCCCCCCATATATATATATATAATTATATATAATATATATAATATATATATATATTATATATATAATTTATGCTCCCAACACCTGGTAGAGGTCTCAGAAGGGAAACTAGCCGACGGCCCGTTTCCGCTTATATTTAATGCTCTCCTATAAAAATAAATGTAAACTCTCTGGTCAACTTGACATGTTACCTATGTATATTTATCAATTAAAATTCGTACTTGCACTTGTAGGCGTGCTGATTGCCTAGGGTTAGGATCACTGATGAAAAAACTATCGGATTCCGATCCAGGCTACAGGTAGCCTGCTGTCTATCCTTACTAAAGAGAAGCAGAGTGACTATTGATGAATATATATATACATATATGAGAAGTAAATACACAGCGATGTGTTTATGATATGGCTTACAAAACAAAAAATCTAAGAAAGTCCGTTTGGTGTAGGGGTTAAGATGCTCGCCTGTCAGCTTGACAGTCGGGTTTCGAATCACGCACAAGGTGGTCTTCTATCTATAGCTCTGCTGATGAGGCCTAATAGGCCGAAATGTACATACAGAAATTGATTTTTCTTCGATTTGTTTAGCCACATTTAAATATGGTATGCCCGCCTAATTAATTAATTATTAATTGATTAAATTTCAAAATTAGGTACGACTTCAATTAAGCACATATTCTCCCAAAATATATAATATATAATAAATATAATAATTATATATGTGTGTGTGGTGTGGTGTGTTTGTGTGTGTGTGCTTGTGGGAGGGGGGAAAGAAAAGTGCATGTGTATATTTGTACCTATTTGTATGGAATTGATAATTATTCCATAATTAATTTACATATGGATCTGAATTTCTCCTTGAATTCGTGTAACCTAAAAATGAAGTGAAGATATTGAATGAATGAACGTGAAGTATAAAAGGATTAGGAATGGCTGTGAAAATAAATCAATAGAGAATTAAGGACGCGAAGGAAATGGAATATTTGTCAAAAATGTTAAAGTTTAAGAACAGTGCGATAAAAGATTCTAATTAACTATGAGGGAATCTCTGAAAAAATGCGTATATATATATTGGCTCAGGAAAATATTTTATTTGATATACATATTGCACACACGCACATAAACAAACATATATATATATGTTTATATATATATATATATATATATATATATATATATATATATATATATATATGTGTGTGTATTATATATGTATATATATATATATATGTGTGTGTGTGTGTGTGTGTGTGTGTGTGTGTATGTGTTTGTGTGTGTGTGTGTGTAAGTTGAAAATGGAAGCAAATCCGACGGTATGTTGAAATGAAAAATAAAGCAAAGAAATGTTGAAGGGATAGAATTTATTTTAATTTATTTTATATTTCTGTTACTATATTTTATATTTTATATTATATCTAACAATTCATATATATATATATATATATATAATATATATATATATATATATATATATATATGAGAAGTAAATACACAAGCGATGTGTTTTTGATATGGCTTTTTTTAGCCGACAATTTTTGGGGAGAATATGTGCTTAATTGAAGTCGTACCTAATTTTGAAAGTTAATCATTAATAAATAATTAATTAGGCGGGTATACCTATTTAAATGCAAGGCTAAACAAATCGAGGAAAAGATATCTCTGTATGTACATTCGGCCTATTAGGCCTCATCAGCAGAGCTATAGATAGGAAGACCGCTTTGTACGTGATTCGAACCAGGAAGTCCAGTTGGTGTAGGGGTTACGGTCCTCGCCTGTCAGCTTGTCAAAAGCCCTACACTAACATACAATTATGCAAAAGGTTAACGTTCTTTGCCAATGTGATTCTCAGTTCATATATATATATATATATATATATATATATATATATATATATATATATATATATATATATTATATATATCAGATCCACCTTCAAATGAGAGCATGTAACCTTGCCCTTTAAAATTCTGCACTTCCTCGTAACCGAAATAATTTTTTCCCCTCAATCCCTTTTTCATGAGACCGAAGAGATGATAGTCTGAGTCAAACGTTATTCCAGTAATTAGGAAGTGAAATCATGGCTCAAAGAACAGTCAACCGAATTTTAGAGGACAGTGATACATGCTCTCATTTGGAAGTGTGACATTGCTATTTAGAGAAATGGTCACTATATAGAGAATCAGGGATGTGATTCACAGAGGACAACCTTCATTTTGCTGGGTGATGCATGTTCCTATGTTGGTAATTATGCCTATCCTAAATAAAATGGCATTACTTTTTGATTTAACCCTCGTATATATATATATATATATATATATATATATATATATATAATATATATATATATATATATATATATATATATATATATATATACGAGGGTGAGTCATATATATATATATATATATATATATATATATATATATATATATATATGTGTGTGTGTGTGTGTGTGTGTGTATATAATATATATATATATTGAATTGTGATTTTGTGAGGAACAGTAGGTAGAATATTTTGGCGCATATCAATACTGTCTGAAAAATAGCAGACGACAGGACATTTAAGATAATCAACTCATAAATATTTACGCAGATATGTTTTCAATTTCAAAAAGTACATTTAAAATGTTTCTCATTGAATAGAGAAAAAAAAAACATTAAAAAAACAACCTCTTCAATAAATAAAGACCTCACATGTTAGTACACACTTGACACTATATCTGCATAATATCATTATACATACTAGCAAATTTATGCACCCTCTGGGTGCAATTTTTAAAGTTTTAATATAATAAAATATCATATTAAATTAGAAAGGCTAATAAAACTGAATAAAAATGCAGATAAAAAGATTTGGAACAGAGGGGGTATAATCGAAAAATAGAACAACTTTGAAACTAACTCTTCCATCATTTTCCATTACTCCCGTCTTTCATTGGTAAATTTTCCTAATTTAACTATTTAGTTAAAATATGAAAGAATAATATTACAGTTATTTCTTCTTGTTAATAGTTTTCTTTTAAGATTTATCCCCGAGAATGTTACTCATATTCAATAAGATAGAACCAAACAATTAGAAATCAATAATACTAAGCACATATTTATTAAAATCAAATTTTAAATATCAATATGCAAATTAGCCTTCTCGTTCAAACTGTAAACCGCTATTTTGTTGTATATATAAATACAATTGCATGTTATTAGTACGTAGATATGGTCAACAGTATTAATGATGTAAAACAATTTTTATTAATAACTGGAGGTTTAAAAGAATGAAATCATGGAGAATTTGACGTAAATAATTAAGGGAATTGTGACTTGAGTAGTAATATAGTTTCGATTACAGACAGAAAAACCCACAATCTCCATTATAATAAGATTTTAATACGGAACATATTTCTTTCTTAGAACGTGGTTATTTACTTGGTTGTTTTGTTTTTTTTTCCCCGGGTGTATGTCTATGATTAAAATAAAACAAAAAGATAAGAATATAAAAAGGCAGATAGTATTACACACTTAAAATTTCCCTATTCTTTCACATCTTCAATGTCTTCTTTCTGTAAAGACATTGATTCAGTGACTGTTATAGTGAAATTTCACACCAGCTTTCCAACATTTCAGCTGGCGATTCAATCTAGATTTGGCTTTCTTGTTTCTCGGTTTTATCTCATATCATCTTTGACATCACCAGTATCCATGTTATTCCTCGGATTCTAACTGGTTCCATAGTTTCTACGAATTTATTTTGGAAATAATTATTCCAGATACTAGTATAACAATAATGAACAATAGTATTATCTGCGTTATTCCGACTATAGTCCCCATCTTCATTGTTATTTGTTTCTCGGACTGGGAAATATTGGATACATAGCCTTGTGGATAATGTAGTTAGGTTAAGACAGTTCTAAGCGACAGTTATCTCTGGATCCCGAGTTCAATCCTGAGTAGAGGCAGTTAGAAAAATAATTAACATAACTCCTACCCTTGCTATGGTTAGCGGAATGAGAACACGATACACCCGTGGACTAAATAAAGGGTTAGGTTCAAATTTCCGTGATGGCTCTCGATTACGACAAGAAAGTTCCCGATTACCACAAGAAATTTCCCGAGTTCGAAAAGAAGGTTCCCGAGTTCGACAAGAAATACCTGAAGAAGGCCGGAGGGCATATCGGCCGAGACGTTGTACAAATAACAATAAAGATGAGGACAATAATCCGAATAACGCAGATAATACTAATCTTCAAGCCTCATCTCAAACATTCAGAGAAATAGTAAAATAGTCTCTACTATTCAATTAGTAATGAACAAGTCATGCTGATAGCACATATTCCCTTGCACTCACTCTCTCTTCCTTATTCTTTGTCCCTTCTCTCTCTCTCTCTCTCTCTTTCTCTCTCTCTCTCTCTTTCTCTCTCTCTTTTATTCTCTCTATCTCTCTCTCTTTTATTCTCTCTATCTATTTCTCTCTCTCCCTCTTTCTCTCTCTCTTTCTCTCTTTTTCTATTTTTCTTTCTCTCTCCCCCTTTCTCTCTTTCTCTCTCTCTCTCTTTCACCCTCTCTATCTCCATCCGATCCTAGCGATCATTGCTGTTGCATATGGCCAAAGTCGAGTTGTATTAGTTGCCGTTAGTAGTAGTAGTAGTAGTAGTAGTAGTAGTAGTTAGTTCAGAAACAACATACAAAAGTCATATAGTCAAAAAGAGGTTGTTTTTTTTTATTTCTAGGGTCGTGGGTGTTTTTCAGACAGAAGGAGAGAGACAGGGAGAGAGGAATGTCGAACTCTACTATATTACACACGTTCATGCACGCTGTTCGTTGCTCCCCTTGATATGTCACGACCGAGCTCCAACAAACCCGCCCGGCGAGAAAGAGGCCGAATTTTCTTTCCTTCCGTTTGTGGTCCCGGTGGTGGGGGAAGGTCACATCCACTTCCGTTCCTCCACAGAAACCTGGACCTCCTTTTTTTTAACTCTAGTTCCGGGGTCACTGGTCGGTCAATGGCTGGCCCCTCGTTGAGTGTTTACCGTTCAAAACTTTAACCTCACTTTGTTTTCTTTTTCTTCTCTTTCTCCAGAAATCCGATAACCGTTTTCTTTTCAATCCACAAATTCCCCATAGACAATAATATTTACTGTACATTGCTCTTGACAGGTCTACTTGACTCTATCCAGTGTATCCACAGAGCTAATGAATGCATCTTTGTTGGTCGGTCAGCACTAGTAAGTCCATATATAGTAGTCCAAAGAATGATATCATTTATGAAATAGTCCCTGCTTTTTTCATTTATTCGTATTTCATTATTCTTAATTTAATCCCGATTATTCCAAAGGATTTTTAATAAACTGATATCACTGAGTGTTGCATCTACCATAGACGAGCCGACGTATCGATTCCTACGTAAATAAACCCGGTCATATATTACGTGATCTATGCTTAACGAAATCTAATTGATATTATACAAACACGTTTTAATTCACTGGTTTATTGATTCTCTTCTTTTTGTCCCTTTGTAACCGTCCTGTCGTCTGGGGCGTTAGAATGCACCGACTGCAACTCTGCAGAGGGGTAAAACTCCCCCTATGGGGCCACCTGTTGACCGTGGGTGGCGACCCGTGATGCTTAAGGATAGAGCCCAGGTGAATGAGCAGTTTATGACATGCAATACTCCACTTTGGCCCTATCTTGGGCTAGACGGGCGGTCGGAGAGGCCCCCTCCGATCAATCGGCTGGTCACGTCAAGTCCTAGCACCTATATGATTTTCCCAACCCTATTGCCCTTATGGCAAGCCCCAACCCCTTTTTATCATATGGGTGCTAGAAGGCGGTGGCTGCGGGTCTACATATCCTGGGAATGACGTTAAACTCTATCTGATGGTGAGGTTCCAGTCCTGGAGGTTTTGGGGAATGTGGAGCACCCCTTCATCACCATTGCTCCCTGGTCCACTCTGACCCGGAGTGGTAGTACCTGTTAGGGTCCCATCTATGGGTTAAATAGAAAAATGTATTTATAAAAAAATTGTATTATCTATTAAGAATTGATTTATTTCAAAACTTTATCGGCATTAAATGACCCACTGAGGTTGATATGCCGTAAAACAAAACAAACAAACAAACACGTTCTAATTCACTGGTTTATTGATTCTGTTCTATTTGTCCCTTTGTAAGTAACTGTTTCCCTTCGTCTTTGTGAACCGTGTTCCTAGCGGAGATAAAAGACGTTTCTATATTCGGAAATCCTCGGCGTTGTTTCCACAGAAAATATCCATCGTTCTTTCTTGCCTTTATAACGTTCTTTTATTTCAAGGCCTCAATTCCCAAACGAACAGATTAACGCGCATGACATGTAGCGCCAGTAATAAACATCCTTCAGCATTGTTAGTTTTAGTTTTTATTTTTTTTAATTTTTTTATCGAAAAATCTCGCCTTCACATTTTCAAAACATTTGTTTGAAAACATGAAATACGTCCACCTGACAAAGGATAATGATACTGACTTTCCACAAGAGGATGTCAACTTTGACAGAGATGTAACAAAAATACAAATCCTAAAGAATAGATCAAAATGAACATAATGCTTTTACATTTTTCAGAAATTGGCTTATCCTTTTTAACGATAAAGAGAATGACAGGTTTTGTTGTTGAAAACTAATTCCAACTTGTGGTTGTTTGTTTTTAAGAAGTTCAGATATCGGGAGATTATGGCGGATTCTTCTCTCAGCTTAATTTCTGGAAGTAATATGGGGTTCAACAAGGAAACATATGAAAATAAGACAACATCCTTGTGTATTTTTAATTCGTAAATGCGGGATGAAATATCAGTTGGAAAATAGGTTTTAAAATTTTAATAGTTTTGGTTCAAAAGGTACATACAGTCACCTTATTGTTTAACATAAGTTGGTTTCTTCGTTTAATGGAATATTGTAACGAGATAATGAACGTCCTGGCTTTTGTGAGCGAGAACTACTATATTAGAAAAGGATGAAGAAAGAAATAAGTGAGAGGGTAGAGGTTTTAAAAAGAGTAATGAACACAAAACAGTTTGACCGCTGCGTGACCCCCGAATGGAGAATTGAGTGTCAACCGGAAGTTTCGGGTATTGACCGGAACCGGAAGTCACGTGGTCACGTGGAACAACGAAAGAAAGGTACCGGCCTCTTTTTGCATTCCGCCGTCGTAGTGTACGGTTCGGGCCTCTGGTGCCTATTATGGGGTCACAGTAATTTAACAGTGTCCTCTCTCTCTCTCTTTCTCTCTGCCTTTCCTCCTCTCTGATACGAACCCACGAGACGAGCACGATAATAAAGGCTAGCAGTTGTGACTACACATTTCTCGCGTTGTAATTTTTATCAACAAGATGACCGCCACGTGCCGAATACATTTTTAGTACGGTGAATATATACACTTTGGGTACTGTGAACAAATACCACAACGTAACATATATCAACCTTTGTAGATTATTTAATGCCAACGTATTCAGTAGGGGTAATATGTAACGCATATCTAGGGTAGGAGTTGTTTAAGATCTTTTCCAAGGGTATTAGTCCGAAAGTGCACGCAATAGCGGGACTGGAGTCCGAAGTCTTTTACATAGCAGTTCAGTGTGTTAGCCACTGTGCCACTGCGACTTACTTCTGTTTAATGAATATGATTCTTACCATGTACTCTTCATCTTATGCTAGACTAAAATTATTAATTGCTATTAACAACGTGATTCTCTGTTATGTGGCGTAAGGTTAATGAAAATACGAGGAAATAAAGAATACAAGTTAATGTTTTCACTTGGTTAGTGTAGCTAAATTAATATGTATTGAATAGCATTAAATTATTTAAGTCAAAAATATATCGGAAAAAAAAAAAAAAAAAAAAAAAAAAAACAACAGTGTAGTTGATAGATTAAATTTTCAAAAAGGGATTTGAAACTATGTAACAAAGGAGAGAATGTAGTTGAGAGGCGGCAAACTCAATAAAGTGTATTAGGAAAAAATAGGTAAAAACCTGTACCTTGCTAGAGAACTATAAATCTATCGAACATGAAATTTATTAAAGTTTATCATACACAGTAATTGAGATAATAATCAATTAATGAACAACAGTTATTATTATTATTATTATTAATATTATTATTATTATTATTATTATTACTACTACTACTACTACTTATTATTACTACTACTATTATTATTATTATTATTATACTACTATATATTATTATTATTATTACTTACTACTATATTATTATTATTATTATTATTATATTATATTACTATATTATTATATTATTATATTATTATTATTATTATTATTATTACTACTACTATTATTAATTATTATTACTACTACTATTATTATTATTATTATACTACTACTACTACTATTATTATTATTATTATATTATTATTATTATTAACACAAAACTGCACCCGGTGATGAAGCCCCAGTTCTGGAGTTCTGGCAAGTGTGGGGTATCGCATCATTGCCATAACTCCAAAGTCCACTCTGACCCAGAGTGATAATACCTGTAAGGGTCTCAAATATGGGTCAAATATATCTCTTTGCAAATTATTTGTATCAGATAAGAATCCTTCATATCATATCACCATGTGCAAAGAAAATTAACAATCTATACAAAATTGTTATTATGAACGTACAATGTACACAATTCTCTAACCTCTAGGCATAAGATAACACCATACCAGTTGACATGCCGTTATAATCAAGTAGTCAATCAATCTTCGCATGGATTTTTGAAGAGCAAGATGTTGTTGGCATCCTTCTGACTGCGAAAGACGATGGCGTAGTGTCCAAAAAGATTTTTCTTTTTATCTGCGTAGCCTAGATGGGTTGATATGGAGGATGTGCTGTTGCCCAAGCAGCAGATACCCCCTCTTCACACTACCGCTGTGGTCCAAAGGAAAGGTAAGAAACCAATGCAGTTTGGAAACGGCAGTGTCGCAGGTGTTGCTGTGTAGTACTGATGTTCAGCATTACTGAATGAACATAAAAAAAATATAACAAGAACCATCCATAACTGTATGTTGTAATTAAGAAGGTTGCAAAATTGGAGCTTAGTATATTCTTATTATCTATTCATTTTCTTTCTCTTCTGCCAATCTCTCTTTCTTTTTCTTCTAAAAATGCTACGATTTGAATCCCACCATCAGATGTAGTTTATTGTCATAGCAAGGATAAACCCATTTCTAGAGTGCGGGGTATTATCTTACTGCAGATGATGTGGTCAGTGTATATTAAGACAGGGCCAATATAAGATATATGAATTTGTAGTTATAAATGCTGGAAAATATGTTACTTCAATAATGGGAACCACAAAATACTATACAGTTAAATATATTTTTAAACTCAATATTATTTGCTTGAAATTATCTCATGGTAGAATGGGCCGGGTTAGCTCAGTCGGTAGAGCGTTCGGCTAGAAACCACAAGGTTCCTAGTTCGATACCGGTCCCCGCCAACTCAGCGTATGAGTAGCACAGGGATCTGTGCGGTAAAGTAAGGAGCTGATGGTAGGTGTGGCGCTCCACCTCAGATGCTAAAACAATCTCCTTGGTCTAGCGCTATTGAAAAGGGGATAGACTCCCTCGCTGACTGGCTGTTACCGACTTTAGGCTGCCTCGTTGACTTTACTTACTTACAGGAGGATTTATAAGGTTAAGTCATTTACTTTCTTTTGTTCCTTTATCTTTCTCTTTGCTGTCGCTTTTTAGTCAGAAAAAATTTGATTTATACTAGATTTCCATCCTTTCTCCTCCTCCTCCTCTTCCTCCTCCTCCTCCTCCTCCTCCTCTTTTTTCTCCTGTTCATACTGCTGTTGCTTTCTATTCTCCTTCCACGTGCTTTCCTTCTTTTAGCTTCTCGACTGACTGACGCCTGTTGACTGAATAATTCTCCCTGGCACGGCAAGCGGTGTCTTTTATTTCCTCTCCTTTGTACACAATGCATCTGTACTATCAAATGGAAGGCACCTCTCCTCCCTCTAGCTATTTCAATTGTCGGCATGCCAGAGAACACAACAAATACTACACTCCCTGTCCCTGGAACGATCGTAATAACTTTTTTAGCCCACTGTCCACACCATAGTCATTGTTTACCCCCACCCCCCACCCCAATTTGCTGTTCGTGCTTTTCTGAAACTGCATTTACAACCCTTTTGGGACTTAATTAGAACGGACTATGGAAAATTTCAGTTGAAAAGAAAACGGTAATACAATTTCAGGTTAAAAAAAAAAGAAAAGGAGAAAAGAAAAGAAAGTTTAAAAGATTCTAAGCACTCGATGTATGTCAATGACCCCTGAACTAGATAAATATCGGAAGTCCCAAATTGTCTGTAGAGGAGCGAAAACGGATATTTCATTTCCTCCTACCCGGCTCCACAGGCAGAAGAAAGGGGACTGGCCTGTTTTCGCTGGGTATCTCACTAGGAAACAGACGTCGGCCTTTCATTTCGTGCTTTTTTGAACTTTTTGGAACACTTTGTTTTTCCTATATATATATATATAATATATATATATATATATAAAGGCATGTTAACACATCAGAGTTTATTTTAATTAATTTCATTCATTATATATTAATATTTATATTTCTTGTGTATGTAGTTTCTTTAATGTGTTTTTTTTTTTCAAGGAGTTTTATAATATCAAGTATTTCTATCTGATAGAACTGATTTGAAATCAAACCTATTTTACCCATTTATGAGTCCGAAAAACATTAACAATTCCATATGTTAAATAGGCCAGTTTAGCTCAGTCAGTAGAGCTTCCGCCTAGGAACCACAAGGTTCTAGTTTCAATACTGGCACTCATCTACCCGATGCATAAGTAGCACAGCTTGAATCTCTGTGATAAATTGAGGAGCTGATTATAGGTGTGGTGTTTCACTTCAGACAAAAAAACAATCTTCTTGGTCTAACGCTAGCCATAAGTTGCAAGATAGTGGTAATTAATGGAATTTATGACAAACAAGTTGTTTCCTCTCTGAAAAAACACACAAAAAAAAAAACCGATCAATCGAGAAATAAGCAAGCCCTTTTGCGTCTGCAACACACTATTCTTCCGTTTGTTTAAAAAAAAAAAAAAAACTACCTATGTTATACGTTGCTGCTTGTATTTAATCTATTGTTGACCGACTTACTACTATACGATCTAAGCCTTTTATTGCGCTGTGACAACGCTACACTTCTAGTAAAAAGTCATCTTGTCTGTTAAGGAAGAGTTATCTCTCCTAAAACTTTCCATTGTAATTTTGGAAAATTTGCTGTCAAATATCTCTTGCACTAAGAAAAATGTATTTTAAAATACCAGGTTTTCTTGGAGGAAATAGAAAAAAATCCATTTGAAAATTTTGTCAATGAGTAATGGACTTTGGTCACTAAATGATAATAAACTATGATTTACTGATAAGAATTTGTGGAAAAATTTATAAAATACATGTTTTCAAAATGCGATGAGAAAAATATTCACATGTCATTTTTCCCTTCTTTTATTTTTTGATCTGAATATATTTTGTAGAATGCAACATCTCGTTTCATTTATTTGAATTACTTTTCTTTTTGTGTGGACATTAAATTACAAGAAGAAAGCAAAATAATCTATCTATACATATATACAGGGCAATTGGTGCTTATGTATGTCCGGATGAAATTACGCAATTGATGACAAAGTAAATACACATGCACATTAAAAATCACCGGTTATTGCTTTTTGTCCAAAATGTATGAAGATTTGAATTACATTCGAATATATTTGATAATTAAATGGTACTAAAAATCTACTTTAAAATGTCCAGCATTTATGAATCTCAAAATTAAACAAATTAATGCACCATATGATTTACCCCTCCCCAATACCCAGGAGACACTGGGTAGCAGCTTCTAGAATTGCATCATTGCTGATAAATATCTGAACGTGAATTTTGGTTGATGTTAGAATTGTGTCTAGGGAAACCTTCATTTAACGTAAGATTAAGCAGACCAGTCTTGCATATCAGTTATTGTGAGTTCGATTCTAACCGAACTCCCCATATGTACCAAATTATGTCAAAACTAACATTTGATTTTGTGGCGAGGGAAATTACGCACGGGATGTGTCAACAGTCGTCACAACATCCAATCTTCCTTTCCATCAAGATCGGAACCTATCTGCAACCCGTATCAATTAGCGCCGAATACCGCGTCCCGTCAACACAGATGCCTGCCACCGGGAGTGCCACATTTATATCTTGGTGGGGAGAAGGCTGGCGCTGATGCCTTGTCCCTTAGCTCGTTTCCCAAACAGTCCGGGTTCCAGTGCTCACATCCGCCGCACCGGTAGCACCGCGTTTCGAGCTTTCGGTAGTCCTTTGCGATGTGACCTTTACTGTTTCACCTGTAACAGGTCAAAATAGCACTGGGGTCACTCCTGGTATCACTGCGGTGTGATCGCAGGACTGGAACTACATCCTGGCTTTTGTCCTTAGTTTTTGATAGCACTCTCGCTCTTGCTATCAGATACACCATAGTCAGGGTTTCGAAGTTTTACACCTGTCGAAGTCCGATGGAGATGGTGTCAGGGAACCCCGTGACGAAAGTCAGCTTCGTGAGCCTTTTCAGCCCAACTGCCTCGAACCCAACCATTCCAATCAACTGACTGATTTTGGTGACGTAAACGTCCACGTGTTCGCTAACCCACCTTACCATGGTCAGTTTTCTGTACGCTGCGAACGCATCATCCGTGAAGGCCTCCTTCAATCGAGCCTCGATCGGTTCTATCCTTTTGGTCGTCCTCCTCCATTTCCATATAGTGAGCCAGTGCGTCACTCACCAAATATAATCGTAGCTGTTTCGCCTCATAATCCACCTGCTGAAGTTTTGCCACTAGCCCCGCCTTCTTTAGCCACACTACTGTAGCATAATTGGTGCGCCTTACCCGGGGACACCATATTTGTGGCCTTGTGCCAGACACAGAGAAACCTTAATAGGATGTAGCATGATTCTCAGACCATACGGGTGTGGGCGAGCAAGAAGATAATGGAATTCTCATTATCACCTGTGACTCGGCTCGATAGCCAGGAAGTCTTGGATTTTGCTATTAAAATTTATTTTAATCGGTTTATCAGAAGAAAGGATGGTTGACCCGTTGACCTCTTAAGTGACACGTGCAATTTGGTAAAACAGAACATTCGAAAGGCCCCAAAAGATTCTAGAAAGCTCCACACCCATTTCTATGTAATGAGAGAACCTTAGATTTTAAAGACAGTCGGGCTACGGAACTTGCCAAGAGCAGTCGGGGTTGGCAGTTTGGCCGAGTTAGTTAGAGGCGAGCTACTGAGGTCCTGGATCGAGGCTGGTGTCGCTGAAATGTGAAGCCTGGAACGAAGTTAAGAGCATTATTAAAAACATATTGGTTAAGGAAGCCGACCCGCTCTCTCTCTCTCTCTCTCTCAAGACTTGCAGTGAATAAATTTATGAAAAACAATTCCATCGTCATTTCGTTACTACGGGAAAATACTACGAATGAATTGTGAATGAAATGATATTCTTCTTACCACTAAACACCCGTGGAGATAGTCCATTGGCCGTAACGAAGAGCATGCGGCCTGTGTACATTGATACTCAGTTGATACTCATCCGCTGACCGACGACCAAAGGACTACTAGATCTGTGTGCGCTTGTAAACAAGCCAACGTGCCATCCCCTTGATACACGACTGTACAAGTCCTAATAGTACCGTGTGTTTTGAAGATGCGGTGAGCCCCATAACGTTACGTATACGATTGGTAGTGTCGTGAAAAAGACACTACGTTACACTACCACGTCTCCCTCACCGGAAAATGGGTTTATAATATCGCTGCTTATGCGTACCTTCACTGCCATGGTAATATTGACGAAATAAATCGGACTGCCGGATCTTTTCATTGAAAAATACATTTTCCCAACTGCCAAAGTCCTTGCTAGCTGCAACATTTTTTTCTAGCAGTCCTCAGCCAAAGCTCACTCGTCTCTACTTCCTCGTCGTACGTCAGTGTTTTCACCAGCAACATTCGAACGGAACTGTCTCGTTGTGGGAAGGTAGGCATTGAATAATCATTAACTGCCCTGGCTATTAATCGTCCGCAACAATCCCCCACTGATCTCATTTTGCACGCCAGACATGTTCGAGCTCGCTTTGAGCTACTACGCGCGCAATTTCTCTCGCCACAGATTAGTTCAGTGTTAGTGCCTAGGGTGCAATGCTTAACCACATAATTCTTATTTCTCATGAGTGTCGTAATGT
Organism: Doryteuthis pealeii; assembly: GCA_023376005.1. Lineage (NCBI taxonomy): Eukaryota > Metazoa > Mollusca > Cephalopoda > Myopsida > Loliginidae > Doryteuthis > Doryteuthis pealeii. Next base: position 15,134,003 of record CM042146.1, read on the forward strand.
TGTATTGCCTGCTACCGGGCTTCAATGAAACCACAGACACATGTATATAAAAATATGACCCATCTTTATTTTTTCTGTTTGTGGGTGGTGAGGGGCGCGGAACGTTTGGTGACGGGAGGCGACGAGTGTTCACAATGGAAATGCCCAAGGGGTTGGTGACGGGAGGCGACAAGGTTATGCTCACAGCTGCTCGCTGCGGACTGACTCACTTCGAAATCCACTAACCTTTATATACGATAAATATATCCACGCATTTTTTTAATCTTTTGATCTGATAACGGACAGACTTTCTTTTTTTAAAAATATATTTCTTTCTCTTTCTCTCTTCCTCTTCACCGGGAGACTCCTCTTCCGTTTCCCACTTTTTTAAAATATATTTCTTCATCTTCTCCCTGCTTCTTGACCGGAAGATCTCTCTTCTGTTCTCCCTTTATTTTTTATATATATTTCTTTATCTTTCTCTTTTGTCTCCTCACCGGAAGATTCCTCTTCCATTGCACGATATGCAACAGTAACCATACGTATGTAATGGACAATTCCGTTATCATTATGAAAGAGAAATAAGAAAAAGGACATGCTACAATGAAAAAATATAACAAGAAAGAGCGAAAAGAAGAAAGAAAGAGAATACGGGAAATATGGTGAGAGTGATGGGTGCTTGAAAGCGATAACGCTAATCTGTCTCAATTGATTATAATAAAAATTTGAAAAGAAGGAATGAAACAAAAATGAGAGATTTAAAGCAATGTTATTATAGTTTTTTTTTTTTTACATATTGAACTATATTGCAATAGCTCATAAGTAAACATATCAAACAGTGTAATAATTGAATTATCATACTGGGGTATATCCACAGGTCCTGCTACTTAATGTGTATTTCTAGTTCATAGGATTTGCAACTAGATTCAAACACTTACAAGGGGTGAAATAGTTGCTGGTCCACAGGAACATAATTTAAAAAATAGGAAAATTATTCATAATGAAAGGAATATCTGAAATGTGAGATACTTCAGCGAAATGTCCGATGCAGATTACATAGAATTATATAATACGATATTTGACGAACAGGTAAGTTCAGACATGTTGGGAAGGTTTCTGTTTTTGTTGGTACTGCCTCACCTACAGCCATCTATCACGTGGTGTATAGAGAGGAAATTAGAAGTGTCAAGCGAAAACTCATGTCTTTTGAGACGGATTTTAAGTCTAAAAACGAATGTCATACGATGTGCATTGCTTGGCGAAATGGCCAGAAAGGTTATTTCCAACTCCCGGGAATTCCAACCTCAATAGGTACGACTTAATTGCCCCAATGTACAAGAGAAAATCCTATTTCTCTATCTCTCTATCTCTTTATATATATTCTCTGTCTGTCTGTCTCTCTCTCCCGCTATATATATATATATATATTATATATATATATAATGTGTGTGTGTGTGTGTGTGTGTGTGTGTGTGTTTGGGCAGCATTCGTTCATTTATACATGTAGAATAAACAAAAGATACATCTCCTGTTTAACAATTTTATTTTGACCTTTTAGAGTTTTCTGCCCAACTTTTTAATATTTGGGTGGAATTTCGTGGATAAGTCTATATTTTATTATCAAAATGATGCACCTCAACCCGTGTGAAATATCTAAGTTTTTATGTAATAAAGTAAGTAAGTAATGTCGACGAGGTGGTCTAAAGTTGGTATCAGCCAAGCAACGAGGGAGTATATCCCCTTTTCACTAGAGCTAGATCAAGGAGATTGTTTTTGTTTCTGAGGTGTAGTGCCATACTTACCATCAACTCCTCACTTTACCGCACAGATCCCTGTGATACTCATACGATGAGAACAGGTATCCA
>CM042146.1:15140846-15168346 GCA_023376005.1 Doryteuthis pealeii
TACAAATGCACAACTTTCTATTTGTATAAATTATATAATAGTCGCATATATAAAAAAAAATTGTTCTATGTAAGCACAATATTTTATAGATATTTAATTGCACTGGGGAGTGGGGAGGGAAGAGAAAATGATGACTGATAGATGAAAACTATTTAGATAGAAAAGTAAAAAGTAGTTACTCCGATACTGTATGGTGAATTTTCTATTCTCAACAGGCAGACCGTTTATGACGGGTAAGGTATTTTTTTCTATATATCAAAATGTCGATAATAAATTAGGCCTGGGGCATGAGGCATCTTTTTTTTTTCTTTTCAAGAGGGAGAGTAGTTTCATATTCATTCGTCAACTTCAGACGGACATATTCATTTCCTGTTGTTTTGTTTTGTTTCGTTTCGTTTTGTTATGTTTTGTGTTGTTTTGTTTCGTTTCGTCTTTTCAGCTAGTTGAAGTCTATTTCGATTTCTTTATTCACCAACCACATAAAGCATGATATTGTCGGCTATTTCTATCACATTCAACGAACAATACACTTTTCTTAAATTATGGAAACTGCCGTGAAAACTGCAGAATAGATAAAATGAATGAATATCAATATCAGTTTATTCACATTCTGGCAAATTTCCCAAGTGTTTTTTTTTAACATCTTCAAATTGAAAGCTAGGCACAAATACTCTCACCTCAGAAAATATTTCTATGTATCTAAAGCCAAGTTTCTTAAAAAAAAACGCGGCCATGTCATTTACGCATGTGCACAACAGAAAACGAAAAGCACATTTTCATGAAACTCGGCTTTTCAATTCTGTACGTTCTATGTTAAATGTGAGTGCTTACATTTTCGATAACTATTTCTGTAATTCATTGATTTTCAGATTTTTTTAGCATGAATATGCACCCTCCAGCATTAGTATTTATGTTTTAACGTAATGAAATATATTGAATCAGAAAGACTACCGAAATTAAATAAGACAGGATAAAAAAAGATTACCATTATATTAATTATATTTTAATTGGTTTCTATTTAAAAATCATTCATAGGATTGATTTTTATACGGTGAAGAAAAGAACAAATAACATAATATGTCGGGTGTCGGGGATTTATTACCAACTCAACCTCGGCATTTTTGTCTAAACTTGGACTTTCTCTACCAGACAAGAGGAAATACGTAAAAAAGATTCAGGATAAAGCTCTAACCGCATCAGCGTGGATATGGCAGTCTTATATTGTGACATCAAAGCGACAAAGTCTGGTGGAATCGTGAGATACTGCTGGGGCGCTCTGGGTTAGTGGTAATGATACTTTGGTCCCGAAACCATGCCTGAACCCAGAGTCATCATCTGATGAAGGCTTTGTTGGTTGCAATGCTACTGTGTAAATAGCAGTCATTGTATGAAGATTAGAGACCAACAACACTAAATATTTATTTATTAAACCCGGTTTTGTTAAAACCAGTATACAAATTAACTACACCATATATTATGTAAACCTATATTTATTAGTGATGTATAAGACACATTGCATTATTTTAAACGCACTGATAACATTGGCTGTTTTGAGAAAAATCTAACTCATAGAGACATCGTTAATAGATAAGATTTATTCTATTCTATGCATTAATGATTTTGACAATAAATTAAATACTCATTGATACATCTATGGGTATTGTTATGTTAGCAGTGACGTAGTTTCAGTAACATACATTTGACACCAAATCTCTATTATAATAAGTTATCAATATCATCATTATTATCATCAGGTCACACCGACAGCACGGATCTCCATCAATCTTACTCGCTATCTGTCCCTATCGGCCGTCGCCCCAGGAAAACTCTCTCCACGGAATCTAACGTCCGTGCAGAGCTGGTATGTCCATGTGCAGGTGCTCATAGCATAATGTCACTTATGGGGTCGTCCATTCTTCTGCAGCTGCGTCCACTATGTATTGATCGGTTTACCCGAAGAGCCTGTATGATAAGAGGTTGTGCCGTACACCTGTTTCTTTCTGGGACGATGCTTCCAGTATATCTTTAAGACAGTACGCAGCATCGTTGGAAAGATCCGATCAATTGTTTTCTTTAAGCGTTTCTTTAGCGGTGCAGCCGTACAGTAGCTCTAGTGTTGTATACTGAGGTTTTCACTGTACCAAATCAGCATATATGTTCTATACCCTTTCTTACTTCTTACTCTGGTCGTATTTTCTTCTCGTCGGCTTTGGTTCTATCTTCTAACATCTTGCGTCTTGGTCTGGAATCTTCTAAGGTCTGGTCTTTCTTGGGGACTTCGGGTCTGGTCTTCTATGGGGATTTCTCCTTATCAGAAGCCCTGTGTCATTGTTAGTTTTTAGTAAACACAAGACTTCGATTTTCTTTTAATGTTACTTTATTTGGTAAATCCCCAACACAGACATAACATAGCGCGCGTATGCAGAGTTACAGTTTAGACAGAACATCATGGCCGACTGCTCTGTCTGACGTCCACTACCAAACTAAACTAAAAGCTCCTTACTATTCTTAAACCGGAACAGGTTCTTCTATGCCTTCCGGTTACCACGATTTATCCCCGGAAGGCAAGGTGAGAGTGAGGTCAAACGCCGTCACTCACTTTCAGGGCCATCAACTGCACTGATCGCCACCATATCTCTATACTACCTTACATAAGTATGAAAAGAGCCATCCCCTCAGAATTACAGGGGATTGACAATAATCTTATGCCACCGCATAGATTATGTAACACTAGTATGTCATTAGCTTGAAAAGAATTTTGCTCTAAATTATCAGAAAGATCAGGTGTATATCCAGTCAGTTATGAAGGTGCGTTTTGTAATAGTTTCCTATAAGAAATTGACACAACAAGACGAGTTTAATTACTGGACGAGGCTGTTTGCATTTCATATAGCGCTAATACACTCGGAAAAGTCCAACTACTCTTGTAAAATACTACACGACGTTAATACTTTATGCCCTCAGACCACGGCGCTATAGATAAGTCTCAGACGTATACAAGGAGACAGCTCTCGATACAGTCGAGAACGAGTCGAGTTTTTGTGAACGGTCAGTCAAGAATATAGCTCACCGCTACTATTCTGGGTGCGTGGGGTTTCAAAGCGCGTATCATTTAGGCGGCTTTTCTTCCTGGTAAGAGATACTCAATTTGTTAACCCAAACAAATTATCTTTCTGGGTCGAGCAAAGGTTGTTTTTATGAGTATCACAGCGCTGTATTGTTGATATAGCGTTTTGTTTGATTCTGACAGCGGTTCATTCCTATTTTTCTTAGTGACAAAATGCAAGGGACACCGTAATTTCTTTAACTAAGAAATATATTTGTCGCTTGGCATTCCCAAATTTGGTTTTGTAGAAGTGATGCATGGGCATCATGGTGAAAGAGAGAGGAGGGAAGAGAGTAAGAGAAGAGGAAAAAGTAAAGAGAGAGATAGACAGAGAGACCGAGAGAACGCGAGAGAGAGAGAGAGAGAGAGAGAGAGAGAGAGAGAGAGAGAACAGCAGAGAAAGAGAACGAAAAAGAAAGAGAAAGATAGACAGACTGAGAGAGAGAGAGAAAGAGATAGATAGATAGAGAGAGAGATAGATAGAGAGGCGAGAGAGAGGAGAGAGAGAGAGGAAAGAGAGTGAACAAGAGAAGAGAACGAGAAAGGAAAGATAGATAGATAGATCTGTTACTCGCTACATGGGACAGTTGACAACCAACGCTAATAAACACAAACGCCAATTCTATTACGGTTGTTTATTTCACACGTCCGTTCGCTTCACTTCTTAGGAAGGACAAAATGTCATCCATATTGACACAGATCTGAGTCACAAAACTTTTGTCCTTCATGTAAATTATCAGATATGACACACGCCTGACATTCCGATTGAAAATAATTATAAAACCCCCTATTGAAAGTAAAACACCAGATGGCCTTATCTGAAAACTGAGACATGGGCTATATGGCCTTAAGGATGGAGAGAGACAATTTTACTTAAGTGTGCATAATGAACTCACTTCTTTGGGATGCACACAATTAAATTTTTTTTTTTTTTTTTTTTTTTTTTTTTTTTACCAAGCCAACTGAGAACAAAATCGCTAGGAATTTTTTCTTCTTCTTCTTTTTTAAATCCGTAGACACTTCAACAAGAAAGTTAATTTTCACTGACAAATACAAAAACAATAAAAATCCGTACTCACTCTGCTACCATTTGTTAAACTCGCTACATGGGGACAGTTGATAACCAACGCTAATAAACACAAACGCCAATAATCTATTACGGTTGTTTATTTCAGTCCGTTCGCTTCACTTCTCAATGTTCAAAGTCGTTGCTAAGAACGCCCTTTTCACGAAAAGCATGGGCACGCGAAAGTGGTTTCATAAAAGAGAAGTTCTCTTAAAGAAAGATAACCCAAGTTATCTTTCTTTGTTCCATGACATTAACATTAATTAACAAGATCGACACATCAACAGACCGATTGAACGAAAGAGAGGAGAAATGATAGATAGATAGATAGAGAGAGAGAGAGAGAGAGTGAGAGAGAGTGAGAGAGAGAGAGAGAGAAAGAGAGAGAGAGAGAGAGATTTATCGGTCCGTATTTAGTGAGTGTTTCAGCCCTGTCTAAGTGGGACCTAACTCTGTCTATCCTCCGCTGTACTAATACGATCTGTCATCTGCCGTATTATCCCGACTCTGCAACTTTCACAGTCGTGGCCGTGACCCCATCTCATTGTTTTGTCTTGTCTATCCTGACATAAGTAATCGCTCAATTTTGAATTTCCAGAAAATCCCAAAACATATTTGAATCTCATTGTCTGTTGGAAGCATCATAATATCGCTGACTGGATTTTTTTTTCAAATAAAATTTCCCAGTCACCACACCTTGATATTATCGATTTTAATTTTAGTCAAATCATGGTCATGCCTTTTTCTGTCGTCATAATGTCTGGATATTTAAACAAATTATTTAAATAAGGTTCTTAAAAATGGTCTTTATCGATTATTTATTTCAATACAAAATGGGAAAAAAAGACTTAGTATATTTACTATATATTTGATTTTAAATCAAACTTTTTTCCATTAACGTATTTCCTTTGCTATATTTTCTTTACCCAGGTCACTGAATACATTATATTCTCCCTCTAGCTAAGGTTAATAGTAAGACAGATTGGGCTCTTTAACCTTGGTTAGGCAACCGATCCTAGAGAAGGAAAACTCTAAAGTGTTAAACTCTGTAATAGAAATTGACCATGTGTCACGTCCTGCACGTACAGAGATGTTGATATATATATAACCAGTATTTTGCTAAAAATATTTTCATTATTTATTGTCTTTTATTTTGTATTTAAAATTGTGGTGAAGCAAGTAGCGAGAGATTATTTTGGATATTACTTAACATTCCTAGCCATCACATCAACTTAGCTATGTAACTCCTTAGCTATTCATAAAAAATTTTAAAATCAGGTCCATTAAAATTTAAATTAGGTCAAATATTCCCTTTCTTAGAAATCTTACAAATGATTTTTTTTTTTTAATTCTCCGGCCCTATTTAAAAAATTAATTTGCTTTGCAAATTCCCTTTTTTCACGATCAGAATTATCTACACACAGCTCAATGGGTGATGCAATTAATCACGGTTTCTAATATATATATATATATATATATATATATATATATATATATATATATATATATATATATATATATATATATTAATAAGTCATCCACAGACACGTGTTTCAGCATTTCACGCCTCTTCAGTGTGGCTAGACACAACTATTTTTGGCTAGGTTCGAACTCAGACTGACCGTATGGTAGCCCGATATCTTATCCTCTCGTCCATTGACAGCTGTAGCGGGGACTGGTGTTTTTAAACTATTAAGTACATGGGTTTATTTATTAATATATATATATATGAATAAATTATATATATATATATGTGTGTGTGTGTGTGTGTGTGTGTGTGTGTGTTTATGCACCCGCTGACAGTTCTGTTTCGACGTATCACGTCTCATCAGTATGGCTTAATTTAGCCGTACTGATGAGACGTGGGAAATATATTAGGGGAGAGAGACTGATGTATGGAGAGAGTGAAACAGAGAGAGAGACAGAGACAGATATTCTTTCAAAACGAATCCAATGAAAGCAATTGAGTGATACATTTCAGATTCACCAGTGTTTCATTAAAGCCTTAATCATTACAGATGACATTGTTTCACTGATAAATTACATTTAATCAGATTTCCCTGTTGTTTTATTTTTTGTTTTCATACACATTGTGTTTGCTTATTATTCAATACAATCACTTTGAACCAAAGAGCAAAAACGAAGATTGTTGAGTGAACTTTGAAATTTAATAAGACGTCACCATTGTCTAATTGTCTGATTGAATAAGATAAAAGTATTAAAAAAAAACCTGAGCGTCAAATGAATAAAGAGAGACACATTCTGGAGAATTGGATGGATTTTAAGAAAATTATCAATGACCAAATCTCAAGTGTCCCCATTTAAGATAAAATGAAGCAATTTACTTTGGCTTCACAACTCAGCACAATTGCATGGCAAATCGGTTTCAATTTATCTTTATCTGAATAAAAAGATTACGTACAATGAACAAAAGTATAGAAATATATTCGTAGATTGTGTAATTACTTTTGAGTAATCGATCGACTTTATAGATAATGTTTGCACAAGAATATTGGCAGAACACACATTCTTTTTTACTTCTCCCTTTATCTTTTCTCACTGTCTTTTTTACTCTCTTTTTATATCTCTTTTTCTCTCTCTCTCTCTCTCTCCTCTCTATGTCTCTCTATCTCCCTCTCTTTCTCTCTGTCTCTCTCTCTTTCTCGCATGCACACGCCCACTCACATGCACAGCAAAAAACACAAAAAACATACACACACACACACACAAATATATACAAAGACATATACACAACCAGATAGATAGATAGAGAGAGAGACATACAGACAGACAAACAGACAGACAGACAGAGTCAGAGACAGACAGACAGACAAACAGAGAGAGAGAGAGAGACAGAGACAGAGACAGACATACATACAAACAGACAGAGAGAGAGACAGACAGACATACAAACAGAGAGAGAGACAGAGACAGAGAGAGAGAGACAGACTGACATACAAACAGACAGACATACAGAGAGAGAGAGAGAGAGAGAGACAGAGACAGAGACAGAGACATACAAACATACAGATACACAAACATACACAAAGACATATACACAAACCAGAGACAGACAGACAGACAGACAGAGACAGAAGAGAGAGAGAGAGAGAGAGAGAGAGAGAGAGAGAGAGAGAGAGAGAGAGAGAGAGACAGACAGACAGACATACATACATACATACAGACAGACAGAGACAGGAAAGCATACAGACAGACGGATAGAAACTGAGAAAGAAGTCAGGGGAGAAAAATACATCTATTTATGTGGGTGCCTGCATATAGATGAAGGGAGTTAATGATGATATAAATCCACACAGAACGATTATACGTACACATGCTTATATATGTATATATATATTGGTTAGGAGGTTGATTTAGAAGGCTATCACAATGCAGATGTAAAGAAAAAAATAATAATACGGTAACAATGGTGTTGTGTGTTAACCTGTATTTAATTCTTGAATTTTCGAGATAATATCTCTTTTTTAAAAGATCACCGAGATATTATCTCAAAAATTCAAGAATTAAATACAGGTTAACACACAACACCATTGTTACCGTATTATTATTTTTTTCTTTACACCTGCATTGTGATAGCCTTCTAAATCAACCTCCTAACCAATATATACACAATGCTTCAAGCAAATTATAAAACTCTCTTAATATATATATATATATATATATATATATATATACATTTAAACATACACACACAACACACACACACACACACACACACACATATATATATATATATATATATATAATATATATATATATATCAGTTTATTTTGCAAAGGAAATCTAGAAATCTTGACAGTGAGCTAAACGTCTATATATTGATAACAGGAAGCGCGTGGTGTAATGGTTAAAGTCATAGGAAATGGACTCGTCGCCCCGAATTCAAATCCTGGACGTGGTAATTGCATTTCCTTTAGCGCTAATACCCTTGGGAAATGTATGAATTCTACTCTCCCTCCAGCTATGGGTAAATAGTAAGGCAGGCTGGGCTCTTTCTTGGTTAGGCAACTTGTCTAGAGAAGGAAAACTCTGAATTCAAACCTGTTAAACTCCGCTTAAGAAATTGACCTTGTGTCGCATCCTGCTCCTGCGGAGGGGCTGGTAAATATATTATAAATATACTAGCCCAAAATAAAACACCCTCCGAGTGGTGTAAAAATAAGTTTTTAAAATATATTGCCGGAGGCGGGTGGAAAATTTAAATAAGATGTTTAATATTTTTTAGAAATTATTTACTTACTAAAAACAACCTAATATTCATTCCACTCCACTGAGATATATGTTTTGTTTTATGAGAGTAGGGATCTTCCAAAACGTTTCTAAAAAATTCTGATCTAATTATTCAGACTCAGAATCTTTAGAGAAAAACTATGAGTAAAATATATTTTGTTCAGATTTTATAAAATTAAGGGGCGGGTAATCATGCTAGTTAAAAAAAAATACTTCCCCTAATATATTCTTGGAAAACTATTTTAAAAATAGATTCTTCTAAAGGTAAATAAATATAAAAATGTTCGTGAAAATTTGACAATTAATTGATTTTTCATAGAATTTTAATATTTGTTTACGCAGTAATGATACTGACTATAAGTTAAATACTCATTGATAAAGTTATTTAATTCCTGAAATAACTGTGACGTAAACAGTGACATAGTTTCGGTTACAGATAAATAGAGACTGAATCTCTATTGTTAACACACACACACACACACACACACACACACACACACACATATACATATATTGATAGTCGTGTTCCCCATTTGTATAAACGTTGTCATCATGCAACAAGCTATGATCTTGATTATCCAACTAATTTCTGTCACCTCTACAAAATAATGGAGACTTTGGATTTTATTCTAAAGAAAGTAAGAGAAGAAAAAACTGTTGAGTATCTGGCAGCCATCCTTCGTTTCAGATGTAATGAATAAGTAAGCAAGCCAGTAAGAATCCAGTGTTAACGTATTCCTTGTAAGTCCTTCGTCAGAGATAATCCAAATGTCAATGAAATAACTCAGATTTGTGGCTCTATTAATACAGCAGAAACAGCAGCAGCAGTGCCAGTGATTGGACAATAGAAATCCACCCCAGGTCACGTGGTAGTCAATGAGTCTATATCTAGGAGTGACCATTTGCCCCATGCCTTATATCAAATATAATTCAACAAAAACTTCCGCAGAAAAGAATATTATAAGAAAGGAAGAAAGTAAGAGAGTAGGGAAAATATAGAGAGAGGGTGTGAGCGCACGAAAGCAATAATGCTAATCTGTTTCAATAGAACATAATAAAAAAAAAAGATAAAAAGAAGGCAAGAAAAGAAGATTTTGAGATAAATCAAGATTATTATTTTGTATACCCTTCTTCTTTACTTACTTCTTTCTTACACTATTCTTCTGTCCGTCTTTGGAATCTTATAACATCCTGTCTTGGTCTGGAATCTTCTAAGGTCTTGACTTCTCTTGGACTTCGTGTCTGGGGATTTCTCTTTATCAGAAGCCCTGTGTCATTGTTAGTTTTTAGAGGTAATAGCACAAGACTCCGATTTGCTTTGATCTTACTTTATTTTTAAATCTCCAACCAGACATATGCGCAGATTAAGACGGGAACGCGTGTAACGCGACTTACCCTTCCGTCGAGTTCGGCTGCTAGTCTCTAACTGACTGAAACTTACTTACTATCTAAACCGGAAGAGAGGGTTCTCTCTACCGGTTCTCACCGCTATACCCAGAAGATAGGGTTAGGACTGAGGTCAAGATTGTCACTCAATGTTCAAGGCCTTCAGCTGCACTTAAAACGCCATATTGTTTTTACACTATTGCACATAAATATTAGGTATCTAATAATTATGTAACAATTATACCGTTTACATGTACCGTGAACTATTTTGCAATAGCTCCGAAGTAAACATATCAAACCTTGTAATAACTGGTCATCTGTTTACATGTTTTTAAATGATTCTAATTTAAAATTGAAAAATTGAAAAAAAAAATTAATTTTTACAAATTTAAAAATAACTACATTTTACTGATGAATACATATGCATAAAGACCATGTCACGAATAATTGTTTGACATGTATTTATATTGAAATAGTACAGATATAAATACAGTTATGGAAATACGGTGAGGAAATTAATCCGACAATATGAGAAGAAAATATTTTAAAAATATAACAAACACAGGATGTTATGATCAGGGGAAACAATTTCATGTGTCAATACTTAAGCATTTCGTTATATTGTACCATCTTCAGGACTTGTTAAGTAATGTTATGTGAGGGACAAAATGAAAGATGTTAAGTGTATAGTGATTGTGTGAATATATGCGCGTTTGTTTACTGATCATTGCATGTATCATATTCACGCATTCACTATACACTTAACATCTTTGATTGTTTCCCCTAATCATAACATCCTGTGTTTGTTATATTTTTACGATATTTTCTTCTCAAATACAGTTATGTAAAACTTTACAGATGAAAATACAATATGGACGTCTTTCAATAATCTGATATAGCACGTTAATAGAATGTCTGAGTTGTTTTTCATCCTCATTTACTGTTCCAAAATAATCATTAAGGAACTAAAAATACATACATACATACATACAGACATACAGACAGACAGACACACACACACAATACATATATATATATATATATATATATATATATATATATATATATAATATGTGTATGTCTGTGTCTGTCTGTGTGTTTGTGTATCTGCTTATCCACTCTGCTACATTCGTATGTGTGCATTGTGCATATCATATTGTGTGTACATCTGTGTGTATGTGCTTAACCGAATTCACTAATCACACACACACACACACACACACACATACATATATATGTATGTATATATATATATATATATATATATATATATGTGTGTGTGTGTGTGTGTATGTATGTATATGATTTCATCGGACATACATGCATACATAGATACATACAACCAGGCAACACAGCCCTTTATATATTTATAGATTACAATCTGTATGGTAATCGCCTACGACATTATTTTACATAAGAATTTTGCATATATATATATATATATATATATATATATATATATGGTGCGTGTGTGAGTGGGTGTGATGGAGGTGTATGTGTATATATATATATATATATATATATATGTGTGTGTGTGTGTGTGTGTGCACGTGCGTTTGCGTGTGTATATGTTGAAAGATATAGGGAAAAACGATTTTACATATTCCAAAACGGAAATACCGGAAGTCCTATGAAACAACGATATATATTTGCACATTTCTGGTCTTGCAACCTTCCAAGCGAAATATATGTAAATCATTTTTTAATTACGTTAATAATTTATTATGTCTGGCCTCATTCTATTTCTTTCTTGAGAGTGTAGCAATCTAATCGCACAGTCTAAATTGTTCGTATTTAGATGAGATTCCAGCCAAGCGGTGCCGGCGGGATCAGGCGGGCTTGGATGCCAAACTCATATGTCTGCCAACACTGTAATTCACGAGTTTTTCATTAAAACTAAATTAAGACTCTCAGAAAGGAAAAGGCGGTTACAGTCGCCCCAAAACACATACACACATCGCCAAAGATGATTGCATCGAGTTAAGTTATTGCCAAATATATTTGATTAACCTTTTTACCAACAATATAAACTTATTTTGTTGTCATTTTTAAACATTTTTCTTGCTAGATTCAATGTATTCTGTACTAGAAGCGGCTATACATTGTCAACTGGTAGATGGGTACAAAACCCGGTGTATTGATTTATTTATTTGTGAGATTTACAGATACTGGACAATTTCAAGTAGAAATTCAATGCTATTTCTATGTATATTTAAATTTTTAAATATACTAGCAAATATATGCACCCTCCGGGTGCAAGTATTTAAGTTTTAATGTAATAAAATATTGTATTAAATTAGAAAGGCTAATGAAACTAAATAAGAATACAGATAAAAAGATTTGAAACAGAGGGAGTATAATAAAAGATTTGAAACAGAGGGAGTATAATAAAAAATGGAACAACTGAAATTTACTCTTCCTTCACTCTCGTCTTTCATTGTTATTTTTTCTAATTTAAGTATTTAGTTAAAAGAGGAAGTAAAGAATAAAATGACAGTTATTTTATCTTGTTAATGGATTTCATTTAAAATTCATTGAAGAGATTTTTACTTATATTCATTAAAATAAAACCAAACAGTTAGAAATCAATAATACTAAGCACATATTTATTAAAATCGATTTTTTAATATTAATATGCAAATTAGCCTTCCCGTTTACACTGTAAACCGCTATTTTGTTGTATATATAAATACAGTTGCATGTTGTCAGTATGTAGACGTAGTTAACAGTATTAATAATGTAAGACAATTTTATTAATAAATGAGGTTAAATAAAAATAAAATCATGGAGAATGTGATGTCAATAACTAAGAGAATTGTGACTTGGGTAGGAATATAGTTTCGGTTACAGACAGAAAAACACACAATCTCCATTATAATAAGATTTGAATACAAATCAAATCTTTATAGTTTTTGTACGTAAACCAAGAATCGGTGACATTTAATGTGTGTATATATTTACTTTGTCATCAATTGTTTTATTTTCGTAGTTTCATCTGGACATGATGGCAGCAAACTCGCGTTCAAATATTGCCATTGCTTGATATAGTAACAATAATAATAATAATTTTTAAAAAAAGAAGAAAAAAAAAGCTCAACAGTTCAAACAATATAATGGTGAGCTTCAAAAACATATAAAGGACAAGACATGTATTACATATCAAGCAATGCCTGTGCCTGAAGCTTTTTTAAGTGAGGAAAGGCTTTGCACAGAACCAATCCCACTCTCTAAGTGACTGCCACATTTGAACCAAAAAGAAGAACAAGTCAACATCATTGGCTGTAGCAGCCGCCGCAGGTTAAATTTTGGAGTTTTCCTTCTCCTAGTCACTTGCCTTGACAAGGCTGAGGAATACATCTCTCCCGGTGGTTTTGCTACGCGCCTGGATACCAATCCAAGTATTTCTACGTCCCCCGTATGTTATTTGCTAGATGGCCGTTGAGCGAAAGGCTTCATCCGCCCTTTGACAGGTTTTGTTTTTCATCTAGACATACATATATACATTCATACATACCGACTGCCTTTTATATAAGTACTGGAAGCGGCTACCAATCGTCGCCTGGGTAGAAGTGGGCAACAAACCTGGTGTATTGATTTGTTTCATTTTGAGATCTACAAATGCTGGACATTTTCAATTAGAATTTCTATGCTATTTCTATGTATATTCTAATGTCTTAATATCTTCGAATATAAATCAAATATTCATACTTTCGCACGTAAAGTAAGAACCGGTGATATTTAATGTATGGATATGTTTATTTTATCGTTAATCGACTTCATTTCGTAGTTTCAACAGGGCATACATACATACGTACATACATACATACATACGTACCAACTGTCCTTTATATACGTATAGATAGATTACTATTGATGTAGTTCTGTATGGTACTAGCCCACGACTTTAATTTTCATAAACATTTTGCCTGGGAATTATCTATATATTAAGATAGTTTAACTACTTTTATTGTATACTAGCTTTCTTTACTTCTATTATTCTTCTGCTCATCTTTGGTATCTTACGTTCTTCTTCTAGCGTCTGGACTTCGTCTTGGGGACTTCGTGTCTGGTCTTCCATTGGGGATTTCTCTTTATCAGAAGCCCTGTGTCATTGGTAGTTTTTAGATAGTAACACAAGACTTCGATTTACTTAGATCATATTTTATTTCGAAATACCCACTAGACTATCTGCGCAGATTGAGTACGACAGTGCGCATAACGCGACTTACCCCCTTCTTGGTTGGGCCGATACTGAACTAAAACTCTCTCTAATCTAAACCGGAAGATGGTCTTCTCCACCGATTCTCACGGTATCCATCGGAAGGAGGATCAGGACTGAGGTCAAGCCTTGTGATTCAATCCTTCAAGGCCACCGGCTGCAATTATAACTGATTGTACTGTACATAAGTATTAAGAATCTAATAATTATGTAACACTTTATCTTCAGGATTTGTACATAAGTATTAAGAATCTAATAATTATGTAACACTTTATCTTCAGGATTTGTTGGGCGTCATGCTAAAGTTAAGTGGGATTGATAAACTATCTATACATTGACTATCTTATTGAGTTTTCTTTTAATAAGTATTCAACTTGTTTATTTAACTGTTCGTCCTGTATGTTAAATTGCTGTTTTTCTTTTAACAAGGATGCAGCAACAGACAGGAGTGAATAGAAATGTGCTGTGTTGGAGAAATGAGTGAACATGCCGTCTCTGTTAATTCAATGAAAAGCACAAAATAGTGTGTGTGTGTGTGTGAACATCCCGTAAAGAGATAGAGATAGAGATAGACATAGAGATAATAATAATAATAATAATAATAATAATAATAATAATAATAATAATAATAATAATAAAACTGTGGAACATGAAGATGGAGGTCGTACCAAGTGTAATTGGTGCCATTGGAACGGCCCCCAAATCTCTGGAAAATAATTTGGGTGAATTGGAAATCAGAAGAAGAATCGTGAACATCCAAACTACAGCACTGTTGGGATCGGCTAGAATATTCAGAAGAGTACAGGAGACCTGAGGCGACTTGTTGTCACTCAGCCTCCAGTGAACCACAGGCTACGACAGGTGTGATAAACTAATAATAGTAATGATAATAATAATAGTTAAATGCACAAAGTCCTCTTGGATTTTGTGATACTGACTGATCACTAAATCCCAGATAGAAGACCTAACCCAGTTTTAATCAAGATGAAAAAGTTAACTTGCTCCAATCTCATTGATTTTGCCACCCAAGCGAATCACAGAATGAATATTAAAGAATGTTTTTAAAAAGATAGACAAATAATTGAACCTTCTCAGAAAACTGAAAACAAAAAAAAACTGGAACATGAAGGTAACAGTCGTGCCAAATTATCAAATTTCGATAAGTGGTGTATAGAAAGCACATAGTCCTTCAATTAGACGCCACGTCACAAATAGAAATTTAAAGACCTTTAAAAATCAACAACAGTTTAAATGATCCCGCTACTTAATAATATAAACGTATAAAATACTATAATTTGGTAACTTATGATATACGAGTGGGAGGCGCGTGGTCTAATGGTTTGAGTCGTAGGAAATGGACTCGTCAACGGGAGTTCAATTCCGGAACGATGCTGTTGGCATTTCACATAACGCTAAAACCCCTGGGAAGGGTATGAATCCTACTCTCCCTCCAGCTATGGATAAATAGCAGGGCAGAGGGGACTCTTTAACCATGCCTAGGTAACTAGTCTAGTTGAAGGGAAACTCTGAATTCAAACCTGTTAAACCCCGCTTAAGAAATTGACCTTGTGTCGCATCCTGCTCGTGTGGAATGGTTGGTAAATATATATGACATACAGGTTTGAACTGGTTAATAATCCTGCGGAAGCAACGAAGAATATTCGTTGTACAAAAAGTTGATTACAGTACAATGAACAGATGATCAGCATAAAGTACAGCGAAGTGAATCAGGTAAAACTGACCGGACGATTAAAAAATATTTCGCTTGGCTTACAAGATCTTCGACAATCAGGGAGGTAAAGTAGGTCATAAAACGTGGATTACGAGTTCGCACTCCAAGCTATAGAGGCAAATCCGGGATTAGCACTCGGAGAGTGTACATATTTACTAACCCCTCCGCACGAGTAGGATGTGATACAAGGTTGATTTCTTAACCCGAGTTTAAAAGATTTCAATTCACAGTCTTCCTTTTCCTAGACAGTTTTTTTTCCGCCAAGAATAACTCCGATAAAAAACTAAGTCCTTATCTGCTGAAACACTCAATGCTAATTAGCAAAGAACAAAACCGTAGACAAAGCTCCTCATTGTGTCTTTTCTCTCCGACATAGTGTGCAAAACACATTCACCTCCATTATATATGATGATAAAACCGTTGTTATAGTTAACGGTGTATTATCTCATTCTTAGATTTGTCAGCAACCACGGCAGCTCATTTCCGCTAATCTTTCAACCCGTCACAAACACGCTCTGGCTAAGTTGCATCGATCCCAAATTTGTGGATCAAAAGAACACGACATGGGCACAGAACATATCGAAAAAGCAACTAGCCGGAGACACATGTGGTAGTCACGGAACTAAGTCATCCTATCAAGTAACGTGACTGGCATTGGACCACAAGGTTCTAAAATATTACAACATTTTGACTAACCCTAGTAATAACTTATAATGGAATAATATATTTTATCAGTTCATCAAACGATTACGTACTTTAATATCGTACAGCAGAAGAAATATAATCGTCTGAACACTATGCCATTAACTTCAAATTTTTGATATAATCTAAAATGATAACGCAGGAAGACGCAATCTCTGGTAATAAACTGTTTTCACCGTATTGTTCCCAAGGGTTAAAATACAAAAGATATATTTGTTAAGCCTTTTGTCATATGACTAAATTTCTTTCGAACTAGACATCGATTTGGCTAACATACAATTATTGTCTAGAGACAGATTACAACAATTTGCTTCGTTTTTTTTTTGTTTTTGTTTTTTTACTTTTGTTTTCAGATAATTTACTTCAGAGATAACGTTTACCTTTCATTGATTTTGTCTCATCATTTCAATATTCTCCCTGTCTACCGGGCTTAAAATACGCCAACTACATTATCTGCTGAGGGGTAAGATCTACCCCCTCCAAGAAAAAACAAGTGGTGTCGTGGGTATTAACCCTAAGCTGTATCCGATAGTGAGAGTCCAGTTCTTAATTCCTGATGAGGGTAGAGTACCATGGGTTTAAGTTGGTGGTTTTTCTGTGAGATAAGGCTTTTGATCTTTTTTGGTGCGTGTTGCTACCGGTCTGGTTTCTTGTACGCCCAATTGCATGTGGTTCTTCCTTCAGCTGGTTGTTGACCAAAAATCATTTAAAAGAATCGAAAAGAAGAGATAAATACAAAATATACTTTTAGGGGTCAGACTTCATTTCTAGGTTCACAGTTATTTCTTGAGGAGGTGCTTTTCTCCCGAGCCAGGCAATAACTTTGTACCCAGTGAGGTCTGCGTTCAAAAATAGTGGAATGATCTTTTTTTGGTAGGAACGAGGCTTTTATCTTCTGCGCAGGCTCAGAGGGTGCTCCCTGTTTTAGGGCTCCATGGAGATTGCTATTTTTTTTTATTTCTTATATTATTCTATTTTAATTATATGTTAATCCCCACGGTACATATTAATTGCTGATACCACAAATCCACTTGAAAAAAAGTGCCAGTAACTGTTAGAATTCATTCAATTGGGTCGAATATATGTTTTTGATAATTAGTACTAAAATAGGAATTGATTGGAAGCCGTGGTGTAAAGGTTAGAGTAGTAGGAAATGGATTCATCGAACAGAGTTCAAATCCTAGACGAAGCCACAGATCAGATAGTGCTAATACCGTTGGGAAATTTATGAATCCAACTACTCTCCCTCCAGCTATGGGTAAATAGTAGCGCAGACCGGAATCTTTAACCTTGGTTAAGCAACCTGCCTAGGAGAATAACAACTCTGAATTAAAACCTGTTAAACTCGACTTGTGTCGGTCACTACTAGAATAGCTTCAGTCCTACTTAGTGATCTTAAAAAAAAGGAAGATGTGAAATTATAATTGTGTGCAAATAAATGATTAAACAATCGCCTGGGCATCGATACCGGTCCTTGCCAACTCAATTCATGAGTAGCAAAGCTTGGTTAATCTGATCTGTGTATTAAAGCATCTGGGAACTGAATATAGGTGTGAGCTCCACCCCAGCAAAAATTATCTCACTAGTCTAGCGCACCCGAAAAGGAGAGAGACTCCCTCGATGCTGGGATACCGACAATAGCCTTTACTAGCTCGTAAGCGACGTACTACTGTGGAAGCCAGCACATGGGCATGCTAATGTGGGCCGCCCAGCCAGGACCTACATTGACCAACTATGTATGGATGCTGGCTGCTGCGCGGAGGAGCTCCCAGAGTCGATAAATAATAGGGAAGGATATTCATGTATATCCGTGCAAACTGCGCGACATGATGATGAGGAGGATTATTAAGTAGAATTGTGTCAATACTTAATCGGTCATTTTGTTTAACCCTTCTGGGTTATTTAATGACAAATTTTTTTTGGTATATATGACTTTTAAGCGAATTGCTATTAGATAAATATTTTTGTTTATTTTTTCAAATTGGTTAAGATAATTTTCATCCACTCCATGTGTATCAACAAATTGGCAGAAATAATAAGCTGGTGGTCGATTCTAAGCACCTATATCGCAAAAAGGAGGCGCACGATATAATAGTTAGAATAATAGGAAATGGACGGGGCTCTTTGCATTGTTTAGCTGAGGTGACGATGGATACGCAAAACCAGATAATCAGGATTTACACTTTTGCATTTTATGTTTGATGATTTGGACGGTCTCATATTCACCCTGAGCATGTTGCAAGATGATAACGGTCGTAAAACTAAGCAACTCATGAATAACAAACACAACTGGTTAGCCGTATAGATGAAGACTTATTGATCTAACCGGTAACTCTGAACGCTAGAGTCCAGACGCTCAGATCTTTTTATTTATTTAATTTTAATGTTGATATAATTTAAATCCACACACATGTCTCTCTCTCTCTGTCTCTGTCTATGTCTGTCTGTCTGTCTGTCTGTCTGTCTCTCTCTCTCTCTCTCTCTCATATATATATATATGTGTGTGTATGTATGTGTGTTTGTCTGTGTCTCTATGTGTGTTCGTGTGTATGTGTGTGTGTCTGTGTGTGTGCCGGTGTCTCTCTGTGTGTAGTGTATCTGTGTATACTTGTGCATCGTTATGAGTATATGTTTATCTCCTAAATTCGGTGTGTATATTGTCATTACATAAATATAGATTTGGATACATAGATATATAATTGAATGTGTTGCTAAGCAGACAGTTATTTGGAAACTGTTTAAAAGTATATCTGATATTGACTAGAAATTCACATATTTTAAAATAATTTCCTTTCTATATTCCACCTGTATTTTCCCTACAAGCATTTCCTCTATGAAAGGAAGATAAATCCTCACACCCTTGCTATAATTAGTTTGTTACAATTATAATGGCCGATTGAAGTGCTCGGTTTTGAAATGTCATTTTAACATAGAATTTGTTGTTTATTTCAGGTGAATTTTTGCATATATAATAATTAATGTGTGCTCAAAAATAAGATTTAATTTATATTCAGATAGACAGTATTTTTGAAAAATAGGGGCCTTCAAAGTTGGACACGCCTAAACATGACCTTCGCCTTCCTATGCTGCATGAGTTCAAGTTTGGGCACAATGCATCCGAACCTGCTACCAATATCAACAAAGCATGGGGAGATTAATCCACAGGTGATCGGACTGTACGAAGGTGGTTCCAGAAATTCCACAGTGGAGATGAGAGTCTTGAAAATGAAGAAGGTAGAGGACGGATATACAGTCTTGAAAATGAACAATTGCAGGCAGTTGTTGCGCAAAATCCACGACAAAGTGTCAGAGAAATGTTTTAGACACTTGGTGTCAGAATTGCAACAGTTTCCCGCCATTTACAGAGTATTAGAAAGGTGAAAAAGCTCGATAAATGGTTTCCCCATGAGCTCAATGAGCACCCACAACTTAGGCGGTTTGAAATGGGCTCGATGCTCAGTTTGCGTAACACCAATGACCCCTTTCTTGACCGAATAGTCACTTGTGGCGAAAAGTGGCTACTTTACGACGGTTGTCGTAAAGGATCCACTTTTCCCAACAACTGCCTGCATATTTAGTTTCTTTGTTTAATGGCAGATCAACCTTCGTAGGTTATATAATTCCAAAGCCATTCTTATAGAAGAACCTTAGTGGTACTATTTAACCCATAGCTAGAAGGATGAGAGGGTTCATACCTTTCTCAACGGTATTAGTTCAAAATAAAACATAGATCACCATCGAATAAAACATAGATCACCATCATTAGTTTTTCAAATCGTGTATCTGATCATCGTCACCAAAATATTGTGTTTGACTTATCAAAAAAACAACATTGAAATCCGGAAGAAATGTTAACATATGATTATTACTCTTTTGCTACAAAATATATAAATAAGATTGGATTCAACGCTAAACTTTAAAAAAACAGTAACCGAATCTCTGTTGCTGACTAACTATTACTCCGTCGCTCTATTGTGTAAAAGTAAAAGTAAAGTCGTCGGGGCAGCCTAATGTCGGTATCAGCCAATCAGCGAGGAAGTTTATCCCCTTTTCACTAGCGCTAGACCAAGGAGATTGTGTTTGCATATGAGTTGGAGCGCCACACCTACCATCAGCTCATTACTTTACCGTACAGATCCCTGTGCTACTCATAATGCTGAGTTGGCGAGGGCCGGTATCGAACTAGGAACCTTCTGGTTTCTAGCCAAACGCTCTACCGACTGAGCTAATTGTGTAGTCCGTATTATTTATTTGTTTAGTCGGACGAGTCCAACTTACTTGTAGGAGAAACATCTTCCTTTAAAACACAAAGTCCTGTGTGGGCCTATAGATTCATAGGGGTTCACAGGAGCTGAATTTTCGAGTTTGCATTTTTAGCTCAGTCGGTAGAGCATTCGACTAGAAACCACAATGTCCCTAGTTCGATACCGGCCCTCGCCAACTCAGCGTATAAGTAGCACAGGGATCTATGCAGTAAAGTAAGGAGCTGATGGTAGGTGTGGCGCTCCACAGATGCTAAGATAATCTCCTTGGTCTAGCGCTAGTGAAAAAGCGATGGACT
Source organism: Doryteuthis pealeii (assembly GCA_023376005.1). NCBI lineage: Eukaryota > Metazoa > Mollusca > Cephalopoda > Myopsida > Loliginidae > Doryteuthis > Doryteuthis pealeii. The sequence continues at coordinate 15,161,870 of CM042146.1, forward strand.
CCCTCACTGATTGGCTGATACCGACATCAGGCCGCCCCGACGAATTTACTTACTACTTATAATCACGTAGACTAGTTGCCAGCTATCGTACACTTAGCATAATGCCTGATTGGGTGAGATGACCTCTCGTGTTTTATCGTTTACTGGCAACCACTTCAAAACATACGGGCCATTTAATTGAACTAGGAGACTGGCTCTGACAAAAATATTCAGTTCTTTTTCGGCGTAAAAATAATATTTGAAATATTCCGATCCCCGCCTTTTTATTTTTTTTTTTTATTTAAATTTTATCATAATCCCCACATACCACAATATGATAATTTAATTATTACAAAGTTTGAATTCAATATGTAAAAAGTATAGTAATCTTATTTAACTCTCACTCTTTTGTCTTTTTTTCATCTTTTCATTATGTTCGAGAGAAACAGATTAGCGTTATCGCTTCTGCATGTTCACCCCTACTCTCTCTCTCTCTCTCTCTCTCTCCTCTCTCTCTCTCTCTCTCTCTCTCTCTCTTACCCTACTCTTTCTTTCTTATATTTTTTCTGTAGCACGTCCTTTTTCTTCCCTTTCTTTTTCTATAATAAAAACGGAATGGTCCATTATTTGACTGAAGTGACGACATTCATTAGAAATAAAAATTCGGCGGAGAAAGTAACACCAGATAATCAGGATTCACATTTTTGCATTTAATCTTGAACGATTTGGACGGTCTCATTTTTTAACCAGAGGGTGTTGCAAGATCCTAACGGTCGTACAATGAAGGAACGTGAGTATTAATCCCTTAATTAAGCCCTCAGACAGGAAGAACCCTCTGGGCATACGCAAAAAAAGTCCCTTTCTTATGCGTCAAGAAGAAATATCGATGATTCAAACAGAAACCTTACTGGCAACACATGTTATTGATTGGCTCAGGGGAAAGTCTCAGCTGAAAGAAATAGCTATGAAGGCAGAAATAACGTTTGACACTTAAAGTAACTTTCGCCTACATCTATTCTTTGCTCTTCCTTAATTATGTTTTAACTCGACGATAAACAAAAAGAAGAACTACATTTAATTAAAAAAAAAATGTCATGAGAAAGGAAGAAAAGACAAGACAAGTATTGTTTTTAAAGGGGGTTTATTACAGTGCAAAGGTTTTTTTCTCTAAAGCATTATGTTTTTAGCTGTCTTAAGTCATAATAATGGGCTTTAAAAAAATATACCAATAAACAATGTGTCAAAATTGAAAGGCAGCCGTATGAACAAGCGGATTCCCAGCCCCCACAACCAAAGCGCGTCAGGATATGTTTGGCCTGTGCGACGGGGAAGAGTGTGGCGAGTTGCTACGGATATTCGAACTCACTACCTCCTCGTAGCTGAGGTACTGTTAGCAGAGACCAGGATGAAGTATATCCGAATTTGCATAAGCGCAGACGAACGAGCAGAAATAAGACGGACTGTCATTGACACAGTGAGTGAGGAAGAAAGTGTTTGGACGGCAAGTGAAATCTGACGACTGCTATTTGAAGTGAGAGTGGCGTGTTCGGTTGGGAAAGGAATTGCATTTCGTTTGCTGGAGAGACTTGCAAAGGATTGATATTATCTCGAATCTTTGGACATCGCACATCTGATTGGTTGTTAGTAACAGTGATTAATTGTAACATCTTGCAAAATCGTTATTTTCCTATAAAGAAGTTGTTGCTCAAGATATTTTGGCTCACACTCCTATTGAATACGAATAATTTTCTGATTTCTTTTATTCATAGATTGGACCCTAACATTTACTACAGCTATCATAGTGGATCTAAAAGTAATGAAAATTAATAGATACACACTCTCCACCATGCAGTTCTCCAATAGATGTTGGATATTGTACAAACGGAAATAGGAATTTCCGGCTGAATTAAAAAGAGGGGGGATGACGAAGATAACAAAGGACTTTGTCCTGGTGGTAGCGAACAAAGAAAACGTGTAGGCGTTTGAGAGATACAAAAGACAGTACGGTCAATGGGGACAGTCAGTCAGATAGGAGACGGCGAACAGAGCACAATGAGTCTGACCGTCGACACGGTCGAGCGCTGCTGCGGGCAGTGAGGCTCGCCCACCCCGTTCACCCCCCGATCGCCAGCCTGCAACATTCGTAGTACCGTTTGTCCAGCTCGTCCACCCACACGCACCCACCACGAGGGGAAAGAAATAAACGTTAAAAGTCCTACTACTACATATGTCTATGTGTGAATCTTTATACTCCACTACTAACACATACGACCCAGCAACAGTATATAACATGTACGATTTTGTGGCCCGAGTCGAGCGCTATGCAACATAGACACCTACACATAGACACACCGGGCGGACTAAAAAACTGCAACAATTAGTTCTGTGTGTATTCTGGATGCCGTGCCGAAGACCTACCAGGAGCGATGACCTATAGGGATGACTGTCGAGAAAAAGTCATGCCAATCCATGCTGACAGTAGATGATGATGATGATGATGATGATGAAGAAATATGGGAGATAGGAATCGTTAAGATATTTTCCTCATTAAATGAGGCTGTAAATATCACTGGAAGTGAATAACCTGAAATAAATCTCGTTTTAATGTTTCTATCATCTCTTGGATGAGATTCTAGAAGATGCGAGACAAGCGATCTCAATATCCAATTTTAAACAATTATGTTCCTCCGTAAAATGATCAATAATAAAAGAAGAAGAAAAAAGATGATCTGATTTTGTAAACACAAAACCTAAAATAGAAAATAATGAAATGAAAATAAAAATAAAACAACGTTAAAACAAAGACATTTAGCTCAGTGAACGTTACGAAAGATCAGATTCGTAAAAGTCTTTAAAATATTAGAAACGTCTAAAATTGCTCTAAATTTGATATCCGAATACATTCCAAGCATTAAAATTAATCATGCTGACGAAAATGAGAAAAAAAAAATGAAATAGTTTCAAACCGAACGATATAAACGGAGATTACAATCTATATGTGCCTATTAAGAAATAAACGTGAAATAAAAAAAAAGCACATTAATATCAGACACAGGGGAGGCGTTGGTGATGAACAGTGTTTGCAATTGAACAATTTTCTCGATTTCATACCCAATCGTCCAGGGGCAATTGGGAAATTTAATGAAACACCATTGATTTCCCATCATTTTAGTCCGTCAATCAACCAGTAACGGAGTAAGGGTGCGGAGAAGATTCCCAGAGTGTCGTAAACGGAACGGATCGTAAGCAATCAGGAAGGTATGAAAATGCGGAATAAAATGAGTCGATATAAAAGAGATATTGCTATGCAATAAAAGACGTATCCGGATATATGAGGCAGAAAAAAAATCAAGAAAACAATTTCAAGGGATATTAGTATATTTTCATCGATTCTAAAAGCAAAACGATCATGTCTTAGTTCGCTCCCATTAAATTTTGGCTGGATCATTTACATTGATCAGATATACGTGTAATATAATTGTAGATTCAAAGGTTATCAATGGGGTTTCTATATATGGATACATAGCAGATACAGTGAGGAAAATAAGTATTTCATCTGATTTGGCACCTTACAAAAATAGGAACGGTCTACAATTTTATGGGTAGGTCTTGAAATTGAGAGATAGAATATAAAAAAAAATATTAAAAAATCCCATCATATTAATTTTTGAATATTTATTTGTATTTTATTGAAAAATAATAGCAAAATATAATTCAGTATTTGGTGAAGAATCCCTTGTTAGCAAGCACAGCAGCCAGACTTTTCCTGAAGTTGGTTACCAAGATTTGTTTACAGATCCCCGGGGAGATTTTGGCCCACTCCAATTTGGAGATCCTCCCTGAAAATTATAGACCGCAAACTCAGAAAATCAGCAGGGGATGTAATACTTATTTTCCTAGGGACGGACAAAAAAAATCGGATAATACCTGTTTTAAAAGCGAATTAAGAATAATTAAATCATCATTTAAGGTTAAACTTTGTCTAAATCGATAAGTAGTAACATAATAACCATCATTAAAAAAAGAAAAATATAATTACATATGAAGTTTATTTTTAAAAGATTTAAAACTATTTGCTTTGGTCAATTTCGACGCGATACGCCATTTTGTCTGTTTTTCAATGGTTTTAGGCGCTTGTTTACAATTTTAACGAAACATTTGGGATGGAAAATTTTTTTACCAAAAATCAGGTAATTATCAGATTTTAATGAAATTTTTAGTATTGATTTAATAATTAATGAATCTTATAATGCATGAGTTATTTTATTTCAAAACTTTAATTTAGTATTTTTTTTAGTATAGATTGATTTATTTTCTCTTTTAAATTAGGGAGAATAATGCTAAAAGATGTCCCCTTTGCACAATGAATAATTACTGGCTGAATTTATACTAGGATGAGAACAGGAAATTTAACATGATTTAGCATTTAATAAAGATTACGAAGTATGTAAATAAAAAGCCATCTAATTGGTTTATTGATGAATGGTATATACTCTTCATAGGTTAAATGTTAAGTCTGTAGTTTATCTCTTTCAGGTTTACTTTTATGTCGATTTCAAATCTTGTTCCTTTAATCAAACAAAACACTTTATTTACTCTTTTCTTACATGGGTTTTATGCTGTAGAATGGGGTTATAAATACTAACTATAATGTAGTATAATTGCATAATCTTCGAAAATGAATTAGTATACTTGATTTAAAACAACCGTCCTTTAAAGAAATATAAAGTGTACTTATATATAGCCTCTATTGGATATATATACCGGGAATCCTCGAGTATAATCCGCATTTATTCCCCGAAATTTAAAGGTCAAAATCCCTAGTGCGTAGTATATACGAGGTTAAAAATGAAAAAAATATTTTCTAAGCAATATCCGAGTCTCTGTTTGCTGTCCGATAATGTTTATTTAGACGTATTTTGTGATGTCGGGTGCGAAAATACCTTAAAATACCTTGCCTGAAAGCAATGAAGTCATAAAAAAAATTATTAAAATAAAAGTAATTAAAAGTAATTAAAAGTAATTAAATAAACATTTATTAAAATAAAAGTAATTAAAATACAAATTTATTAAAATAAAAGTAATTAAAAGTAATTAAAATAAACATTTATTAAAATAAAAGTAATTAAAAGTAATTAAAAGTAATTAAAATAAAATGAAAGTATTTATTAAGATAAAAGTATTCAGAACACATAATAATATGTAACTAAAATAATTTGCTAACATATCTACATTCCCATATAACAGTTAAGAACATAATTATTCTATTACGCATTCACGGAAGTGTTTGTTCGAATAAAGAACGTTGCCGTATACATTTTTACAAAACAAGGGCTTTATATAGACCTCCTTGAGTTACACTAGAGAAGGGGTGCGTATTATACACAAGGTTTAGGTTTTACAGAGGTACAGCCCCTTAAAAATCCCCTGCGTATCATACTCAAAGGCAGACTATACTCGAGGCTTTGCGGTACTCATTTTTGTCTGTTTGAAATCCCATACAATGATGATTCCATTATCTCAGAACAGATCAGTGTACTTTAGTTCAAATATCAAATGAAAATTAGGCATTATATTTATTTCAAAGAAATCGCAGCTTAGTATTCCATCTAGGTTTCGTTATCAAATGCTTTGTTATCAAATAAGACTGTATTCCGGCAGTGTTTGATTAATCTTAGTTCTCTCTCTCGCTCTCTCTCTCTCTCTCTATACATATTATATATATATATATATATATATATATATTATTATATATATATATATATACATATATATATATATATATATACAAGGTGTGTCATAAAAGTATCGAGATTGAAGCTGTATTTACCAAGACAGAAATGAACAATGAATAGAACGTTAATTCTTTTCAAAATGCAAGGTGTGTCATAAAAGTGCCGAGTTTGAAGCTGTATTTACCAAGATAGAAATGAACAATGAATAGAACGTTAATTCTTTGCAGAATACAAGGCGTGTCAAAAAGTCAAAAAATTCTCAATACTTTTTAGACACACCTTATATATAAAATATAATAAAGAAAAACTTAACAGTTTTTTCTTTCTTATTGAAAGTGTAAATATTGGTCTGTATATAATTAATTTATTAATTATCGTACGGGATTTGTAAAAATCCTTGCATAAAAATCCTTGCATAATTGTTCTCTTTTATTTATTTATCTATTTGTTTGCTATGCAGATAGCCTCAAGAAAGATTCTTTGACAGATGGATCTAATTATTCAATATAAAGAAGGATTAATATACATGTATGCTTGTCTTTCATGCTAAAAAAATAAATATATCTCCGAGCTTTGTTTGTCAATTGATTTCGTCACACAGTTGTTTCAAGTTAATTTCTTCTATCATTTTACTTATTTTTCCGATTTCATTCAGGATCTACTACTTGCTACGAGGGTTTAGTTCTGACATTTATTTATGTTCTTTTAATGTGATGAATGTTCGGTTATTCAGAAACGGTTTATGCGATCATTCAGTGATGGC
>CM042146.1:15183346-15185846 GCA_023376005.1 Doryteuthis pealeii
AGTGAATAGGTCCTGAGTTATAGAATCCTTTGGTAAGTGAATAGGTCCTGAGTTATAGAATCATTTGGTAAGTGAATAGGTCCTGAGTTATAGAATCCTTTTGGTAAGTGAATAGGTAAAGTGAATAGGTCCCTGAGTTATAGAATCCTTTGGTAAGTGAATAGGTCCTGAGTTATAGAATCCTTTGGTAAGTGAATAGGTCCTGAGTTATAGAATCCTTTGGTAAGTGAATAGGTCCTGTGTTATAGAATCTTTTGGTAAAATAGGTCCTGAGTTATAGAATCCTTTGGTAAGTGAATAGGTCCTGAGTTAATAGAATCCTTTGGTAAGTGAATAGGTCCTGAGTTATAGAATCCTTTGGTAAGTGAATAGGTCCTGAGTTATAGAATCCTTTTGGTAAGTGAATAGTCCTGAGTTATAGAATCCTTTGGTAAGTGAATAGGTCTGTGTTATAGAATCCTTTGGTAAGTGAATAGGTCCTGAGTTATAGAATCTTTGGTAAGTGAATAAGTCCTGAGTTATAGAATCCTTTGGTAAGTGAATAGGTCCTGTGTTATAGATCTTTTTTGGTAAGTGAATAGGTCCTGAGTTATAGAATCCTTTGGTAAGTGATAGGTCCTGAGGTTTGGTAAGTGAATAGGTCCTGAGTTATAGAATCCTTTGGTAAGTGAATAGGTCCTGAGATATCCTTTGGTAAGTGAATAGGTCCTGAGTTATAGAATCCATTGGTAAGTGAATAGGTCCTGAGTTATAGAATCCTTTGTAAGTGAATAAGGTCCTGAGTTATAGAATCCTTTGGTAAGTGAATAGGTCCTGGGTTATAGAATCCTTTGGTAAGTGAATAGGTCCTGAGTTATAGAATCCTTTGGTAAGTGAATAGGTCTGAGTTATAGAATCCTTTGGTAAGTGAATAGGTCCTGAGATAGAATCTTTGGTAAGTGAATATCCTGAGTTAAGGGTAAGGTGAATAGGTCCTGAGTTATAGAATCCTTTGGTAAGTGAATAAGTCCTGAGTTATAGAATCTTTTGGTAAGTGAATCCTTTGGTAGTAAATGGTCCTGAGTTATAGAATCCTTTGGTAAGTGAATAGGTCCTGTGTTATAGAATCCTTTGGTAAGTGAATAAGTCCTTTGGTAAGTGAATAAGTCCTGAGTTATAGAATCCTTGGGTAAGTGAATAGGTCATGGGTTATAGAATCCTTTGGTAAGTGAATAAGTCCTGAGTTATAGAATCCTTTGTAAGTGAATAAGTCCTGCCTTTGGTAAGTGAATAGGTCCTGAGTTATAGAATCCTTTGGTAAGTGAATAAGTCCTGAGTTCTGGAATCCTACGTAGTATAAAAAGGTCCAGTGATATAATCCTATGTTCCGTCGTCCACGAAGGTTCAAGTAGTTCTGAGTAGCTAAGATTAGATCAGCCGGTATAAGTAACAATATCAGCAGCAGAGCACTGCCAGTGATTGGCCAAGAATATGGTCACATGACTATCGCCCAGTCTATAAATAAGAGTGGGCGTCTAGCACACACCTTATATACCAAAAAATTTTGGGCACCTCACGTGGTGTAATGGTTAGCAAGCTCGCTTCGCAAACCATTGTTAGTGAGTTCGTTTCTCATTGGGAGCCCCATACTTCTGGCCTTGTGCCATATCTAAGCTAAGCTTAGTAAATAACTATATACCAAAAAATGTTGGGCACCTCACGTGGTGTAATGGTTAGCAAGCTCGCTTCGCAAACCATTGTTAGTGAGTTCGATTCTCATTGGGAGCCCCACACTTCTGGCCTTGTGCCATATCTAAGCTAAGCTTAGTAAATAACTATATACCAAAAAATGTTGGGCACCTCACGTGGTGTAATGGTTAGCAAGCTCGCTTCGCAAACCATTGTTAGTGAGTTCGATTCTCATTGGAGCCCCACACTTCTGGCCTTGTGCCATATCTAAACTACGCTTAGTAAATAACTATATACCAAAAATTTCAACATATTGCCGCATAGATTGGAGCTTAGCAGGTACTACCACACAAAATAATAATACCAGTAGAATATATTTATAATATTGTAATACACACACACACACACACAATTGAACGAAAACATTTACCAACCGTAAGCCATGGACGACTACAGGAACATAAGAAAATATAAAAAACTACTAATTTCTGCTTACTCCTTACGGAATAGAAGAATATTTCTTAAGAACTGCATCTTCATAAAAGTTATACCAAGAAGCCTGCCCACTATTTTAAAGGCGTTCAACCAAATTTTTCCGGATTATATAAAATATTTTTGGAGTCTTCTATTGAAGACCTATCAATGTCAGAAAAGTCGACCTTTGACAAAGCCAAATATTTTGGAACTTACCTACGCCAAAACAACACACACACACAAACACACACACGCGCGCACACACGCGCGCGCACGCACACACACACACACACAGACACACACACACACATATATATATATATATATATATATATATATATATATATGATATTGCATT
>CM042146.1:15190846-15210837 GCA_023376005.1 Doryteuthis pealeii
ATTTTCTCTCTGTGTATGGCTTCAAATACCTTGGAGAAATCTATAAATCATTGGCCAATGAATTCTCATAATAAAAATCATTGTCCAATACATTCTTATAGTAAAAATCATTGTCCAATACATTCTCATAGTGAAAATCATTGGTCAATACATTCCTAGAGTACAAATCATTGGCCAATTCATTATTATAGTAAAAATCATTGTCCAATACGTTTCTATACTAAAAATCATTGTCCAATGCATTCCTATGCTAAAAATCATTGGCCCATTGCCTAAAGATACGATACACGAACGCATTATGTGATTCAACAAATACTCAGGATCTGAGAAGTTGCATATATATATATATATATATATATATATATATATATATATATATGTGTGTGTGTGTGTGTGTGTGTGTGTGTGTGTGTGGAATTAAACAAAATACACATCTCCTGTTTAACAATTTGATTTTTGATTTTTTCGAGTTTTCTGGCCAACTTTTTAATATTTGGGGGGAATTCGTGGATTAGTCCACCAAAGTTCAGGTCCCGAGTACTTTCGGCATTTCGAAATGCCATAATTGTTACGTCGTCTAACCCTCCATGTAACAGATAATAACTCCATTTCACAACACATAAAAATACATTCATGTCCCCATTCTAATTTCTGAAATATTCTAACGGAAAGTACACACATTCTACACAAAGAAAAAAATAAACAAAAACACCAAATACTAGACGCTCTATACATAAAACAATACAAACCATCCTTAAACAAAATTAATTTCCAATGCAGTACACACATTTTAAAATGCCTATGACACCTTTCTCATCAATTCTTCTCCTTCCAGCCTCCACATTAATATAATTTTAAAAAAAACTGGAACACATCAACCCTGATGATGGCAAATATTTAAAAGTTGACCAGAAAACTCGAAAAGATCAAAACCAAAATTTTTAAACAGATGTGTCTTTTGTTTAATTCTACATGTATAAATGAAAGAATGTTGCCCCCCCACACACATATATATATATATATATATATATATATATATATATATATATATGCTCCCAACACCTGGTAGAGGTCTCAGAAGGGAAATTAGCCGACGGCCCGTTTCCGCTTATATTTAATACTCTCCTATAAAAATGAATGTAAGCTCTCTGGTCAACTTGACATGTTTACCTATGTAAATTTATCAATTAAATTCGCACTTGCACTTGTAGGCGGGCTGATTGCCTAGGGTTAGGATCTCTGATGAAAAAACTATCGGATTTCGATCCAGGCTACAGGTAGCCTGCTGTCTATCCTTACTAAAGAGAAGCAGAGTGACTATTGATGAATATATATATACATATATGAGAAGTAAATACACAGCGATGTGTTTATGATATGGCTTACAAAACAAAAAATCTAAGAAAGTCCGTTTGGTGTAGGGGTTAAGATGCTCGCCTATCAGCTTGACAGTCGGGTTTCGAATCTTGCACAAGGTGGTCTTCCTATCTATAGCTCTGCTGATGAGGCCTAATAGGCCGAAATGTACTTACAGATTGATTTTTCTCGATTTGTTTAGCCTTACATTTAAATAGGTATGCCCGCCTAATTAATTAATTATTAATTGATTAACTTTCAAAATTAGGTACGACTTCAATTAAGCACATATTCTCCCCAATATATATATATATTATATATATATTATATTTATATATATATGTGTGTGTGTGTGTGTGTGTGCGTGTGTTTGTGTGTGTGTGCTTGTGGGAGGGGGGAAAGAAAAGAGCATGTGTATATTTGTGCCTATTTGTATGGAATTGATAATTATTCCATAATTAATTTACATATGGATCTGAATTTCTCCTTGAATTCGTGTAACCTAAAATGAAGTGAAGATATTGAATGAATGAACGTGAAATATAAAAGGATTAGGAATGGCTGTGAAAATAATCAATAGAGATTAAGAACGCGAAGGAAATGGAATATTTGTCAAAAATGTTAAAGTTTAAGAACAGTGCGATAAAAGATTCTAATTAACTATGAGGGAATCTCTGAAAAAATGCATATATATATTGGCTCTCGAAAATATTTTATTGATATACATATTGCGCACACGCATATAAACAAACATATATATATATATATATATATATATATATATATATATATGTGTGTGTGTGTGTGTGTGTGTGTGTGTAAGAATCGAAAGGCAATTGAATCCGATAATATGAGGAAAATGAGTAAAGAAAAGAAATGTAGATGGATAAAAATGAATTTAATCGATATCACTTTAATCGATATCACTTACACATGTGTTTTGGTCCGTTTATCAAAATGTATACGTATTACGCTATTATTATTATTAAAATAATCAGATGAAATTGAAATAATGATAATAATAATAATAGGAAAAATGTAAAAATATTCCATACACAGAGAGATTTTTTTACGACCTTCATCAGAGTGAATTTTTATTTTTGGCCAATGCATTAATAAAAAGAGAAAAATTCACTCTGATGAAGGTCGTAAAAAAATCTCTCTGTGTACGGAATATTTTTACATTTTCCTATTATTATTATTATCATTATTTCAATTTCATATATATATATATATATATATATATATATATATATATATATATGTGTGTGTGTGTGTGTGTGCGTGTGTGTACTCAGATCCACCTTCGAATGAGAGCTTGTAACCTTGTCCTTTAAAATTCTGTTGACTGTTCTTGGAGCTACTTCTGCACTTCAGCGTCACTGAAATATTTTTTCCCCTCAATCCCTTTTTCATGAGGCCGAAGAGATGATAGTCTGAGTCAAACGTTATTCCAGTAACTAGGAAGTGAAATCAGTAGTGAAATAATGGCTCAAAGAACAGTCAACCGAATTTTAGAGGACAGTGATACATGCTCTCATTTGGAAGTGTGACATTGCTATTTAGAGAAATGGTGACTATATAGAGAATCAGGGATGTGATTCACAGAGGACAACCTTCATTTTGCTGGGTGATGCATGTTCCTATGTTGGTAATTATGCCTATCCTAAATAAAATGGCATTACTTTTTGATTTAACCCTCGTATATATATATATATATATATATTATATATATATATATATATATATACGAAGGTGAGTCATATATATATATATATATATATATATATATATACGAGTCAATATATATATATATATATAATATTAATATATATATATATATATATATATATATATATATATATACGAGGGTGAGTCAAAAAGTTGTGCCATTTTATTCAGGATAGGTATAATTACCAACAGAGGAATACGTATTTTTAACCAGTGTTTATTACTTTTAACTTGGTACATTGATGAAAAATACTTCGGCTGAATCTCAATTTCCAATTTTCTTTTTAGTATGGATAATTTTTGCCCCAATTTAAACAACAAACAGTTATATATATATATATATATATATATATATATATATATATATATATATATATATATATATATATATATATATGCGGGATTCATTGTCAAGATTATTTTCTATAATTATCGAATTTTATGCGATACATGCATTATAATTGCCTTCAAGCAAAATATAAATAATAATAATATATATATATATATATATATATATATATATATATATATATATATATATATGCGTATGTATATATGAGTGTGTGTTTGTTATAGAAGTGTTTCAATTTAGTTTCAGAGAGAAAAAAATAGATTTTGTGAATACATATATAATTCCAGATAGCTGTTTAGTTTTTATAAATTAAAAAAAAAAAAATGTAAATAAACACCTGTATATTTGGTTATGACGTAAATAAATTTACATAAATAAGAAAAGAATATGATTCAGGTGTTATTTTCATATGCCCCTCACTATATATATATATATATATATATATATATATATATATATATATATATATATATATATATATATATATATATTATTTGAATTGTGGGTGATTTTGTGAGGAACAGTAGGTAGAATATTTTGGCGCATATCAATACTGTCTGAAAAATGGCAGACGACAGGACATTTAAGATAATCAACTCATAAATATTTACGCAGATATGTTTTCGATTTCAAAAAGTACATTTAAAATGTTTCTCATTGCATTGGTAAAAAAAAAAAAACATTAAAAAAAACAACCTCTTCAATAAATAAAGACCACACATGTTAGTACACACTTGACACTATATCTGCATAATATCATTATACATACTAGCAAATTTATGCACCCTCTGGGTGCAAGTTTTTAAGTTTTAATATAATAAAATATCATGTTAAATTAGAAAGGCTAATAAAACTGAATAAAAATGCAGATAAAATTATTTGGAACAGAGTGGGTATAATCGAAAAATAGAACAACTTTGAAACTAACTCTTCCATCATTTTCCATTACTCCCGTCTTTCATTGGTAAATTTTCCTAATTTAACTATTTAGTTAAAATATGAAAGAATAATATTACAGTTATTTCTTCTTGTTAATGGATTTCTTTTAAGATTTATCCCCGAGAATTTTACTCATATTCAATAAGATAGAACCAAACAATTAGAAATCAATAATACTAAGCACATATTTATTAAAATCAAATTTTAAAGATGAATATGCAAATTAACCTTCCAATTCACACTGTAAATCACTATTTTGTTGTATATATAAATACAATTGCATATTATTAGTACGTAGATATGGTCAACAGTATTAATAATGTAATACAATTTTTATTAATAACTGAAGGTTTAAAAGAATGAAATCATGTAGAATTTGACGTAAATAATTAAGGGAATTGTGACTTGAGTAGTAATATAGTTTCGGTTACAGACAGAAAAACACACAATCTCCATTATAATAAGATTTTAATACGGAACATATTTCTTTCTTAGAACGTGGTTATTTACTTGGTTGTTTTGTTTTTTTTCCCGGGTGTATGTCTATGATTAAAATAAAATAAAAAGATAGGAATAGAAAAAGGCAGATAGTATTAGACACTTAAAATTTCCCTATTCTTTCACATCTTCAACGTCTTCTTTCTGTAAAGACATTGATTCAGTGACTGTTATACTGAAATTTCACACCAGCTTTCCAACATTTCAGCTGGGGATTCAATCTAGATTTGGCTTTCTTGTTTCTCTGTTTTCTCTCATATCATCTTTGACATCACCAGTATCCATGTTATTCCTCGGATTACAACTAGTTCCATAGTTTCTACGAATTTATTTTGGAAATAATTATTCCAGATACTAGTATAACAATAATGAACAATAGTATTATCTGCGTTATTCGGACTATAGTCCCCATCTTCATTGTTATTTGTTTCTCGGACTGGGAAATATTGGATACATAGCCTTGTGGATAAGGTAGTTAGGTTAAGACAGTTCTAAGCGACAGTTATCTCTGGATCCCGAGTTCAATCCTAAGTGGAGGCAGTTAGAAAAATAATTAGCACAACTCCTCCTATGGTTAGCGGAATGAAAACAGGATACCCCCGTGGACTAAAATAAAGGGTTAGGTTCAAATTTCCGTGATGGCTCCCGATTACGACAAGAAAGTTCCCGAGTTCGAAAAGAAGGTTTCCGAGTCCGAGAAGGTTCCCGAGTCCGACAAGAAATACCTGAAGAAGGCCGGAGGGCATATCGGCCGAGACGTTGTACAAATAACAATAAAGATGAGGACAATAGTCCGAATAACGCAGATAATACTAATCTTCAAGCCTCATCTCAAACATTCAGAGAAATAGTAAAATAGTCTCTACTATTCAAGTAGTAATGAACAAGTCATGCTGATAGCACATATTCCCTTGCACTCACTCTCTCTTCCTTATTCTTTGTCCTTCTCTCTCTCTTCTCTCTCTCTCTCTCTCTCTCTTCTCTTCTTCTCTTCTATTTTCTCTCTCTCTTTTATTCTCTCTCTCTATTTCTTCTCTTTTTTCTCTCTATCTATTTCTCTCTCTCCCTCTTTCTCTCTCTCTTTCTCTCTTTTTCTATTTTTCTTTCTCTCTCCCCCTTTCTCTCTTTCTCTCTCTCTCTTTCACCCTCTCTATCTCCATCCGATCCTAGCGATCATTGCTGTTGCATATGCCCAAAGTCGAGTTGTATTAGTGGTCGTTAGTAGTAGTAGTAGTAGTATTAGTAGTAGTAGTAGTAGCCGTTGTTAGTTCAGAAACAACATACAAAAGTCATATAGTCAAAAAGGGTTGTTTATTTATTTCTAGGGTCGTGGGTGTTTTTCAGACAGAAGGAGAGAGAGAGGGAGAGAGTAATGTCGAACTCTACTATAATACACACGTTCATGCACGCTGTTCGTTGCTCCCCTTGATATGTCACGACCGAGCTCCAACAAACCCGCCCGGCGAGAAAGAGGCCGAATTTTCTTTCCTTTAGTTTGTGGTCTCGGGGGTGGGGGAAGGTCACATCCACTTCCGCTCCTCCACAGAAACCTGGACCTCCTTTTTTTAACTCTAGTTCCGGGGTCACTGGTCGGTCAATGGCTGGCCCCTCGTTGAGTGTTTACCGTTCAAAACTTTAACCTCCCTTTGTTTTCTTCTTTTTCTTCTCTTTCTCCAGAAATCCGATAACCGTTTTCTTTTCAATCCACAAATTCCCCATAGACAATAATATTTACTGTACATTGCTCTTGACAGGTCTACTTGACTCTATCCAGTGTATCCACAGAGCTAATGAATGCATCTTTGTTGGTCGGTCAGCACTAGTAAGTCCATATATAGTAGACCAAAGAATGATATCATTTATGAAATAGTCCCTGCTTTTTTCATTTATTCATATTTCATTATTCTTAATTTAATCCCGATTATTCCAAAGGATTTTTAATAAACTGATATCACTGAGTGTTGCATCTACCATAGACGAGCCGACGTATCGATTCCTACGTAAATAAACCCGGTCATATATTACGTGATCTATGCTTAACGAAATCTAATTGATATTATACAAACACGTTTTAATTCACTGGTTTATTGAATCTCTTCTTTTTGTCCCTTTGTAACCGCCCTGTCGTCTAGGGCGTTAGAATGCACCGACTGCAACTCTGCAGAGGGGTAAAACTCCCCCTATGGGGCCACCTGTTGACCGTGGGTGGCGACCCGTGATGCTTAAGGATAGAGCCCAGGTGAATGAGCAGTTCATGACATGCAATACTCCACTTTGGCCCTATCTGGGGCTAGACGGGCGGTCGGAGAGGCCCCCTCCGATCAATCGGCTGGTCACGTCAAGTCCTAGCACCTACATGATTTTCCCAACTCTATGGCCCTTATGGTAAGCCCCAACCCCTTTTTTATCATATGGGTGCTAGAAGGCGGTGGCTGCGGGTCTACATGTCCTGGGAATGACGTTAAACTCTATCTGATGGTGAGGTTCCAGTCCTGGAGGTTTTGGGGAATGTGGAGCACCCCTTCATCACCATTGCTCTCTGGTCCACTCTAACCCGGAGTGGTAGTACCTGTTAGGGTCCCATCTATGGGTTAAATAGAAAAATGTATTTATAAAAAAATTGTATTATCTATTAAGAATTGATTTATTTCAAAACTTTATCGGCATTAAATGACCCACTGAGGTTGATATGCCGTAAAACAAAACAAACAAACAAACACGTTCTAATTCACTGGTTTATTGATTCTGTTCTATTTGTCCCTTTGTAAGGAACTGTTTCCCTTCGTCTTTGTGAACCGTGTTCCTAGCCGGAGATAAAAGACGTTTCTATATTCGGAAATCCTCTGCGTTGTTTCCACAGAAAATATCCATCGTTCTTTCTTGCCTTTATAACGTTCTTTTATTTCAAGGCCTCAATTCCCAAACGAACAGATTAACGCGCATGACATGTAGCGCCAGTAATAAACATCCTTCAGCATTGTTAGTTTTATTTTTTATTTTTTTTTATTTTTTATCGAAAAATCTCGCCTTCACATTTTCAAACATTTGTTTGAAACATGAAATACGTCCACCTGACAAAGGATAATGATACTGACTTCCACAAGAGGATGTCACTTTGACAGAGATGTAACAAAAATACAAATCTTAAAGAATAGATCAAATGAACATAATGCTTTTACATTTTTCAGAAATTGGCTTATCCTTTTTAACGATAAAGAGAATGACAGGTTTTTGTTGTTGAAAACTAATTCCAACTTGTGGTTGTTTGTTTTTAAGAAGTTCAGATATCGGGAGATTATGGCGGATTCTTCTCTCAGCTTAATTTCTGGAAGTAATATGGGGTTCAACAAGGAAACATATGAAAATAAGACAATCCTTGAATATTTTTTATTCGTAAATAGGGATGAAATATCAGTTGGAAAATAGGTTTAAAATTTTAATATTGTTGGTTCAAAAGGTACATGCAGTCACTTATTGTTTAACATAAGTTGGTTTCTTCGTTTAATGGAAATTTGTAACGAGATAATGAAGGTCCTGGCTTTTGTGAGCGAGAACTACTATATTAGAAAAGGATGAAGAAAGAAATAAGTGAGAGGTATAGGTTTTAAAAAGAGTAATGAACACAAAACAGTTTGACCGCTGCGTGACCCCGAAAAGAGATTGAGTGTCAACCGGAAGTTTCGGTGTTTGACCGGAACCCGGAAGTCACGTGGTGACGTGGAACAACAAGAAAGGTACCGGCCTCTTTTTGCTTTCGCGCGTCGTAGGGTACGGATCGGGCCTCTGGTGCCTAGTATAGGGGTAACAGTAATTTAACAGTGTCCTCTCTCTCTTTCTCTCTGCCTTCCTCCTCTCTGATACGAACCCACGAGACGAGCACGATAATAAAGGCTAGCAGTTGTGACTACATATTTCTCGCGTTGTAATTTTTATCAACAAGATGACCGCCACGTACCGAATACATTTTTAGTACGGTGAATATATACACTTTGGGTACTGTGAACAAATACCACAACGTAACATATATCGACCTATGTAGATTATTTAATGCCAACGTATTCAGTGGGGGTAATATGTAACGCATATCTAGGGTAGGAGTTGTTTAAGATCTTTTCCAAGGGTATTAGTCCGAAAGTGCACGCAATAGCGGGACTGGAGTCCGAAGTCTTTTACATAGCAGTTCAGTTATTAGCCACTGTGCCACTGCGACTTACTTCTGTTTAATGAATATGATTCTTACCATGTACTCTTCATCTTATGCTAGACTAAAATTACTAATTGCTATTAACAACGTGATTCTCTGTTATGTGGCGTAAGGTTAATGAAAATACGAGGAAATAAAGAATACAAGTTAATGTTTTCACTTGGTTAGTGTAGCTAAATTAATATGTATTGAATAGCATTAAATTATTTAAGTCAAAAATATATCGGAAAAATAAAAATTAAAAAAAAAACAACAGTGTAGTTGATAGATTAAATTTTCAAAAAGGGATTTTGAAACTATGTAACAAGGAGAGAATGTAGTTGAGAGGCGGCAATCTCAATAAGTGTATTAGGAAAAAATAGGTAAAAACCAGTACCTTGCTAGAGAACTATAAATCTATCGAACATGAAATTTATTAAAGTTTATCATAAACAGTAATTGAGATAATAATCAATTAATGAACAACAGTTTTATTATTATTATTATTATTATTATTATTATTATTATTATACTACTACTACTACTATTATTATTATTATTATTATTATTATTACTACTACTATTATTATTATTATTATTATTATTATACTAACTATTATTACTACTATTATTTTATTAATTATTACTACTACTACTATTATTATTATTATTATTACTACTACTACTATTATTATTATTAGTATTACTACTACTACTACTATTATTATTATTATTATTATTATTACTACTACTACTATTATTATTATTATTATTATTATTATTATTATTAACACAAAACTGCACCCGGTGATGAAGCCCCAGTTCTGGAGTTCTGGCAGTGTGGGGTATCGCATCATTGCCATAACTCCAAAGTCCACTCTGACCCAGAGTGATAATACCTGTAAGAGTCTCAATATGGGTCAAATATATCTCTTTGCAATTATTTGTATCAGATAGATCCTTCATATCATATCACCATGTGCAAAGAAAATTAACAATCTATACAAAATTGTTATTATGAACGTACAATGTACACAATTCTCTAACCTCTAGGCATAAGATAACACATACCAGTTGACATGCCGTTATAATCAATTAGTCAATCAATCTTCGCATGGATTTTTGAAGAGCAAGATGTTGTTGGCATCCTTCTGACTGCGAAAGACGATGCGTAGTGTCCAAAAAGATTTTTCTTTTTATCTGCGTAGCCTAGATGGGTTGATATGGAGGATGTGCTGTTGCCCAAGCAGCAGATACCCCCTTTCACACTACCGCTGTGGTCCAAAGGAAAGGTAAGAAACAATGCAGTTTGGAACGGCAGTGTCGCAGGTGTTGCTGTGTAGTACTGATGTTTCAGCATTACTGAATGAACATTAAAAAATGACAAGAACCATCCATAACTGTATTTTGTAATTGAAGGTTGCAAAATTGGAGCTTAGTATATTCTTATTATCTATTTATTTTCTTTCTCTTCTACCAATCTCTCTTTCTTTTTCTTCTAAAAATGCTACGATTTGAATCCCACCATCAGATGTAGTTTATTGTCATAGCAAGGATAAACCCATTTTTAGAGTGCGGGGTATTATCTTACTGCAGATGATGTAGTCAGTGTATATTAAGACAGGGCCAATATAAGATATATGAATTTGTAGTTATAAATGCTGGAAAATATGTTACTTCAATAATGGGAACCACAAAATACTATACAGTTAAATATATTTTTAAACTCAATATTATTTGCTTGAAATTATCTCATGGTACAGGAGGATTTATAAGGTTAAGTCATTTACTTTCTTTTGTTCCTTAATCTTTCTCTTTGCTGTCGCTTTTTAGTCAGAAAAAAGTTGATTTATACTAGATTTCCATCCTTCCTCCTCCTCCTCCTCCTCCTTCTCCTCCTCCTCTTTTTTCTCCTGTTCATGCTGCTGTTGCTTTCTATTCTCCTTCCACGTTCTTTCCTTCTTTTAGCTTCTCGACTGACTGACGCCTGTTGACTGAATAATTCTCCCTGGCACGGCAAGCGGGTGTCTTTTATGTCCTCTCCTTTGTACACAATGCATCTGTACTATCAAATGGGAAGGCACCTCTCCTCCCTCTAGCTATTTCAATTGTCGGTATGCCAGAGAACACAACAATACTACACTCCCTGTCCCTGGGACGATCGTAATACTTTTTTTTAGCCCACTGTCCAACCATAGTCATTGTTTACCCCCCCCCCAATTTGCTGTTCGTGCTTTTCTGAAACTGCATTTACAACCCTTTTGGGACTTAATTAGAACGGACTATGGAAAATTTCAGTTGAAAAGAAAACGGTAATAAAATTCCAGGTTAAAAAAAAAAGAAAAGGAGAAAAAGAAAGAAAGAAAGTTTAAACGATTCTAAGCACTCGATGTATGTCAATGATCCTGAACTAGATAATATCGGAAGTCCAAATTGTCTGTAGAGGAGCGAAAACGGATATTTCCTTTCCTCCTACCCGGCTCCACAGGCAGAAGAAAGGGGACTGGCCTGTTTTTCGCTGGTATTCACTAGGAAACAGACGTCGGCCTTTCATTTCGTGCTTTTTTGAACTTTTTGGAACACTTTGTTTTTCCTATATATATATATATATATATATATATATATTATATATATATATATATATATATTTAAAGGCATGTTAACACGTCAGAGTTTATTTTAAGTTAGGGAATTTCATTCATTATATATTAATATTTATATTTCTTGTGTATGTAGTTTCTTTAATGTGTTTTTTTTTCCAAGGAGTTGTGACCTTTACTGTTTCACCTGTAACAGGTCATATTAGCACTGGATATGGCAGTCCTATCTTGTGACATCAAACCGACAAAGTCTGGTGGTATCGTGAGATACTGCTGGGGCGCTCTGGGTTAGTGGTAATGATGCTTCGGCCCCGAAACCATGCCTGTACCCAGAGTCATCATCTGATGAAGGCTTTGTTGGTTGCAATGCTACTATGTAAATAGCAGTCATTGTATGAAGATTATTTTTTGTTTTTAATCATGGCTGTTTCGCCTCATCATCCACCTGCTGAAGTTTTGCCACTAGCCTCACCTTCATTAGCCACGCTACCACGTCACCCTCACCGGAAAATGGCTTTATAATATCGCTGCTTATGCGTACCTTCGACACCATGGTAATATTGCCGAAATAAATCGGACTGCCGGATCTTTCCATTGAAAAAGACATTTTCCCAACTGCCAAAGTCCTTGCTAGCTGAAACATTTTTTTCTAGCAGTCCTCAGCCAAAGCTCAATCGTCTCTACTTCCTCGTCGTACGTCAGTGTTTTCGCCAGCAACATTCGAACGGAACTGTCTCGTTGTGGGAAGGTAGGCATTGAATAATCATTAACTGCCCTGGCTATTAATCGTCCGCAACAATCCCCCACTGATCTCATTTTGCACGCCAGACATGTTCGAGCTCGCTTTGAGCTACTACGCGCGCAATTTCTCTCGCCACAGATTAGTTCAGTGTTAGTGCCTAGGGTGCAATGCTTAACCACATAATTCTTATTTCTCATGAGTGTCGTAATGTTGTATCGCCTGCTACTGGGCTTCAATGAAACCACAGACAGTTGCATATAAAAATATGACCCATCTTTATTTTTTTCTGTTTGTGGGTGGTGAGGGGCGCGGAACGTTCACAGTGAAGATGCCCGATGGTTTTGGTGACGGGAGGTGACGAGTGTTCACACTGGAAATGCCGAAGGGGTTGGTGACGGGAGGCGACGAGGTTATGCTCACAGCTGCTCGCTGCGGACTGACTCACTTCGAAATCCACTAACCTTTATATACGATAAATATCTCCACGAATTATTTTTATCTTTTGATCTGATAACGGACAGACTTCCTTTTTTTAAAATATATTTCTTTATCTTTCTCTCCGCCTCCTCACCGGGAGACTCCTCTTCCGTTTTTCCTTTTTTATATATTTCTTCATCTTCTCCCTGCTTTTTGACCGGAAAATCTCTCTTGCGTTCTCCTTTCTCTTTTGTCTCCTCGCCAGAAGATTTCTCTTCCGTTGCACGATATGCAGCAGTAACCTTACGTATGTAATGGACAATTCCGTTATTATTATGAAAGAGAAAGAAGAAAAAGGACATGATACAAAGAAAAAATATAACAAGAAAGAGCGAAAAGAAGAAAGAAAGAGAATACGGGAAATATGGTGAGAGTGATGGGTGCTTGGAGGCGATAACGCTAATCTGTCTCAATTGATCATAATGAACATTTGAAAAGAAGGAATGAAACAAAAATGAGAGATTTAAAGCAATGTTATTATAGATTTTTTTTTACATATTGAACTATATCGCAATAGCTCATAAGTAAACATATCAAACAGTGTAATAATTGAATCATCATACTGGGGTATATCCACAGGTCCTGCTACTTAAGGTGTATTTCTTGTTCATAGGATTTACATCTAGATTCAAACACTTACAAGAGATGAAATAGTTTCTGATCCACAGGAACATACTTTTAAAAATAGGAAAATTATTCATAATGAAAAGAATATCTGAAATGTGAGATACTTCAGCGAAATGTCCGATGCAGATTACATAGAATTATATAATACGATATTTGACGAACAGGTAAGTTCAGACATGTTGGGAAGGTTTCTGTTTTTGTTGGTACTGCCTCACCTACAGCCATCTATCACGTGGTGTATAGAGAGGAAATTAGAAGTGTCAAGCGAAAACTCATGTCTTTTGAGACGGATTTTAAGTCTAAAAACGACTGTCATACGATGTGCATTGATTGGCGAAATGGCCAGAAAGGTTATTTCCAACTCCCGGGAATTCCAACCTCAATAGGTACGACTTAATTGCCCCAATGTACAAGAGAAAATGTCCTATTTCTCTATCTCTCTATCTCTTTATATATCTCTCTGTCTGTCTCTCTGTCTTCCGCTATATATATATATATATATATATAATATATATATATATATATATATGTGTGTGTGTGTGTGTGTGTGTGTGTGTGTGTATGTGTATTTGGGCAGCATTCTTTCATTTATACATGTAGAATAAAACAAAAGATACTTCTCCTGTTTAACAATTTTATTTTTGACCTTTTAGAGTTTTCTGCCCAACTTTTTAATATTTGGGTGGAATTCGTGGATAAGTCTATATTTTATAATCAAAATGATGCACCTCAACCCGTGTGAAATATCTAAGTCTTTATGTAATAAAGTAAGTAAGTAATGTCGACGAGGTGGTCTAAAGTTGGTATCAGCCAAGCAACGAGGGAGTATATCCCCTTTTCACTAGAGCTAGATCAAGGAGATTGTTTTTGTTTCTGAGGTGTAGTGCCACACTTACCATCAACTCCTCACTTTACCGCACAGATCCCTGTGATACTCATACGATGAGAACAGGTATCGAACCAAGAACATTGCGATTTCTAGATAAGTTCTCTATCGATAGAGCTAATACAATATTGAATATGAAAGCCAAACGCTAAATAATATTGCCTATGACTATACTGATTTCAATTTCATCTTAATCTATTTCCATATAAAATTATAAATATGATTGCCTTTAATACGTTTGAAAATAAAACAGCGAGGGTAAATATTAACAAATCATTATTAATACTAGGAAATATATGCACCCTCCGGGTGCAAGTATTTAAGTTTTAATGTAATGAAATATCATATTAAATTAGAAAGGCTAATGAAACTAAATAAGAATGCAGATAAAAATATTTGAAACAGAGGTGGGTATAATCGAAATATAGAACAACTGAAACTTACTCTTCCATCACTCTCGTCTTTCATTGTTATTTTTTCTAATTTAAGTATTTAGTTAAAAGAGGAAGTAAAGAATAAAATGACAATTATTTTTCTTTGTTAATGGATTTTATTTAAGATTCATTGGAGAGATTTTTGCTTATAATCATTAAAATAAAACCAAACAGTTAGAAATCAATAATACTAAGCACATATTTATTAAATTTGATTTTTTTATATCAATATGCAAATTAGCCTTCCCATTCACACTGTAAACCGCTATCTTGTTGTATATATAAGCATAATTGTATGTTGTTAGTATGTAGATATGGTTAACAGTATTAGTAATGTAAAATAATTTTATTAATGATAGAGGTTAAATTTCAAATAAAATTATTGAGAATGTGATGTCAATAACTAAGGGAATTGTAACTTGAGTAGTGATATAGTTTCGGTTACAGACAAAAAAGCACACAATCTCCATTATAATAAGATTTGGAGAAGCAATAAAAATAATAAATATAAATAACTAACATGATAAAAAAACTATAAAAAGAGCATTTACTATAATTTAGAATTCAAATTATTGCAGTAGACCTATTTGTAACACAGTTGTGTATTGCCGATGAAGAGAATTAATTAAATCAAACAGAAAGAATGAAATGACATTTATAAATGTCAATTGATTTCTTGTACGATTTAACCACCGGATTTTTGTTAAATGTATTAAAATGTTTCCAAATAATTATCAATCCCTAATAACAAATAAATATTTATGAAAATGAATGTATTTAAGATAAATATTTAATCACAATGTAAACCGCCATTTTGTTATATATATATATATATATATAAATATATATATATATATATATATTATATATATATATATATATATATATATAAATTAAATGTTGTTCTGGTTCCAACTGGAGAAAAATCAATATTAATAAAAAAAGAAGGTCCGCAAAATGTATTTTGTTCTCAGAAAATGTTTTTTAATTCTTTTTGTTTTACATATGCAACACGTGTTTCAGATCTTCTGGTATCTTCTTCAGGCTTTGATTGATAATATGAAAATGAATTCTTACATGCATGTGTATATATATATATATGAGTATTTCACTCCTTCTTCCTGTTTTTGTGGGAGTGGAAAGGAATTTCATTTTTAACATTAGTCTTTTAAACAGGTGTTTTTGTTTTTTTTTGGTGGCTTGCTAATAAATTCATTAGCTGAGTTTTATAACTTTTTTATTTCTTTTTTATTAGGGTTGTCTTGATAAAGTTCATCAGATGTTCATTTGATATATCAGGTGTGTGTGTGTTTGTAATTTGTTTTTTGTTCTGAATACATTTTGTGTTTTTCTAGTTAAATGTATACTTTTTGGGTGTGTGTATGTGTGTGCCTACGTATATGTGCTTATATTTACTTTTTGTGTGTGCCTGTGATATATATATATATATATATATATATATATATATATATATATATATATATAATATATATATCTTAGAAAGGAAGGAAAAACTCAACACCGTAATTCCATAATAAATTTGTTTCGACCAAATAGATATTGATGAATAAATAAATTTAAATAATTTAAATAATAAATTTATTTCGACCAAATAAATATTGTTGAATAAACAAATATTGCTCTGTATATAATCTAAAAAGTTTATTATACATTGAGCTCTCTTTAGTGATTTAAAGATTCACTGTATTTATATATACTGGATCATACAACAATAATACAGTATATCTTAGAAATCACATATAGAATCATCCCTTACTACCAAGTTTTGGATACCTCTCATATATATACATATATATATATATTATATATATATATATATAACTACCAAGTTTTGGATACCTCTCATATATATATATATATATATATATATATATATATATATATATATATATATCAGTCATATGGAAATCCGATCTCACTGACAAGCTAAAGCGACATTTCTTCCAGGCGGTGGTTGTATCAGTGTTGCTGTACGGATGCACCACTTGGACCCTAACGAGGCGCCTTGAGAATAAGCTGGACGGGAGCTGCACAAGAATTCTGCGTGCAGTCCTGAATAAATCGTGGAAGCAGCACCCCACGAGGAACAGCTATATTGCCACCTGCCCTCCATCTCACAAAACCATACAAGTGAGACGACAAGACATGCCGGGCACTGCTGGAGAAGCAAGGATGAGCTCATAAGTGACGTTCTCCTGTGGAAGCCAAACACACGGACATGTTAGTGTGGGCCGCCCAGCAAGGACCTACATTGAACAACTAAGCCAAGATGCAGGTTGCTGCGCAGAGGACCTCCTGGGAAAATGAATGATAGAACGGTTGGCCGAGAGATTGTCATGGATATCCGTGCTAATAGCGCGACATGATGATGATGATATATTTATATATATATATATATATATATATATATGTGTGTGTGTGTGTGTGTGTGTGTGTGTGTGTGGGTCTGTGTGTGTGTTGTGCTGTCCATGTGTGTGTTGTGTGTGTGTGTGAGGGCACATTTTATATGTACTATGGATGGTATAAGTAAACCGTACTCAATACCATAGATAAAGCGTTTATATTAAAGTTACGGTTTCGTTGACATGGAGTCATTGACGCCTGGTTAAGTGTTAATCAGACTATATTTTGCTCTGTCCGTCCACATACTGGCACTAGGCACATTAAGCTCTCATTAAGGTTTGCCAGCATCATTTTGGTTAAACCACACATGGAAAGATCCTAACTACCAAGATATATATATATATATATGTATATATATATTTTTGGAGGATATGTGCTTAATTGAAGTCATACCTAATTTTGAATATTAATTAGTTAATAATTAATGAATTTAGGCGGGCATATATGTTCAAATGTAAGGCTAAACAAATCGAAAAAATGTCAATCCCCGAATGTACATTTCGACCTATTACGTCTCATCAGCAAGGTTATAGACATGGGATGCTGCTGATGAGACCTAATAGGTCGAAATGTACATACAGAGATTGACATTTTTTCGATTTGTTAGCCTTACATTTGAACATATTATTCCCGTCTAAATTCATTAATTATTAACTAATTAATTTTCAAAATTAGGTATGACTTCAATTAAGCAAATATCCTCCAAAAAATTGCGGCTTAAAGCCATATGAAAATAAACACATTTGTTTGTTTACTTACCCTCATATATATATATTATATAATATATATATATTGTGTGTGTGTGTGTGTGTGTGGTGTGTGTGTGTGTGGGTGTGTTGTGTAGATTTATACAAACAGCCAGAAGAATAAAACTAAATCAAATCCCAATATACTCCCATATATATAATATATATATATATATTAATATACTATATATATAAATATATATAATATATATAATATATATATATATATATATATATATCATCATCATCATGTCGCGCTATTAGCACGGATATCCATGACAATCTCTCGCCAACCTTTCCTATCATTCATTTCCCAGGAGGTCCTGCTGCGCCAGCAACCTGCATCTTTGCGTTAGTTGGTCAATGTAGGTCCTGCATGGCGCCCACACTAGCATGTTCATGATTGGCTTCCACAGGAGAACGTCACTTATGAGCTCATCCTTGCTTCTCCAGCAGTGCCCGCGCATTGTCTTGTCCCGTCTCACTTGTATGGTTTGTGAGTCATGGGGGGCAGGTGAACCAATATAGCTGTTTCCTCGTGCGGGGTGTGCTGTCCACGATTTATTCAGGACTGCACGCAGCATTCTTGTGCAGCTCCCGTCCAGCTTATTCTCAAGGCGCCTCGTTAGGGTCCAAGTGGTGCATCCGTACGAGCAACACTGATACAACCACCGCCGGCGAAAAATGTCGCTTTAGCTTGACAGTGAAGATCGGATTTTCCATATTACTGATAATTTGTTTGTGGCCGACCACGCTTGTTCCTATTCGTGTATTTCACATCGCTCGTGATTTTTATAGATTCTGAGACCACCTTTCTGAAAAATCATTCTTTTTTTTCAGAATACAAGTTGTATCAAAAAGTAATAGGTTTAAAGCTGTATACATCAAAGTAGAAATGTAGAATAAATGTAAAGGTTTTTTCAGAATACAACAGTTGTGTCAAAAAGTACAACAAAATCTAGATACTTTTGACACACCTTATATATATATATATATATATAATATATATATATATAATAATATAGTATTAAAGAAATGCGATACAAATAGAAACCTACTCCGAGTTTCACCGTTAGGATCATCAAGGGCTTAAAATCCACTGAATAATCGAGCGTCGTTACCGATTATTGCAGCGCGATTACACGTGAAAATCAAAATTGGTAATAACCATTTACGCTACAAAACAACCTGCTAACGTATAACATCTTATTTCACCTATGACCACTACACATTGAATCCGGCTCTGACTAAATTTAATCGAGGTGACTCACAAAACATAACCACTTTAACTCCAGATGCGATCTAATCGCCTGACTGATCTACTAACCGTTCAAACTGCCGTCTTAGAAAGGTTATCCCATCCCGTAATAATCGCCATCTTCTTTTTAACAATCAAAGCTTGCTCTACCTTTGATACTTTCGACACTTTGTATTTGTAATTTATACGCCAGCACTTACACCCCCTGGATTCTCCTGTGCCACCTCCAACGATCGTGCCCATATTCACCGTCTAATCCACCCTTTTACCCCCTCTCTCTCTCTCTCTCTCTCTATATCTATTATTGAATAACATTCTATAGTATATATATTCAAAAAACTTAATAAAACTGATAGCTTAGCTATGCTAATTACATTATTTAATAATAATTCCATTTTGGGAAACCCAAAAAAATAAAATTAACCATTAATTTGAGTAACTAACATGATAAGTAATCCTATCATGTGCAATGTATCTAAGTCTTCTGGGTACTAGATATATCCTTTGCTTAATAACACACTTAACCTCTTTAGTGCTACAAGGAGCCTGGATACGCACGACACACACACCAACACATGGCTACATGAACATTTCTTATAATCAGAACCCTAAACTAAGATTAAGTTCCCTATTTATATGGTACAATATTGTCTCTCTACAATAGCAATCTCCTTAATTAATGAGTAATAAGCAGTGTCTAAGAAAGAAAGTCTAATAATGGATCTCGAGTTTGGTCTC
>CM042146.1:15210937-15220937 GCA_023376005.1 Doryteuthis pealeii
TAAACCAATAACCCTTCTTGACCGAATAGTCACTTGTGACGAAAAGTGATCCTTTACGAACAACCGTAACGATCAGGTCAATGGCTTGATCGTGATGAATCCCCCAAATACTTCCCAAAGTCAAAGTTGCCCAGCAAAAGATTATGGTGACCGTCTGGTGGTCTGCAATAGGTGTTATCGATACCACTTTTGAAAACCAATCAGACCATTACTGCAGAATTTACTGCAATCAACGCTGATATGCACGCTTGCTTGCAAAAAAGAAGACCTGCATTAGTGAATCGACGAGGTCCAATTCTCATCACGATAACGCTCGGAATATGTTGCAAGATTGACTGTACAGAAACTCACAGACTTGCAATATGAGACCTTACCACATCCTCCATATTCTCCCGATCTTTCACCTACTGATTTATCATTTTATAGGCACTTAAGCACATTTTAAATGGAAACTTTTCGATCTAAAGAAGAGGTGGAATCATCATTTAAAGATTGTGTTGCATCACAGCAATAACTTTTTACCAACGCGAATAAATGACCTCGTAGATCGATGGCAGAGATGCATAGCTGCCCAACGCTCGGATTTTGACTAATTTTAACATTTTTACTGTTAATGTTTCAACAATAAATGTATTTATTTGAAATCGGCCATTATTTTTGTAACAACGTAATATATAATAATCTTGATTTAACTCTCTTTCACTTTTTCTTTCCTTTCTTCTTTTCATCTTTTAGTTATGTTCAATTGAAACTGATTAGCGTTATTGCTTTCCTACTTACCTACTTTCTTTCCTTCTTATTATATTTTTCTGTGTAACATGTCCTTTTTCTTTCTTTTCTTCTTTTCATCGTTTAGTTTTGTTCAATTGAAACAGATTAGCGTTATTGTTTTTCCTACTCTCTCACTTTCTTTCTTTCTTATTATATTTTTCTGTGTGACATGTCCTTTTTCTTACTTTTCTTTCTTTCTAACAAAAAACAATAGTCTATTATTCATCTGAGGTGACAGGAATAAGTATTCGGCAAATAACCAATACTGGATAATCAGAATTTACATTTTTGCATTTCATCTTGGACGGTCTCATTTTTAACCAGTGGGTGTTAAGGAACAAGAGTATTAATATATAGATAGACAATTATTTTTGCTTTTACTGTATGTATTAAGATGAATAAAATGTTTTGCAATATTTTGGTACGTGCTAGCATTAGGGAAGTAGATCACACGACCGTTTAATTGAATGGCAATTTGAAAGATAAGTTTTAATTACTATCACTGACTATCCTGACAACAAATTCGAATGGTGTATCATAAAAATAAAATAGCATTGTACCCGTCAAAATAATGGAATTTATTTTGATTTTACTGTATGTGATGAGTTTTGCAAGTTTGTAGTAAGTGCTTGTATCCATTGCGTATATCACGTGACTGCATAATTCAAGGTTCATTAGGTACTCGGTTTGGTTGGCAGTATTACGTCAGTTTTTGCTTTGACGCGTTGTGTATTACTTCACTCTTTGTTTGCTTTCAAATTCACAGAGATGAAAGATGTATGATCCAACAAAGATTGCTCGGCTTGCAAGAATTTCTACAATCAGGGAATATTAGCTAAGCCTGAAACTGTGAATTATGACGGCCTGCAATACAAAATAGAGGCAAAAATCCAGCATGTAATCCAGCATGTACCACTCAGAGTATCAGGCGAGGTAGATGTTTAACAGTACATTCTGATTTGTATTGGTATTCCCAGAGCTCTGGAATTATAATTACACCTCCAGATTCAGTTTTAACGTCATATCCAGTCCAAGTCAGGACCAAAGTAGAATGATGTATGTCCTTTTCCACTAAACTAGGGGTAATCCCCCTGTATGGCTAGACTGATTATATCAAATTTTTTGTTATTTACTGAAAGGTTTCCAGTTTACTATTAGTATTTATTTCATGTCAATTCTATTGCTATTTATCGCAACTACTAACCAACATTCAACGTATCCTGGGTATGACGTTAAACTACATCTAACAGTGAAGTTGATTTTACTTACTTAGGTACAAACTCGCTGACATTGAATTTTTTACTCCACCCTCAGGCAATATGTTTCAAAAATCTATTTTTACATCGCCTTTGTGGGTTATTTAATGCCAAATCCATCCTTATAGAAGAACGGTAGTGGTATTATTTAACCCAATTAGCTAATAGAATAAAGGTTCATACCTTTCCCAAGGGTATTAGTATGAAAGTGAACATAGTAGCGCGACTAGAGTTTGAAAATGCTTACTTAAGATATTGCAGTCCAGCATGTTAGCCACTACACCACGGGGATGGGTTTGGCATTAAATAACCCACAAAGGTTGATATGCTATTAAACAAAGAAACAAAACCAAGCATGATGAGAATTTCACCACCAACCCCCAAGATATGTGTAGATAGTACCAATACTGTTCTTCCACAGGGATGGCTTTGGCATTAAATAATGGTAAAAATTTGGAGCATTGGGAGAATGTGGAGTAACCCTTCCTTGATATTACTTCAAGCTCCACCCTGACATGAAGTGGTAGAACATTTTAGGGTCCCACCCATCTTAAAATAGTTTTAAAATGATTTTACAAAAAGCTTTTAAAAAAATGTGTTTGAAAGATTGTTATATCGACAAAGTAATAAATATGCAGAAGACAATATTAGAAGTCAACTAAAAAGTTATCTATATTTATTTGGTTCAATATATATATATATATATATATATATATATATATATATATATATATATATATTTCGGACTAGACCATTGTATCTGTTGTGGGGTTTTAAGGGGTCAAATAAGAACAAAACGACGGGTAACAAATGTAGGAAAATGTATTAACAAAAGAGTAGACAATTACAGTACAGAGAAGTGGGAAATACGTCCGACAATAGAGTTATGAGCTGACTCGCATTGGCTTACTCTTCAAGCCATAATTGTCCCTGTTACTTATAGTAACCGTCGGCGCATTCCATTAGTCTATAGGATATATCACCTATAACAGTATCAGAGAGCATTGTTCTTACCACTCCACAAGAAAAATATTAACTACCCAACATGAATTAATAAAATAAAATGTCTTCGAAACAAGGGTTAGCATACAGTAAAATCCGACCAACAAACGAAAAATCCACTTTTTAGAACGCCTGTAATCTTATTATAATGGAGATTGTGTGCTTTTTTGTCTGTAACCGAAACTATATCACTACTCAAGTTACAATTCCCTTAGTTATTGACATCACATTCTCAATGAGTTTATTTTTTTTTTAACCTCTATTATTAATAAAATTGTTTTACATTATTAATACTGTTAACCATATCTACATGATATTTTCCACGTACCCCACTTATATGGGTCAGGCACAAGGCCCTATTTATGTGGGACCACCCACAAGCCGAGACTCATGTGGTGGCGGGTGAAAAATTGCGTCGATCCCGTCGGCATTCCCCCTCAAGGGGGCGCCTCAGGCACTGGGCAATAAACCCAGCCCTGTCCCTTAAATCGAGGGGGCAGGTGTTGCCTGGGGGGATGGCCCCCTGGGATCGATGCCGTTAATTATATCAATGGTCCAGA
Organism: Doryteuthis pealeii; assembly: GCA_023376005.1. Taxonomy (NCBI): domain Eukaryota; kingdom Metazoa; phylum Mollusca; class Cephalopoda; order Myopsida; family Loliginidae; genus Doryteuthis; species Doryteuthis pealeii. Next base: position 15,214,527 of record CM042146.1, read on the forward strand.
GGCCGAAGCCACTGTTGACCATATCTACATACTAACAACATACAATTATGTTTATATATCCAACAAAATAGCGGTTTACAGTGTGAAGGGGAAGGCTAATTTGCATATTGATATAAAAAAATCGAATTTAATAAATATGTGCTTAGTATTATTGATTTCTAACTGTTTGATTTTATTTTAATGAATATAAGCAAAAATCTCTTCAATAAATCTTAAATGAAATTCATTAACAAGAAAAAATAAGTGTCATTTTATTATTTACTTCCTCTTTTAACTAAATACTTAAATTATAGAAAATAACAATGAAAGACGAGAGTGATGGAAGAGTAAGTTTCAGTTGTTCTATATTTCGATTATACCCCCCTCTGTTTCAAATATTTTTATCTGCATTCTTATTTGGTTTCATTAGCCTTTCTAATTTAATATGATATTTTATTACATTAAAACTTAAATACTTGCACCCGGAGGGTGCATATATTTGCTAGTTGTACTTTATATTTCTTAAATCTCATAAGTCCTAAGTCACGAAATGAAAAAAAAAAGATTAAAAAAAACGATAACAAATACTTCCTGCATACGCAAACCGGAGTTACATCTTCGTAGACCAATAGTTAACTACAAAGCTGTTAACGCAACCATTGTTCTATTGTCTTTGAACCTTTTCAATAAGGGATGAATGCAAACTTATGTTAGTGTATGTTAATAAACCAAGAACCCTAACGGGAAGTCATCGTTAACAACCTAGCCTTAGAGATAATGATGATTTGATATTCATGAGCCTCTAATTGAACATCTCGTACATGTTGCCAGGTGAGAATCTAGCAATTACTTGCATATGAGAAGGGGATTAATATATCTACCGCTAAAGGTTCAAGGACATCAGAAATACATTATATATATCTTATTATAATGGAGATTGTGTGTTTTTCTGTCTGTAACCGAAACTATATTACTACTCATGTCACAATTTCCTTAGTTATTAACGACACATTCTCCATGATTTTATTTCTATTTAAACCTCAATTAATAATAAAACTGTTTGACATTATTAATACTGTTGGCCTTACCTAAATACTAATAACATGCAATTATATTTATATATACAACAAAATACCAGTTTTCAGAGTAAACGTAAAGCTAATTTGCATATTGATATTAAAAAAAACTGATTTTAATAAAAATGTGCTTGTATTATTGATTTCTAATTGTTGGTTTTATCTTTATGAATATGAGTAAAAATCTCTTCAATAAATCCTAAAAGAAATTCATTAACAAGAAGAAATAACTGTAAATTTATTCTTTACTTCCTATTTTAACTAAATAGTTAAACTAGGAAAATTTAGCATTGAAAAACGGAAGTGATGAAAGAGTAAGTTTCAGTTCTATTTTCCGATTACACTCCCTCGTTTCAAATCTTTTATCTGAATTCTTAATTAGTTTCATTAGCCTTTCTGATTCAATATAATATTTATTACATTAAAACTTAAATACTTGCACTCGGAGGGTGCATATTTGCTAGTATATTATATATATACATATATATTATTACATTATAAATTTAATATTTGTACCCCAAATGTGCATATATTTGCCAGTATATATATATATATATATATATATTTAGTAAATGAAGAAAAACTCTAAACTTGCTTCATTACAATAATTTATTTCAACCGTATTAATACGGCATCTTCAGGTAATCACAAGAACATGACTCTTACTGAGAATTTCCCAAAGTCATGTTCTTGTGATTACCTGAAGATGCCGTATTAATACGGTTGAAATAAATTATTGTAATGAAGCAAGTTTAGAGTTTTTCTTCATTTACTAAATATCTTGCTCTGTCTTTTACTCACTGGTATTAAGCACATTGAGCTCTCCTTATGGTCTACCTGCATCAGCTTGGTTAAATCACACATGGAAAGACCCTAACTACGGAAAAAGACTATATATATATATATATAGGTACAAATATTTAATTTTCAAATTTTTAATGTAATAAAATATACTAAATTAGAAAGGCTAATTGAACTAGATAAGAATGTAGATTGTAGAATAATAAAAAAATAGAACATCTGAAACTTATTCTTCCATCACTCCCGCCTTTCATTGCTAAATCTTCCTAATTTAACTATTTAGTTAAAATAGGAAGTAAATAATAAAATTACAGTTATCTCTTCTTCTTCATGGATTTTGAAAAATTATCCCCGAGATTTTAGATCATATTCATTATAACGAAACAATAATACTAAGCATATATTTATCAAAATCAGATTTTTAATATCAATATGCAAATTAACCTTTCTGTTCACTGGAAACCGCTATTTTGTTGTAGGTATATAAACAACCGCATGTTATTAGAATGGTCAACAGTATTAAAAATGGAACACTATCTTAATTATTGAGGTTTAAATAAAATCAAACCATGGAAAATGTGACGTAAATAACTAAGGGAATTGTGACTTGAGTAGAAATATATTTCCGGTTACAGACGGACAATCACACATTCTCCACACTGATGAAAGGTGAAATCTTGAAACACGTGTCTGTGGATTACTTATTTATTATATATATGCTCCCACTTTGGTCGAGCATTTTAAATAGGGATTTAATTGCAAATTCACCGTATCTGGCGCCCAGCTAAGCCTCGCTTTGTTTACATATGTTTGAGGCCTCTAGTGAATTCCTTTCCGCTTAGAAATGTAGCGATTAAATATTATCTTATATTTGACAGCTGCCTCTGGTCGTACGGGTAAGAGGATTGGCGAACGAAAGTTCATTCGGGTCTCAAACCCGGCCAGGGGTAGCTGTTAAACGGTATAGCCACACTGATGAAAGGTGAAACCTTGAAACACGTGTCTGTGGATTACTTATCCTGTGATCCATTAGGCTTGTTGTCACTCAGCCTCCAGTGAAAGTCCATCAGTTAACGCTGGTGTGAAAAACTGAAAAGGAGTGAAATAATAATAATAATAATAATAATAATAATAATAATATCTGCCAGAATAATAATAATAATAATAATAATAATAATAATAATAATAATAATAATAATAACAATCTGCCAGAATACTCAGAAGAGTCCTGGATACCTGAGGAGACTTGCTGTCACTCAGACTCCAGTGAAAGACCATCAGCTAACACTGATGTGAAAACTCAAAAGGAGTAAATAATAATAATTAATAATAATAATAATAAAGGGAACATGTTGTCACTCAGACTCCAGGGAAAGATCATCAGCTAATGTTGGTGTGAAAAACTCATGATTTAACATTAATAAATTTTCAAAAATGTCAGAGCCAACAAAAATTCGCACTGTTTACATATCTATTCAAGAATTATTTTCTCTCGAAGAATATTATTATTTTAGTATTGTATTCCTCCTCCACTCTAAAGAATCCTCGAACCTTTTTTGTTTGTTTCTAACCAGAATGATGTTTCATCGTTGCCCCTTTTTAATAATTAAACCATTGATTAAAATGCACCACACATTCTAAAAAAATAGAAATAAAATGAGTTTGAATTTCTTTACAAATTAAAGCAAATCAAGCCACCCTTTCATAATTACAAAGAATTAATAATCTTGCTTGACTTTAAGCCCACGGAATATTTTGCAAGATCATAACCTCTACGATTTCTATAGTTAGAAATATCTAAAACACTAAGACAAACCAAAGTGTTTTATTCCAGTAAATCAATAATAAATTGATTTCTTTTTCAACACTCCTATTAATTACTTTCTCTCTTTTGTCCTTTTTCTTTGGAATATTTTAATATATTTTATGCCTGCGGCTTTTTTAACTAAGAATTTGCACTTAAAACAGTAAACAGATCCGCGTATTTATTTTTAAATCTCCCAACAATTTCACAAGAGTTATTGAATTGTATTAAACATGTTTTTGGAAATCTTTTGTTTCGGAGGTAAAAAAAAATAAAACATCTTGAATATTGAAGTAAAGAACAACGCAATTCATTTTTATTCATAATAATAATTGCTTCAATTCTCGTTATTTTGCCGGGGCGATTTCAAACATATTAAAAACATCCACTCTAACATGTCATCTTCTATTGTTTCTTCACTGATATTCGTTCTCTGTTCATTAAATTGCATTCTTTCACCGCTTTGTTTTAACTTGCGCTGTAGTAGGCGATTTAGTTGTGTGCAAAGAGCGATCGGCATTACGACATATAAATTTACATTTATTCTACACTATGCGTGTTTATTAACACAAACATAATTAGAAATCAATTCATGTAAAAATAGTTTGATTATTATACCCAAATACGCAATTTCTCATATATATATATATATATATATATATATATATATATATATATATATATATGCTAGACCAAGGAGATTATTTTAGCATCTGTGGTGGAGCGTCACACCTACCATCAGCTCCTCACTTTACCGCACAGATCCCTGTGCTATTCATTCGATAAGTGTTATAGGTGATATACCCTATAGACTAATGGAATGCACCGACGGTTACTATAAGTAACAGGGACAATTATGGCTTGAGAGTAAGCCAATGCCACTCAGCTCATAACTCTATTGTCGGACGTAATTCCCACTTCTCTGTACTGTAATTGTCTACTCTTTTCTTAATACATTTTACTACATTTGTTACCCGTCGTTTTATTCTTAGTTGACCCCTTAAAACCCCACAACAATAAGTTACCTTGTTCTCTACTGAAAAGGGGATAGACTCCCTCGCTGTATGGCTAATACCGACATTAGGCCGCCCCGACGACTTTACTTTTACATTAAATGACCCACTGAGGTTGATATGCCGTAAAACAAAACAAATCAAACCAAATCAATATTATGTGCTATTTTTGAGGTACATCTCTACGTCTGGTCGTTTGGTCGTAAAGACGCGAACAGTTTGTATCTCAGATCCCAGATAATTTCTGTAGTCTCATTTTCTGGGAAAGATTCTGATTCTTCCTCTTTTCTCCATCCCCTCGGCGTAGAATAGTAGGACAGGATATGATCTCAAATCATAGAGTAGATATAAGAGATCTCAGGTGTGTGGCGTATTCCTTCATTGACTCTCCTGACACGGAGTGTTATTAGCTGTCATGCTTCCATATATGGGTTGAATAGATATGTTTAAAGACTATTCATATTCGATTCGATAGGAGTGCGTGATTATATATAATAATAATCTTATTATAATGGAGATTGTGTGTTTTTCTGTCTGTAACCGAAACTATATTCCTACTCAAGTCACAATTCTCTTAGTTATTGACATCACATTCTCCATGATTTTATTTTTATCTAAATCTCAATTATTAATAAAATTGTATTACATTATTAATACTGTTAACTATGTCTACGTACTGATAACATGCAATTATATTTATATATACAACAAAATAGCGGTTTACAGTGTGAATGGGAAGGCTAATTTGCATATTAATATTAAAAAATCGAATTTAATAAATATGTGCTTAGTATTATTGATTTCTAACTGTTTGGTTTTATTTTAATGAATATAAGCAAAAATCTCTTCAATGAATCTTAAATGAAATCATTAACAAGATAAAATAACTGTCATTTTATTCTTTACTTCCTCTTATAACTAAATACTTAAAGTAGAAAAAATAACAATGAAAGACGAGAGTGATGGAAGAGTAAGTTTCAGTTGTTCTATTTTTTATTATACTCACTCTGTTTCAAATCTTTTATTATACTCCCTCTGTTTCAAATCTTTTTATCTGTATTCTTATTTAGTTTCATTAGCATTTCTAATTTAATACAATATTTTTATTACATTAAAACTTAAATACTTGCACCCGGAGGGTGCTTATATTTGCTAGTAATAATAATAATAATAATAATAATAATAATAATAATAATAATAATATCTTTTCGGCTAGTATACTAGGACTGAGACCTGTCAGCTGTTCCTTATAAATATTCATTTTAAATCCACAGAATATTTATAATCATTCCACAGACTATCCAACTTTGCCTTGAAGGAGTTTAATATATATATATTATATACACATTAAAAAAAATTATATAAATCTTATATAAATTTATAAACTTATATAAATTTATATTTATAAAGTTATATTTATTATATTTATAAAGTTATATTTATAAAGTTATATAAATGTTAAAAATGTTTAATATATATATATATATATATTATATAAATGTAAATTATTTATATTAGGAATAGTTATTTGAATATATGATTGTTTACTGAATATTAGTTTTAATAATTTGAAACCATATAACAGGAAGCAAACGAATAACTACTAATGTTGTATACCCTTTTCATTACTTACTTCTATTCTTCTTCTGACGTCTTTTCTATCTTACGTCTTCTAACATCTCTTCTAGCGCCTGGACTTCATCTTGGGGACTTCGTGTCTGGTCTTCCATTGGAGATT
>CM042146.1:15228437-15253028 GCA_023376005.1 Doryteuthis pealeii
ATCAATCCTTTGAAAGTCTCTCCAGTAAACGAAATGCGATTCCTTTCCCCACTGAACACGCCACTCTCACATCAAATAGCAGTCGTCAGATTTCTTGCCGTCAAAACACTTTATTCCTCGCTCGCCCTGTCAGCGACGGTCCGTCTTTATTTCTGCTCGTTCGGATGCGCTTATGCAAATTCGGATATACTTTATTTGGGTCTCTACTAACAATACCTCAGCTAGGAGGAGGTAGCGAGTTCGAGTATCCGTAGCCGCTCGCCACAGGCCAAACATATTCTGAAGCGCTTTGTTTGTGGAGGCTGGGAATCGGCTTGTTCATAGGGCTGCCTTTCAGTCTCGTCACACATTTACCATAGATTTTACCGCATTAAAATGCGTACAAACTATACAAAAGCTAACAAAAACCATTTGACGTTAAATAAACCATGAAAAATTAATATATAAAACCAAAAACTAAACTAAAACTAACTCAATTCGAAATAATGCATTTTGATTGAAATAAACGTATTTCTAAGTAAGGAAGTTTACCATAGATTTTACCACATTAAAATGCCAGTTACTCTGCCATTCATCAACACTGAGACTACAGATGTAATTGGCCTTTGACACGTGACCTTTAATCGACAGAAAGCTTCTCCGCCCGTTTTGCTGCTTGCAACATTATTTGTCGGATCAACGCTTCCAATAATGTTCTGATATCGAAATTTTCGCCGAGGCAAAATGAGAAGAATTCTTTCTTGCTGAACGGACTGATTTACTGGTGGTACGCATTCAGCGAAATAGACAGGAAGAGGAAACGTATTGGTTAGTGAATGAATGAGGCTATGTATAGCTTTCAATGAAAATGAATAAGATTAAATAATGCCTGAGAATTTTGCAAGAATCGACTCCATATAGAAATTGGAAATGTTTCCGACACTTACCCCGATTACGAATATCAGCTATCTATTTACATGGAATGGTATATGAAGAATTATCTTAAATTTAGAACATTATAGACAAGTGAATATGTCTCCGTTCTTTAAGGAAATATTTCCAGTAACAAGATATATTTACTTATTCATTCTCTCTCTCTCTCTCTCTCTCTCTCTCTCTCTCTCTCTCTCTCTCTCTCTCTCTCTCTCTCTCTCTCTTGATATATATATATATATATATATATATATATATATATATATATATATATATATATATATTCTACTTCAGTCCATTCCTTTTTCTAAAAGAAGATCCCTTTAATTCAGAATTAGATGTGTCAGCACTAAAACCTTCGGAACGGAAACTGTCGGAATTTTGCTGGGGAAACCATAACGTTGTATCTCTTGAAATATTTGGAAAGCGCAAACGTTATCTTTCTATTAATGGACATGTTCATCTCAACAATGGATGAGATAAGATCCTTGACCCTACTTCACTTCCCATGTTACGAGTCTGATTATAATTATAATGTTTGCGCATTTCCCCCGGCGTCAGTAGTCAGTTATGGAATCCCGTTGAGAACCCATGACACCTTTATCAATACTACCAAGAATATGCGCCCTCCGCATTTAATGTTATGAAATAAGTTTTAATGCAATGAAATATATCAGATTAAAAAGACTAACAGAATTGAAAAAGAACGTTCATAAAAAAATTACACTTATTTTCATAACATTTTATTTGGTTTCTATTAAAAAAAATAATTCATAGGATCGATTTAAATCCATTGGAGAATGAAAATATAATCTTAGATATCAATAATACCAAGAAATTATTGATTAAACCCGGTTTTGTTAAAACCAGTATGTAAATTAATACAATATATTATGTAAACCTTTTTTCTTAGTAATATATAAGACATATTGCAGGATTTTAAACGCACAACATGTTTTTTTTAGGCAAATTTAACTTGGATTTCATAGAGGCATCTTTAATATATAAGATTTATTCTATTCTATGTGTTGAGATCTGTTCATATATATATATTTACCAACTCCTCCGCACGATCAGGATGTGACAGAAGGTCAATTTCTTAAGCGGAGTTTAACAGGTTTGAATTCAGAGTTTACCTTCTCCTAGACTGCTTACCTAGCCATGGTTAAAGAGCCCAGTCTTCCCTGCTATCTGTACATAGCTGGAGGGAGAATTGGATTCATACCTTTCCCAAGGGTATTAGCGCTATGTGAAATGCAAACAGTTTCGTCCAGGAATTGAACTCGGGTTGACGAGTCCATTACCCACGACTCTAACCATTTGACCACGCGCCTTTTTTCATATAAGGCGTGTGTTAAATGCCTACTCTTACTTATAGACTCGCCGATAACCATGTGACCAACCTATTGGCCAATCACTGGCAGTACTCTGCTGCTGATATTGTTATTTATACCGGCTGTTCTAATCTTAGCTACTTACAACTACTTGAATCTTCGTGGACGACCGAACATAGGATTGTATCACTGGACCTTTGACACTACGTAGGATTCCATAACTCAGGACTTATTCACTTACCAAATGATTCCATAGCTCAGGACTTACTTACTTTAAGTCCTTTTCAACTGGCCAAGGATGTCGGCCAGAAACTTAACACTATGCATGGATGATGTATACTATATATTAAAAACTCATTCATAAGGTTACACAATTCCTGATGCTATTTTCATAGAGACATTGTAAATCGACAATATTAATTCTCTGAATTATTGATTTTGACCAACCCGTCCTTTGAGGCGGGGATCCGGTGTGCTTCGGCCACTGGATCGGTGTTATTAATAGCGTCGATCCCAGCGGGCTATCCCCGCAGGCAATACCTGCCCCCTCGATTTAAAGGGGCAGGGCTGGGTTTATTGCCCAGCGCCTGAGGGAGAATGCCGACGGGATTGATTGATGCATTTTTTGTGCCTACCACCCATGAGTCTCGGCTTGTGGGTGGCCCCACGTAAATAAGGCCTTGTGTCGTACCTTGTACAAGTGGGGTCCATGTAAAATAAAATATATTGATTTTGAGAATAAATTAAATACTCATTGATAAACTACTCCTGAGAGCATTGTGACGTAGGTAGTGACGTAGTTCGGTTACAGACAACCATACACCGAGTGCATTTTAATAGGATATGAAACACGGAGAATTGCTTAGCGTAACAATTATTGACGAAGGAAATGGAATCGACGGCGCGAGTTCGAATCCCCAAAAGATTGTTTGATTTTCCTTTCACGTTAAGTAAGGTATGAACCCTTCTCATCTCTGCATCTCAGCTATAAGTAAATAGTATGATACATTAGACCCTTCTGAAGCTTTAGTGTGGAGTACCTCTTCATAGCCATTACTCCCATGTCCACTCTTCTCCGGATTGGTAGTATCTGTTGGGGTTCCATGCATGAGTTAGAAAAAATGAGCTATAAAATATGTTTGAAAATTTAGTTTAAAAAAATGAAATTTCAATACACATAAAAAATAAATAACAGAAAAAGGTTTGCGTCTGAGTCAAAGCGGCACACCTACCACCAGCTCATGTGCTACTCATAGGCTGAGTTGGCGAGGGCCGGTATGAAACACAGTAACTTTTGGTTCTTAGCCGAACGCTCTACCGACTGAGCTAAACCGGGAAAACAATGTGCTAGATTGGTTGTATATTGTCTAGTAATAAATCTACACTATATAAAAGAAAATAAAGATAAAATATAAAAAAAACCAACAAACAATTGTTTAATTTATTTCATTTTTTTTTCGTTTATTTGCTTTTTTTTTAAATAGACTTTCAAATTTTTCGGCCTTTCACTGTCTTGGTTTTTAAGTAGACAGAAGTAAGATCTAGTCATTTTGTTTTTAGTTTTGTGGGGGTTTTTTTTGTTGTTGTTTTTTTAAAACTTTTTCACTGAGAGTAGAATTTAATATTCTTCACCTTCCTCTTCTTCTTCGGCCTCAACAGAACCAATGCCGACTTATTCATAGTCTTTCTGAAGAAATAAGATGTAACAAATCCAGAGCCACTGTACGTTCACCAACAAATTCTCCAAGAAATAAATAGAAAGATAATTACTCGTCTAGAAAACCATCTCAATAAAATTAATACTTCTTTTCCATTACCCATTAACAAGATAATCCAAATTTGCAGACTTTGCACTAGGAATTGCTTTTTCCAATACAACGGAACCTTTTACAAACAGAAGTTCGGTTTGCCTATGGGGTCACCTCTGAGTGGCGTTTTGGCGTGCTTATTCCTTGAATTCCTAGAATGCGGTCCCTTTCAATATATTTTACCTAATAACTCTATTTTTTCCGTTATATTGACGAGACGTTATTCATTTACCCGAAAAACTGTAGTTTAACTAATATTATTGACAAACTAAATGATGTTGAACCCTCCATTAAATTTACTCATGAACTTGAACATAACCACACCCTACCATTTTTAGACACACTTATTATAAACAATAACAACACTTTAGAATTCAAAGTTTATAATAAGAATACCAACAAAAATGACTACATCCATTTCTATTTCCACTATAACACTAAGATAAAAAGTGTTATCATAATAGGTTTCTTTCTGAGAGCACTCAGTATATGCAATAAGAAACATTTAGATGAAGAATTTAATATCATCGAAAAGTATTTTCTTAAACTACAATACCCTATGAATAAATAAATAAATAATAAAAAGTAAACAAGATCAAACATGAATTTAATATTCTTCATCTTCCTCTTCTTCTTCGGCCTCAACAGAATCAATGCCGACTTCTTCATAGATAACAAAAAGTTATGAGAGAGAGAGAGAGAGAGAGAGAGAGAGAGAGAGAGAGAGAGAGACAGAATAAAAAGTTATGAGAGAGAGGGAAAGAATAAAAAGTTATGAGAGAGAGACAGAGACAGAGACTGACAGACAGACAGACAGACAGAATAAAACGTTATGAGAGAGAGGGAAAGAATAAAAAGTTATGAGAGAAAGAGACAGACAGACAGACAGGCAGACAGAATAAAATGTTATGAGAGAGAGAGAGAGAGAGAGAGAGAGTAAAAAGTTATGAGAGGGAGAGAAAGAATAAAAAGTTATGAGAGAGAGAGAGAGAGAGAATAAAGTTATGAGAGAGAGGGAAAGAATAAAAAGTTATGAGAGAGAGACAGAGAGACAGAGAGACAGAATAAAATGTTATGAGAGAGAGAGAGAGAGAGAGAGAGAGAGAGAGAGAGAATAAAAAGTTATGAGAGAGGGAAAGAATAAAAGGTGATGAGAGAGAGGGACAGAATAAAAAGTTATGAGAGAGAGAGAGAGACAGAATAAAAAGTTATGAGAGAGAGGGAAAGAATAAAAAGTTATGAGAGAGAGAGAGAGAGAGAAAGAATAAAACGTTATGAGAGAGAGAGAGAGAGAGAGAAAGAATAAAAAGTTATGAGAGAGAGGGAAAGAATAAAAAGTTATAAGAGAGAGGGAAAGAATAAAAAAGTTATGAGAGAGAGGGAAAGAATAAAAAGTTATGAGAGAGAGAGAGAGAGACAGAATAAAAAGTTATGAGAGAGAGAGAAAGAATAAAAAGTGATAAGAGAGAGGGAAATAATAAACAGTTATGAGAGAGAGGTAAAGAATAAAAAATTATGAGAGAGAGAGAGAGAGAGAGAGACAGAATAAAAAGTTATGAGAGAGAGGCAACAGAATCAATGCCGGCTTCTTCATAGTCTTTCTGAAGAAATAAGAAGTAACAAATCCAGATCCATTGTACGTTCACCAAAGAATTCTACAATTAGAAATAAATAAATAAATAAATAAATAATAAAAAGTGAAAAAGATCAAACATTAATGTCTTGGGGTAAATGGATGTGACATTTTAGATTAAACTTTAATAATAAAGAAAATCCAAGTCTGGACATCAGGGCAAACGTCATCCTCCAGGGCAATGTATTTTTTATTTGTTGTTTTTTTTTTCTTTCACTCGACAACTGAATGATACGTAAACAGAGTTAGGAAATGATAGAAAAGATCAAACAGGCAAAAAGCCTAAACAGAGAAAAAAAATCAGATCACGAAGACATTTTCTTGCCGTAAACTTAAAGTATTCATATTAGAAAGGAACTAGCAGAACCTGTGGATATACCAGAGTATGATAATTCGATTATTACAATATTTAATATGTTTACTTAAGATTATCTCAGTCGGTAGAGCGTTCGGCTAGAAACCACAGGGTTCCTAGTTCGATACCGGCCCTCGCCAACTCAGCGTATGAGTAGCACAGGGATATGTGCGGTAAAGTAAGGAGCTGATGGTAGGTGTGGCGCTCCACCTCAGACGCCAAAACAACCTCCTTGGTCTAGCGCTAGTGAAAAGGGGATAGACTCTCGCTAATTGGCTGATACCGACATTAGGCCGCCCCGACGTCTGAACTTTACTTACTTAAGATCTACTGCTAGCTCAGTCGGTAGAGTGTCTGGCTGGGAACCTATAGGTTCCTGGTTCAATTCCGACCCTCGCAAACTCATCGTATGAGTAGCACATGGATATGTGAGGTAACGTAAGAGCTGATGGTAGGAGTGGCGCTCGGCCTCAGACGCCCAAAATAATCTCCTTGGCCTAGCGCTAGTAAAAAGGGGGTAGACCACCTCGCTGTCTAGCTGATACCAACTTTAGGCCACTCCGACGACTTTACTTTTTTACTTACTGCTAAATAATGGTTTGTTTTGTTTTACAGCATATCAACCTCAGTGGGTCATTTAATGCCGATAAAGTTTTGAAATAAATCAATTCTTAAATGGATAATATAATTTTTTTGTAAATACAATTTTCTATTTAACCCATAGATGGGACCCTAACAGGTACTACCACTCCGGGTCAGAGTCGATCAGGGAGCAATGGTAATGAAGGGGTGCTCCATATTCCCCAAACCTCCAAAACTGGAACCTCACCATCAGATAGATTTTAACGTCATTTCCAGGACATGTAGACCCGCAGCCACCGCCTTCTAGCACCCATATGATAAAAAGGGGGTGGGGCGTGCCATAAGGGCAATAGGGTTGGGAGAATTATATAGGTGCTAGGGCTTGAGGTGACCAGCCGATTGATCGGAGGGGGCCTCTCCGACCGCCCGTCTAGCCCATTACTGCTAATTAAGCAATATGTAAAAAGTATAATAAACCTTGATTTAACCCTCTCTCACTCTTTTTTTCTTTCTTTCTTTTCAACTTTTTATTTTGCTTGATTGAAACAGATTAGAGTTTTTGGTTCCATATCCTCACCGATTCTCTTTATGTTTCCCCTACTCTCTTCTTTCCTTCCTTATTATTATATTTATTCTGTGGAGAATATCCTTTTTCGTCGATTTCTTTCTTTATAACAAAAAACGAAATCGTCCATTATCTAGCTAATGGGATTACAATCATTTGGACGGTCTCATTTTTAACCAGTTGGTATTGCAAAAATGATAACGTTCGTATTCTGTAGGAACATCAGTATTATTATATAGATAATGATTTTGAGAGAAAAATGCTTTCTTTTTCTTTTTAGACGTTGATGCATCGCCATCGTCAACAAAAGCGGAAATACAAAATGTTTCGTGTTTGCTCTTGCCCAGCAGGCTTTTTTAAATACCATCATGACATTGTGACACTTTGTAAGATGTTATGAATAAAGAAATTGATGCAAACACTGTTGGAATAGTAAAGCACTGCGCAAATCATTATCAATTAAGCCTACACTTGGAGAACGAAAGCTTGGATGTGGAAAACGCAGAGGGGAGACGGTAGTACCGACACGGCTATCCGTTGGCCACACCAGACTCACGTTATTTATCCTAAACAAGAAGACCAACCACAATGTGTAGCATGTCAAACACTTAAACACGTTCTTATAGAATGTGGCGTTTACGCTCGTTAAAAGTATTTACGGTATTCGAAGGGGCTTTTATTTTCCCGTAGTCGTTGGCAAATTGTCGGAAAAAGAAGAACAAACACAAAAGTAAAATGCAGACACTTGTATTACAAAATATACAAGGTTTACAAAAGTACAAGGATTTACAAAAGGTTTTAACAACAAAAAGGGTTTGCAAATTAAATGGACTTATCTGTTCTAAGAGTTCTCGGTGTCGTGGTGATAGAGGTGTTCTGTCGTTGATAGTAAAATGGTTCTAAGAAGCTTCTCGGGTCGTTTCTCGTTCTTCAGTCAGTATGCTATTATACCAGCCAGAGATAGTATGCTGAAATAATGCCTTAGAAAGTTTGTAGATTATTCAGTTCTCAGTATGCTATTATAACAGCCAGTTACAGTATGCTGAAATAATGCCTTAGAAAGTTTGTTGAAGTTTTAGGGAACAGTGATACCGCAACTACCCTTAGTGCGTGGTCTGTGATAAGTGACGTAGGGTTTTGATTCTCGCGCCAATATCCCATTGGGGATTTGTCCCCCTAGTGGCAGGGGAATATAATTCACATGGAATTTCTGACATCGTATCAGAAAACGATTGTTCCAGGCAAATACCCTGAAAGATCTATTTGAAAATGTTAACAGAGATGCTATTTTGTCCTCTTGAGGGAAATAGAAATAAACAAGAATTATTAAGCAAATATAAAATGCGCCCACAAAACAGTCTACAAACCAGCTTGAATGGACAGTTGACCATTACGGGCTACCTCAGCAATAACTAGCCTCAGATAACAAACGAACTCTGAATCCCGAACTCTTCAAATCGGACTCGATATATTGCATACTCTCTAGACACTTGGGCTTTCATGTATTTTCCTCCGTTCCGCCTTTCCTTCTGGTCCAAATGTCAACACCTACTTAATCACACCCACTTCCGGCAAAATCACCAACACACTTTCTACATGGTCGGTCACCCTCCCTACTCGAATCTCCTAGAATTCTAAGATTTAATCTAACATTTAACAAAGGATTGTCAGACACTCTGTCTCCGTTCCTATATGCTTATGTGGTCTCATATTTATTCATTTGTTCACCTTCTAATATTTTCCGATGAATTTTTATTTTTAAAAATATTTCCTTAATCATAACACAAAAAAATTGTCGGTTTGGTAACCAAAGCTCGTTGCTCACTTTTTTAGTTGCAATCGAACCAAGCATAGACCCTTTGATATTTAAGCCTGTGGTAGTAACATATTTTCGTATGAATATGTCTAGAAAACAATTCACGATGAATTATCAATTACGAAGTCTATTTTCTAACCAATCTTCTTAAAGAATAAAGAACAGAAGACACAAAGAAGCTTATACATAGTTGTATAAGTGTTGTATACTCTCTTTCTTTACTTCTATGATTCTTCTGCTCATCTTTGGTATCTTACGTTCTTCTTCTAGCGTATGGACTTCTATTTCTCTCTTCTTGCTAGTTGGTCGTCCTTGATTCATTTCTTCTTCTAGGTCAGTCTTGTTGCCAAGACATTCATAAACCACAAAAACATATTATTTATGTAAACCTTTATTTACTTAACTAAACATTTTCTCTAACTACACACAGCGCGCGTGTGCAGTGAGCCCCAGCTAAACCAGATATATCTTCTCTGCCTGACGTTCAAGCTTAAACTGAAAGCCAACCAGGTCCCACGTGACTTCACGTATTTCGCGGGCTTTCTGTAATATTCGATGGAAAGTCCCGCCTGTGATATGAAAAGGGGCCATCCCTTCAGAAAAGACAGGGGGTTGACAATAATATATGCATAGATTATGTAACATAAGGTGAACTGTCTTAATATGTACATTGTCTTTGTGTAGATATAATTCTTGATGGTATTGTTTCAAGTAGTAAAGTTAATAACTAATATTTTGATATTATCTTACCGTTTGCTGTGCGACATAATGTTTCTGGGGGTGAGAAGTACCCATCGACAGAGCAAACAGCATAATTCCTGTCTTCTAGGGTGGGGCCCTAGAAGACAGGAATTACGCTGTTTGCTCTGTCGATATCAGTAAATAAAAAGGAATTTGGCGCTTCAGTATTCAGAAGGCTGCACGCAACGACACATAGTGCCTATTAGGAGAAGCACGGACAGTCTACATGTAATGTAAGAAATGTAATTCCCACAGGAAAGACTAAAATCCCCAGTCGACCCAGAATGACACGAATATGTTATCAACAAAAAACTTTACGACAGTAAATAAACCTTATTCTCTAAGGAATTTCGAGGCAGATAAGCAAGTAAACTTTTCAAATGATCTTAAAGCATTTACGTTCACAGTACACGTATGAAGATCAATATTCACACAGCATATATTTTGTAAACTGTTGCTAATTGATAAGAATTATATATATATATATATATATATATATATATATATATATATATAAATAGAAAAGTAAAGATATTAAAAAATTAATTACAAAAATAGTAAAAAATTCTAAAAATCCGTTCCAAGCTTACAGTCAACGGTTAATATATTGTTTGAATAAGTGAATTCGTCTGGTGTCGAACTTGGAATACCCCTTTCTTTTTCAAAATCTGTTACACTAAGAGATACATTAAGAGATACATGGATTGTTAACTGAGATATTTCTGGCGGAAGTGCTCATATTTGAAACTACAACATAATTTTTTTTTTTTGCAACATCAAGGATTTCGTTTGGAATTCATATCACAGGACTATAAAATTTAAAAAATAAAAAAAATAAAAAAATAAAGATCTGTTTTCAAATGCCTTTAAAGTAATAAATAATTCATCATTCGCATCTGATGAGTCGGGAGAGTTAGACACTTTGTCTAAGCTCCCTGAAATAGACTATAAAGCTAAATCTCTAAGTCTTTTGTTATTCATTTACTTATATATTTGCTCTGTGACTCTAACATTAAGAGCTCTCAAACTGCGACGGGTTTTTTAAAATAAAACTGTTGTGTCTTAAGGAAGATTTCTTCTCTGGACTTTTGGATTAATATATATATATATATATATATATATATATATATATATACACACAACACACATATATATATATATTATATATATATATATATATATATGTGTGTGTGTGTGTGTGTGTGTGTGTGTGTGTGTGTGTGACCGATTTTTTTTTCGAACTGCGAGTGCAAATTAGTATGTCTGCTTCGAGCCAGCAAACATTTTTGGGGAATTTATCTTTATGATTGATATATTTATTTTTAAGGCATGTAAACCTGTCTATACTTATTTTATGCCAGAAGTAAAGAGAATATGTTCTTTGTATGTTTTTATTTATATATTTTGTGTAGCTGTTTTTGTGTTTTAGTTTTATTTTATTTGTTTTTCCATTTTCTCATAGCGGCTAAAGTTTTGAATAAGCGTATTCGAAAATAATTTATCATAGCACAACAATCAGACATTTCAACTTTCTTGAGACTGAACTACTGCATATGATTGATGAACATTTTATGTATATCCAGATCTGAACCATCCCCATGGGATACAGTTTAGTGTCATACCCATGGCAACCTACTTTGTGGGAGTCTTAACCTTCTGCAGAGTATGCGTCCAGCGTATTCTAAACACCGCTGACAGGGCGTCGAGTCTAAATCTCTTGCAATGACTATTTTCATTTGTATTTGTGCATTTGTACTATAATACTCGTTTCACAGTAATATTTTGGAGCACCTCTCTCTCCCATTGCCTCTACATTGTTGTAATATGTTTGTTGGCAATTTTAAGATATAAGGCGTGTGGTAAATGGCCACTTCTACATATAGACTCGCCGATAAGCACGTGACCACTATTGTCCAATCACTGGCAGTGCTCTGCTGCTGTTGTTGCTATTTATACTGGCTGATTCTAATCTTAACTCACTACTACTTGGATCTTCTTGGACGACGGGCCTAAAGTATTCTATACCACAGGACTTATTCACTTACCAAGGGATTCCATATCACGGGACTTATTCACTTACCAAATGATTCTATAACTCGGGACTTACTTACTTATTTACTTTGAGTTCTTTCCAAAGGATGGCGGCCAGATACTTAACAATGTTATTTAACATCCAGTAATGATAACAGAATTAACAATAATATTTTTTAGCTTCAGCAATTATTTTGCCAATTTTCAAGGATGTGTGGCCGGGTTAATCCCAAGTGGGATTATGGGTTAATCAAAATTAATTTGACAATCAATATGTAGAACCCATGGGGAGAGCATTTTTTTCTTTTATTGGTTCATTGTTTTTAATAATACGCCAAACCTGCTAACTGGACTTTATGCCTAGATGTTAGGGATTCGCGTTCGCTGTGAATTTGTATTTAAATTGTTTTATTTAATACTTATTAAGCGATTTATTTTTGGCAAGCAGTTATATGATATCACATATTCCAATATATTACAAAGTAATTTGCACACAGTTGTATGGTCTCAAGCAGCCGTATCTGATACTAATAATCATGATGGTTTCAAGTAATTATTTCTATTTAATAATAGTCATTATGTTTTCGTGTAAATAATAATAATCCTTTCTAAACAATTATAACTTCAAGTAACATTCCTTATTCAAAATGGTTTATTTTTATTTATATTTTTCCAATTTGATACACATAATTTTCACACAATTGAACAGTTTCAATTATTCTTATCTGATAGTAATAATTGTATGGTTTGAAGAGATTATATTTACGAGCAAAATATATAACACCTTCAGGGCGATGTAAAACTTAATTTTTGAAAGATATTGCCTGGGGGTGTGGGAATTAAAAATTAAATGTCAGAGAGTTTGTACCTTGAGTAAGTAAAATCATGAAATTCATTAAAGAATTAAAAAATAAAACAATTTGAAATGTAAACTTTAAATATATATCAAAATAAAAAAAACTATATATAAATATATAATATCAGGCATGTATTTATTAAACTTGTTTTAAAAAACAATGAGGACTGTCTAAAACTGCAAGCTCACATTTTTAGTGTATTTATTCTATGTTATGACGATTTTGGGTAATGTGACGTAGCAGTGACGTAATTTTGGTTACAGAAAAATTGAGATCGAATCTCTATTATTAATAGATTCAATAATCTTAAGGTTGAAAGCAACTATTCATTCTAAATAATTATAATTTTTTGCACACAGATATATGTTATTACATATTCTTACCCAATCCTAACACATTTCAGACATATATATATTTGGTAAGGGAGAAAAATAAGAAATTGAGGATGATTGATATTTGGTAAAATATTCCGACACTAAAACTATGTTAATATTTCCCACTATTTTAATGTTAAGAGTTGTTGAGATTTTTAGATATAAGTGTGTGACAGATGCCCACTCTTATTTATAGACTCGGCGATAATTATGTGACCATATTCTTGGCCAATCACTGGAGTACTCTGCTGCTGATATTGATAGTTATACCGGCTGTTCTGGTCATACCTACTCATAACTACTTAAACCTTCGTGGACGACGGAACATAGGATTATATCACTGGACCTTTGACACTACGTAGGATTCCATAACTCAGGACTTATTCAATTACCAAAGGATTCTATAGCTCAGGACTTACTTACTTACTTTAAGTCCTTTACAACTGGCCAATGATGGCGGTCAGAAACTTAACAAGAATAATTAATGAAAAGTCAGAATGGAATATATTAAAGGTTCCCCATGAGTTAAGAACGGAAAATGCAGTAATACGTTGGCAAATATCGGTTAAGCACACATTACCATTGAGACGCAAATGTTTTGTTTTGAATTGATTCGATTAAAAATAATTATATTTTCCAAGACAAATATTTAACGCTTAAATTTCAAATTCTCAGGGTTGAAATTTTGTTTTGTATAATTACAGGCTTATTATATTAGTGATTAAGAAGGAAAGAAGTTAATCGTGTTTATTCATTGTTTTGGTCTGAAGTTTCATTAAAAGAAAGAAGGAAAGAAAAATAAATAATGGATAAATAATGAACCCCCACAATAACATTATATAACTTAGGGTGAAGCAGAAAACGTAATGCTGATATATATATATATATATATATATATATATATATATATATATATATATATATATATATATGAGAAGAACATATTTTAAACATATAACAAACCCAGGGTGTTAGATTAGGGAAGCAATGTTATGTGTCAATACTTAAGCATTTCGGTATAGTGTACAATCTTCAGGACACTGTTACGTAATGTTTATGTGAGGGACAAAATGAAAGATGTTAAGTGTATAGTGAATGTGTGAATATGATGTTATTAACCGTTATTTTTTTGTTGCATTGCAAAAATTGAATGAACGTGATCAAAATGCAGATAATTAAAAATTAAAAAAATATATATATAATGAATATATATATATATATAGAGAGAGAGAGAGAGAGAAACAGAGAGAGAGAGAGAGAAAGAGAGAGAGAGAGAGAAGAGAGAGAGAGAAAGAGAGGGGGATAGATAGAAATATATATAGAGAGAGAGCGTGTGAGAGAGACTGTAGAGAGAGAGAGAGAGAGAAAGAGAGAGAGGGGGGTGTAGAGTAAATAAATCATTAACATCTGATTTTTACATGGATAGAATTATAGACTAGATCAATATTATATTCTTTATTGATTAAGTATGAATATTATCGAAACATGTCTGATTTAGAGACGCACGAGAACATTGACGTAAATTGAATGAAATTTAAAAAGGAATTATTTGACGGCAGTTTGATCAACTGTCAAACCATTAAAAATGATTTCCCATGTTTTATTATTTCTATACTCGGATAGAAGATCGGAGGATAGAGCGGACGAAACAGTGTGTTAATAACAAGTACAAAAAAAGATGAGGACAATAGTCCACAAAATCGGAATTATCCGTGTTAACATTGGTTTCGCTTTATAAAGAGCTTTTGTTTGAAAGACTAGGCATCTGAAATCAAATTCCATATATTCTATACGCACGTAGTGCAATGGTTATTGTGATAGGAAATGGACACAATGACACGAGTTCAAACTCGGGATGAGGCTAGTGGCATTTCACAATGTAGTAATACCCTAGAGCCGACGAAACATTGTGTTAATAACAAGCACAAAAAAGATGAGGACAATAGTCCACCAAAATCGAAATTATCCGTGTTAACATTGGTTTCGCTTTATGAAGAGCTATGAATTTGAAAATATTGAATCAATATTAAGCTCGCTGTCCAATCCCTCAGACATGACTGGATAAATATTATGAAAGACTCAATTCAGAATGTGCAGTATAAATATTTCATTTGAGATATACTTGTTATTGGCGGGCGAAAAAGATCGTGTCCGTTATGAAAAATTACTAATTTCTCTGTCAATATTGTCACATGTATAATCAATTTCATGT
Organism: Doryteuthis pealeii; assembly: GCA_023376005.1. Classification (NCBI taxonomy): domain Eukaryota; kingdom Metazoa; phylum Mollusca; class Cephalopoda; order Myopsida; family Loliginidae; genus Doryteuthis; species Doryteuthis pealeii. The sequence continues at coordinate 15,243,658 of CM042146.1, forward strand.
TTTTTTTTCTTGGATGGTCAAACACTGAAAATAGGCCACTTTCAATTAATAGGACGGTAAAGTGCACATAGAATCAGGGCGGATTTCATTTCAAATTAAGAATATTTGTGCGAGTCAAATGAAAGTGAAACCCTTTATCGTCTTTGAATGATTTGAAATGAACGCGTTAAATACGAGCTTTTTATAAGACATTAATTGCACATCAAATCTGAGCGCAGATTTTGAATGCTGTTTTTGGTAAACATCCAAAACGTGTAACCTACAAAACGGTTGAACCACTCAGGAAAGGGGACAAAAGTAAGAAACAAAAAACGAACAAAATGTGTAGCAAATATGCTAGAACAAATATTGTACAAGGACATTGTTGGCGTTTTGCCATATCCATGATATACTCAAAGAAATCTGAACTCAGTAATAAACCCTGGAAAATATCGCTCCATCACACGTAACTATGATATATTGATAGCTACTAGATACATAAATAAATGATATCTTAATATCCGTAAATATTGTTTGGTATGTTATACTATAGAGGCCATATAAGAGACGTAATGCCCCCCTCTCTCTCACTACAACTCCCCCTCCTCTTCTCTCTCTTCTCTCTTCTCTCTATATCTCTATATATATATATATATATATTGTGCGTGTGTGTGTGTGTGTGTGTGTGTGTGTGGTGAAGGAATGTGAGGAGGTTAATCCGATAATATGTGGAGAAAGTAGACAACACGTGGATTTATGGAAACTGGATGGTTTAGTTGTCGACGAAATACGTTTCGGACCATTTTGACCTCATTCAGGACAAAAGCCAAGTTATCTTGCTTCCAATGATATTTCAGAAATACTTTCTGAAAATAACCTTCATTGAAGAAGAACTGGCTTTTGTCCTGATGATGTCAAAATGGCCGAACGTTGATTCGTCGACAATAAACATCCAGTTTCCTAAAACATCCCGTGTTTGTCTACTTTTCTCACACACACGCACGACACAACACACACTCAACTCATATATATATATATATATAATATATAATATATAAAGATAAAGGTGGCTTACCAGTGAATATGGGCACGATCGTTGGAGGTGCACAAAATCCAGGGGTAAAGTCAGCGATATAAACAAATATAAGTGCTCAATACAAAAGTAGAGAAAATTCATTAATGAAATGGATACAATAGAAACGCTATTCAGTTTCACCATAAGGATCTTCAGGTTAAATCCACTGAATTAATCGAGGTACCGATTAATTGCAGCCGATCACACGTGTGGTTCATTGAATAAGATGTTACAACACGAACGCGTGATCGGCTGCAATTAATCGTAACTCGTTTAATTCAGTGGTTTACTGAAGTCCTATGGTGAAACCGAGTAGGTTTTTATTGGCATCAATTTCTTTAATTATATATATAGAGATAATATATATATATATTATATATAGTAGACCTGTGGATATACCACAATATGATTAACTAACTTATTACACGTTTCATATGTTATTAAGAGTATTTACGAATCTTTCATATGTATCTCAACTTTTTTATTTTTTCTTTTATATTTCATTATGTTCGATGAAAGATTATGTTAACATTCCAAGCATAAAACCACTCTCTCTAAATCTTTCTGCATTTGTTTGTCCCCCCCTCTCTCTCTCTCTCTCTCTCTCTCTCTGCTCTCTCTCTTCTCTCTCTCTCCTTCTCTTCTCTCTTCATTAATTTTAAATGTAGTATTCCATTTTCTGATCTTTCTTTGTTTCTAAAAAAAGCAGAATGGTGCATTAATGAGTTGAGGTGTCAACCTCCATAAGAAATAAAATTCAGGCGAAAGAGCAATACAGATAATCAGGATTTAACAGTTTTTGTATGTGATGGTGTACGATTTGATGGTCGCATGAATGGCAATGTGTTTCTTTATATAATTCTTAAAAGGGGATCATATTAATAATAGCCATACTCAAATAATATTATATATATATATACTATATATATATAGTATAGATAAAATAATAAATAAATATCATGTACACACACACACACACACACACGCGCGCGCCGCGCACGCTTTGGGGGATTTCGCTGATGACTGCCAATAAAAGCTAAAGCCAACGCTCTCTACTAAATAGGGATGGATCATTCTATGAGCTTACGTACATACAGATGTGTGCATTAAAACAGTTAAAATCGCCTGTTGCATTCGTGGGTGACGATGGCCGAGTGTTAATCTGTCCGACTGCTGTTGAATTCGATCGGCATTCTATCCTGGCTGTAGTACTCACATATCTAGCCACACTGAGACATGTTGTCTGTAGATGATCTGAATAATAAATATATATATAAGTATATATTATATATATAATATATATATATAATAAACACGTTAATATATATATAGTAAACACATATATATCTAAAACATACACAGATAGACAGAAACACAGCACAAAAAACATATTATAATCTCCGGGCCGAAATTGCAATGAAATTATATGTATATTATTATAATATATATATAATAATTTAATATATTATGTGTGTGTGTGTGTGTTGTGTGTGTGTGTGTGTTAGATTATAACAATGAGAAAGGAAATGTTGAAGGATTGGATGATGTTTTTTTTAATGTCTTTATAATATGAAAAAATAAAATATTAATAATAATAGAAAAATATATTCATTTTTTCCTTATATAACTCAGTGATCACGTTAATATTTAATGTTATCTTCATCCATTCAACATTATCTTCCTTATTTATTATTGTTTTCAACACACACACACACACATCAACCACACACACACATATATATATATTATATATAAGTATATATATAATATATATATATATATATATATATCATTGGCATTTCAGTCCCGAAAATTATAATATATGTTTTTTGTGCTGTGTTCTGTCTCTTGTTAGTGTTTATATTATAATTTTTTTATAATATATATACGTGGTTTTATATATATATATATTATATATATAACTTATATATATATATATATATATATTAGTCATACTACAGACACATGTCTCAGTGTGCTAGATATTGTGAGCTCCTACAGCAGATAGAATCCGATGATTCAACAGAGTCGACAAGATTAACGACTCGGCCACGTCACCCACAGAATGCGAAGGCGATTTTTACTTTTTAATGCACACATTGTATGTAGTAAAGCTGCCATAGAATGCCATCCCTATTTAATGAGAGCCGTTTGCTTTTACGCTTTAGTTGGCAGTCATCAGCGAAATCCCCCAAAGCGTGGCGCGCGCGCGCGTTGTGTGTGTGTGTGTGTGGTGTAATATATTTATTTATATATTTATGTCTAATAATAATATTATATATATATATATATATATTTGAAGTATGCTAATATATATGATCCCCTTTTAAGAATTATAAAGAAACCATGCATTCCATGCGTACATCAAATCGTACACCATCAAAACAAAACTGTAAATCGCTGATTATCTGGTATTGCTCTTTCGCTGAAGTTTATTTCTTATGACGGGTTGACACCTCAACTCAATAATGCATCAATTCTGCTTTTGTTAGAAACAAGAAAGATCAAGAAAATGGACATACTACATTAAAAATATAATGAGAGAGAGAGAGAGAGAGAGAGAGAGAAGAGGAGAGATAGAGAGAGAGAGAGAGAGAGAGAGAGAGGGGGGGACCATAAATGCAAGAAAGATAGAGAGAGTGTTTACTGCTTGAAGTGTTAACAATAATCCTGTTTCAATCGAACATATGAAAATATAAAAAGAAGGAAATAAAAAGTTTGAGAGTACAGTATTGACTATTCCGTAATAAGCTCTAAGTAAACATATGAAACGAAGTAATAATAAGTTATCAAATTTGTGTATATCCACAGGTCTACTATATATATATAGTATATACTAGTATATATAATATATATTACAGAAATTGATGCAATTAAACCTACTCGGTTTCCACCAAAGGGATCTTCAGGTTAAATCCACTGAATTAAACGAGGTATACCGATTAATCAAGCCCGATCCAACGCGTTACGTGTGTAACATCTTATTCGAATGAACACCGTGTGACGGCTGCGAATTAATCGTACCTCGATGAATTCAGTGGATTTAACCCTGAGACCCTTATGGTGAAACTCGAATAGGTTTCTATTGTTTCATTTCCTTATGAATTTTCTCTACTTTGTATTGAGCACTTTATATTTGTTCATATCGCTGATTTAACCCCTGGATTTTGTGCAGCGTCACGATCGTGCGCATGTATTCACTGGTAAGCCACTTTTATCTTTATATATCATATATATAATATATATATATTATATAAATATGTGAGTGTGTGTGTGTGGTGTGCGTGTGTGTGGAGAAAAGTAGACAAACACGGGATGTTATGGAAACTGGATGTTTATTGTCGACGAATCAAACGTTTTCGCCTATTTTGAACATCCATCAGGACAAAAGCCCCAGTTCTGCTTCAAATGAAGGGTATTTCAGAAGTATTCTGAATAATAATGAAGCATAGAAACTGGGCTTTGTCCTGATGATGGCAAAAATGGCCGAAAACGTTTGATTCGTCGCAATAAACTCCCAGTTTCATAACATCCCGTGTTTGTCTACTTTCTCCACAATTATCGGTTAACCTCCTACATTCCTCACACACACCACACGACACACATCACACCACCCGCACATATATATGATATATATATATATAGAGAGAGCGAGAGAAAGAGAGAAGAGAGAGAAGAGAGGGGGGAGATTGTGTGAGAGAGAGGGGCATTACGTCTCTTATATAGCCTCTTAATATTTAACATATTCAACTCAATATTTACTGATATTAGGGAGAATCATCTATGTTAATGTATCTAGTACTACAAAGATGATCAAATAGTTATGTGTGATGGAGCGATATTTCCAAGGGTTTATTATGAGTTCAGATTTCCATTGAGTATATTCACTGGATATGGCAAAACCGCCACGAATGTCGCTTTGTACAATATTTGGTTCTTAGCATTTTTGCTTCAAATTTTGTTCGTTTTTTTGTTCTTACTTTTTGTCCCCCTTTCCTGAGTGTTCACAGTTTTGTAGGTACACATGTTGGATGTTTATAAAAACAGCTTCAAAATCTGCGCTCGATTGATGTGCAATTAATGTTTATAAAGGCTCGTATTTACGCGTTCAGTTCAAATCATTCAAGACACAAAGGGTTGTCACTTTCATTTGACTCGCACAAATATTTTAATTTCAATGAAACCGACCTAATTGTATGTGCACTTTACGTCCTATAAATTGGAAAGTGGCCTATTTTCAGTGTTGTGTCCATCAGAAAGAAAAAAAATGAAATTGATTATACAGTGGACAATTTGAAGAGAAATTAGTAATTTAAATAAGGACAAGATCTTTTTCGCGCGCCAATAACAAGTATATCTAAATGAAATATTTATATCTGCACGTTTCTGATGAGTCTTTTCATAAATTTATACAGCATGTCTGAGGGATTGGACAGCGAGCTTATATTGATTCAATATTTTCAAATTCATACTTCTTCATAAGCGAAACAATGTTAACGTACGGACAATTTCGATTTGGTGGACTATTGTCCTCATCTTTTTTGTGGCTTGTTATTAACGGGACATGTTCGTCTGGCTCTAGGGTATTACTACATTTGAAATGCCATAGCCCTCAATCCCGAGTTTGAACTCGTGTCATCTGTGTCCATTTTCCTATCACAATAACCATTGCACTACGTTTCGGTATATGAATATATGGAATTTGTGTTTCAGATGCCCTAGTCTTCAAACAAAAGGCTTTTATAAAGCGAAACAATGTTAACACGGATAATTCCGATTTTGGGTGGACTATTGTCTCATTTTTTTTGGTAACTTGTTATTAAACACACTGTTTCGTCCGCTCTATCTCCGACCTTCTATCCGAGTATTAGAAATTAATAAGCTGAAATCATTTTTTAAATAGTTTGACAGTTGAATCAAAACATGGCGTAAAAGAATTCCTTTATTTAATTTGATTCAAATTTACGTCAATGTTCTCTGCCCGCACTAAATTCAGACATGACTCGATATATTCATACTTAATCAATAAGAATAAATATTGATCTAGTCTAAGTGTTACTAATCCATGTTAAATCTGATGTTTAATGATTTATTTACTGTACCCCTCTCTCTCTCTCTTCTCTCTCTCTCCTCTCTCTTCTCTCTTCTCTCCTACAGTCTTTCTCACGCTCTCTCTCTATATATATTTCTTGCTATACTTCCCTTGGCATACTCGTCCTGGTGCGGGGTTTCAAGTTGCTTCAGGCCACTAGATCAGGTAAAGTACAAATAATAGGTCATCCCAGGGGCTAATCCGTCCCAGGCAATACCTGCCTCTTTCTGATTTAAAGTGGCAGGGCGGGTTTATTGCCAACGCCTGAGGTCCAACCCTTGGAGGGGGAATGCCGAAGGGATCCGACGCAATTTTTGTTCTTACTCCCACCATAAGCTCGGCTTGTGGTGGGCCCGCTTAAACGAGCTTGTGCCAGTCCATACAAGTAGGGTAATAAGGACAATACTCTATATATAGTAACTTCTATATAATCCCCCTTCTCTCTATGCTCATGTTTCTCTTCTCTTCTCTCTCACTCTCTCTCTCTCTCTCTTATATATTATATATATTATATATATATATGTGTGGTGTGTGTTGTGTGTGTGTATTTTCTATTGTTCAAGGAAAAAAATGCTAATACAGTGTAGAGCTTATGTTTTATATATTATGGAATACTTGCGAAGGAAAGACATTTTGTTATCATTGGTATCAAAGGCGATTAACCTCTATTTTCCAGGGAAAACAATGTTGATAATCCTGCTATCGTAACAATGCTTTTTTAAGTATTCGAAATGGTCCATACGCACGAGTGGAATGGTCCCATAATCACAATACCCCGGTATTTAAGTCTTTTTTCCGCAAATATAAATATATATTATATATATATATATATATATATAATTATATATTGTGTGTGTGTGTGTGGTGTGTGTGTGTGTGTGTGTGTGTGTGAAATACGGTGAAGAAATTAATCCGACAAAATGATAATAAAATTATTTTAAACCATATTACAAACCCAGGGTTTATGATAGGGAAACAATTTTATGTGTCAAAACTTAAGCATTTCGGTATAGTTGGTACCTCTCAGGACTACCTGTTAAGTAATATTTTGGGAGGCGGGAGCAGAATGAAAGATTTAAGTGTATCTGAATGAAATAATGATCGTTATGTAATCCGTTTTTTTTAAATTTTTATATGAATCTTCATCTTCCATTTTTGGCATTATGCATTGATCAAGTCTATTGGCTTTCGTAAAAACAAAAAAAAAAATAACGTTAATATACAATTCCCTTCATAATACAGCTAACATCTTTCATTTTGTCCCTCACATAAACATTACGTAACAGTGTCCGAAGATGTAACACGTTACGAAATGCTTAAGTATTGAGCACATAAGTCATTGCTTCCCTAATCATAACACCCTGGGTTGTTGATATGTTTAAACATATTGTTTTCTTCAACACACACACCACACACAACACAGAAACACTACACACAACAGCAACCACACACATATATATATATATTATATATATATATAGTATATATATATAATATTATAGCCTTACGTTTGCTTGCTTCACCCCTAATTAATAATTGTTGATTGTGGGGGTTCATTATTTATCCATTATTATTTTTCTTCCTTCTTCTTTTAATGAAATTGCAGACCAAACAATGATAACACGAATAACTTCTTTCCTTCTTAATCATAATATAATAAGCCTGTAATTATAAACAAAACAAAATTTCAACCTGAGAATTTGAAATTAAGCGTTAAAATATTTGTCTTGGAAAATATAATGATTTTTAATCAACAATTCAAAACAAAACATTTGCGTCTCAATGGTAATGTGTGCTTAACCGATATTTGCCACGTTATTACTGATTTTCCGTTCTTAACAATGGAACTTTATATATTCATTCTGACTTTTCCATTAATTGATTCTGTTTTAAGGTTTCTGACCGCCATATTGGCCAGTTGTAAGGACTTAAAGTAAAGTAAGTAAGTCTGAGCTATAGAATCCCTTTGGTAGATTGAAATAAGTCCTGAGTTTATGGAATCTATGTAGTTTCAAGGTCCAGTGATATTAATCCTATGTTCCGTTCGTCCACGAAGGTTTAAGTAGTTAAGTAGGTATGGCCATAAACAGCCGGTAGTAACTATCAATATCAGGCAGGCCAGAGTATACCAGTGATTTGGCAAAATATGGTCAGCAAATTATTCGCCGATCTATAATAAGAGTGGCCATCCTGGCACACACCTATATGCTAAAAAATCTCAACAACTCTTAACCATTAAAATACGTGGAAAATATTAACATAGTTTAGTGTCGTAATATTTTACAAATATCATCAGTATCCTAATTTCTTATTTTTTTCTCCCTTACCAAACATATATATGTCGAAATGTGTTAGTGATTGGTCAAGATATTGTAATAACATATATCGTGTGCAAAAATATTATAATTATTTGAGATGATAGTTGCTTCAACTAAGATTATTGAATCTATTAATAATTAGAGATTGATCTCAATTTTTCTTGTAACCAATTATGTCACTGCTACGTCACATTACCAAAACCCGTCATAACATAGAATAAATACACAAAATTGTGAAGCTTGCAGTTTAGACAGTCCTCAATTGTTTTTTAAAACAAGTTTCAATAAATGCATGCTGATATTATATATTTATATATAGTTTTTATTTGATATATATTTAAAGTCATTTCAAATTGTTTATTTTTTATCCTTTATGAATTGATGATTTTTACTTACTCAAGGTACAAACTTCTGACATTTAATTTCCAATTCCCACCCCCCAGGCATACCTTTCAAAATTAAGTTTTACATCGCCCTGAAGGTGGTTATATATTTGCTCGTATATATAATCTCTTCAAACCATACAATTAATACTATCATAAGAATAATTGAAACTGTTCAATTGTGTGAAATTAGTGTGTATCAAAAATTGGAAATATTTAATAAAAGTTTATTATACCATTTTGAATAAGATGTTTTCTTGAAGTTAAATTGTTTTAGAAAGGATTATTATTATTTCACGCAAAACATAATTGTACTAATTATTAAATAGAAATAATGTACTTGAAGCATCATGATTATTAAGTATCAGAATACGGCAACTTGAGACCATACAATGTGTGCAAATACTTTGTGAATTATATTGGAATATGTGATATCATATAACTGCTGCCAAAAACCTATCGCTAATAGTATTAAATAAAACACTTTAAATAGCTATTCACAGCAAAAACGTGAATCACTAATT
>CM042146.1:15253128-15286800 GCA_023376005.1 Doryteuthis pealeii
TAGTTGTTTTTTTTCCCGGTTTTTTTTTTTTTTTTTTTTTTTTTTTTTTTTTTTTTTTTTTTTTTTTTTTTTTTTTTGGTTTTTTTTTTTTTTTTTTTTGTTTTTTTTTTTTTTTTTTTTTTTAGTTTTTTTTTTTTTTTTTTTTTTTTTTTTTTTTTGTTTTTTTTTTTTTTTTAGTTCTTTTTGTTTTTTATTTTTTTTTTTTTTTTTTTTTTTTTTTTTTTTTTTTTTTTTTTCCTTACTTTTTGTTTTTTCCCTTGGTTTCTTTTTTTTTAATACTTGTATTTTTTTTTTTTTTTTTTTTTCTCATTTTTTTTTTTCTTTTTTTTTTTTTTTTTTCCCCTTTATAGCACAAATTTGATTTGGATGACAGGAATCCAGCTATTCTTCTGGAGTTATGAGTAAAAAGTAGAGGCAGACCCTGGGTCTTTATAAACTTGGTATCGTACCGTTCTAGAGAAAGGGAAACACTCTGAATTCAAACCTGATTAAAATACGCTTAACTGAGGTTATGGAAGGTAATAAGAATGTTTTATCGCACAGAATAACGATGAAAAAGCGAGTGGTGTCCTTGTTATTCAGTCTGTTTTAAATTTGAGGTTTGAAAAGAGGAGAACGATTTGAAAATATGATGTCAAAATATTCTCTCTTTAACGGTGTGGATTAACAAATATGCCACAATGCTTTCTTTTCGATACAACACTTCAACAGTCCCAACTCACAACCGTAAAAGAGATATTTGACGTCATCATTTCAAAACGCGTCTCCTTTTTTGCAAACCTCACATTTTAATACAAGAGCTGATAAAACAAGGACTACGCACTTCACTTTTCTCGTTATTTTGTGGAATACAAATTTCTTAATTAACCTCCATATACTCAAGAAATGCCCTGAAAGAGATCTAATTATTAAGATTCGAAACACTGCAGTGTCGGCCAATTAACTCATCACTTAACTCATTTAATACCTGAGTTTTTTTTTCAATCTTTCTTAATATATACACACCGTCGATTTCACTTACCTTTTTCTTCACAATATATATGTGTGTGTATGTGTGTGTGTACTTAAACGTAAAGTAAAGTTCGTCGGGGCGGCCTAATGTCGGTATCGCCCATGCGCGAGGAGTCTATCCCTTTTCACTAGCGCTAGACGATAGGAGATTATTTTAGAGTCTGAGAATGGAGGCGCTACACCCTAACATGAGCTCCTTACTTTACCGCACAGATCCTTGTGCTACTCATACGCTGAGTTGGTGAGGGCGGTATCGAACTAGGAACCTTGTGGTTTCTAGCCGAACGATCTACGACTGAGCTATATAGCGATAGAGAGAGAGAGAGAGAGAGAGAGAGAGAGAGAGAGAGAGAGAGAGAGAAAAGTTTACTAAATATGTTGGTAAATTTAAAGATAGTTATGTTTTGATAAGTATGATTAACGAATATAATTTCTACGAACCTAATCTTTCCATTAGATCAGAATATTCATAAAACATTGATAATAAAAAAAAAGTCGCTATATTTCCAGGAACATATTGATCAGTGTATTTTTTCATTGAAAATATAATTTTTTTCTTTTATTTTTTCACCAATTATATTTTTCCAAGCACCGAACGAACTCGTCTTCTCTCTTTGAACTCAACTGACTCATTTAATTAACCTCACAGAAAATAATTTAATATATTTCTTACCTGCTTATACTTATTTGCCTGCTTTGCCCTAATTGTGACCGGTTATTTCTGATAATTAAATTTAAATCTAGAAAATAGAAATTTCGAAGAAAAGATGAAAAAGAAAAAAAAGATTTATAATTGTGCATGGGTTTTGATTGACTTTTATATATATATATATATATATATATATTATATATATATATATATATATATATATATATATGTTCAACTCAATTATATTTTTTATTATATCAAAAATTCACATTTTCATCAAATCATATTATTTTCCTTATATTTTATTCATCCTTATTTTTAGAACCGCGTTGAAGTCAGATGTCAACAAAATATACTGGGGATCGAAAAGTGGTCACGTTTTTCTGAGGACTTTAAATACTACTGCATCAGTCCGGAGTCCAATGATCTTCGACCTCTGGATCGATAAAGTAATTAATATTAGGTTGTTACAATAATAATGGTCGATTGACGGTTGTCGTAAAGGATCCACTTTTCGTCACAAGTGAATATTCGGTCAAGAAACGGGTCATTGGTGTTACGCAAACTGAGCATCGAGCACACTTCAAACCGCCTTTCTTTCTTTCTTTCTTCCTTTCTTTCTTTCTTTCCTTCTTCCTTCCTCCCTTTCTTTCTTTCTTTTTTTATTATATCAAAAATTCACATTTTCATCAAATCATATTATTTCCCTTATTTTTTATTCATCCTTATTTTTAGAACCGCGTTGAAGTCAGATGTCAACAAAATATACTGCGGTTCGAAAACTGGTCACGTTTTTCTGAGGACTTTAAATACTGCGGCATCAGTGGGGAGTCCAATGAGCTTCGACCTTTGGATCGATAACACAACATGCAAAGTACAACTTACAACCAAGCATATCATTCTAAATTGTAACAGACTTAAACATATCCGCGCCAATTACTATCAAACAAGAAACCGGAGAGACATCTTTAAGAATACACACCCTGAAAACATTTTAAATTTTGTAAAAAAAAAGCAATCTTTTCAACAAGATATAACAGAACATAACCAATTATTTCCATAGGACCACTACTTTAAAGACTGAAATCCAAAATAACCTTTTTGGCATTAAATGACCGACAGAGGTTGATATGCCGTTAAACAAAACTCTTTTTTTTACATACTACTGCATCAGTTAAAGTGTCCAATGAGCTTCGACCTCTGGATCGATAAAGTAATTAATATTAGGTTGTTACAATAATAATGGCCGATTGACGGTTGTCGTAAAGGATCCACTTTTCGTCACAAGTGATTATTCGGTCAAGAAAGGGCTCGTTAGTGTTACGCAACTGAGCATGCGAGCACACTTCAAACGCCTGAGTTTTTGGTGCTCATTGAGTTCAATTGAGGAACGCCATTTTATCGAGCTTAAATCCGCGTTTTCCAATACTCTGTAAATGGCGGGAAACTGTTGCAATGGGCGCGGAACCCACCAAAGTGTCTGAGACATTTATCTGACACTTTGTTGTGGCTTTTGCTTCAACAATTGGCCTACAATTGTTTCATTTTCAAGACTGCATGTCCGTTCCTCTACTTCTTCATTTTCAAGACTCTTCATCTCACTTGCGGAATTTCTGGAACCACCTTCGTAGCAGTCCGATCACTTGTGGATTTTTCATCTCCTCATGCTTTGTTGATATTGGCAGCAGTTTCGGGAGACATTGTGCCCACGCTTGAAACACATGCAACCATAAGAAGGCGAATTGTCAAAGTTTAGGCATGTTCATCTTTGAAAGGCCCAATTTTTCAAAAAAAATACTTTCTTCTAAAAATAAATTACATTTTATTTTTGAGCATAACATTAATTATTATATATGCAAATCCTGAAAAATAAACATACAAATTCTATGTTAAAATGACATTTCAAAACGCGAGCACTTCAATCGGTCAATTATCTGTGGTAACGCCTAATGCATTGATCACCAGGGGCTTCCCCCAGGCAATACTGTACCCTTGATTTACAATGGACAGGCCTGGTTTTATTGCAGTGCCTGAGTCTCTCTTTGATGGCAATAACGCGACCGGAATCAACGCATTTTTCGGGCGACTAACCCTGAGCCTCGTCTCGTGGGAAGGCCACATTAAACCTGTCCTTGTTGTCACAATCGACGAAACCGCGTATACGTGTGAGTAATGTAGTAAAAAACCTACTATGGATAGTGATGTCTCATAGTGTAACGGTTCCGCGTCGTTATGAAATGGACATGATGTGATGAGTTCGAATAACTTGGATGAGGCGGTTTCTAAATAAACATACGGCTAATACACTTGGGGAAAAGACAATCAGATTATAGGAAGGCGAGATAAACTCAGTACCGTCCACCCCCAAAGCGAAGCTAAGTAAGATGGAGAGAGAAGCAAGAGGTCATGCAAATACGAACACCCTACCCCCATTGTCAAACAGCCCGCAGTTGTAGCGAGTAGCAGTTTAAAGAGGAAGAGAGGGTTAAAGAGAAAAATCTAAATTAATTCAAAGAGGATATCTATAATATTTTCGACTAATAGAAATTAGATTTGTTTTACGCGAATCTGAATTAATTTGCACGCGGATCCATTTTAGCGGACTAATTGTGACGATTATTATTGTTTTTTGTGTTTTATTTATTATGTATTTTAAAACGCCCAAGCATTCATCTCATTGTTTTGTCGCTACATGAAAACTTATATCTAAGTTATAGGTGCTGAGTAATTATTCATGTCCCCTGGCGGCTTATTTTAACCATTGTAAAGTACTTCTCACCTGTAGCCTAAAAATGGTCACAAAAAAGATAAGGATCGCCCTGTAATGGGTCAGATATGTTTGAAAATGATCTTATATTGGATAGGATTATTTGTATACGCATTATTAACCCGTGTATGTTTTTCTTAATCAATAGAAGATATTTGAAAATATAAATGTCAACAAAATTATTTAAGCTAAATTGAAAGCATAAAACAATATTATATTATATATTATATATATATATATATATATATATATATATATATATCTATATATGGTGTGTCTGTATCTCATTCTCTCTCATCTTTTCTCTCTCTCTTCTCTCTCTCTCTCTCTTCCTCTCTCTCTCTCTCTCGTTCTCTCTCTCTCTCTCCTGCTCTCTCTATTTGTTTTATCCATGATTGTATGTGTGTATATGCCTCTATATCTGTTAGTGCATCAGTTTATAGTGAAAGAGAAATCACATGAATTCAAAATCTGAAAGCGAGTTGATCAGGAAAATCTGGTGAACCGTTGGTATTATCTAACCCAACTTTTGGTGTTTCTCCCTTATACGTGAAGATTGGAGTATATATATATATCTAACGATCTATCGCACACCACAACACAAACACACATACACAAACACACACACACATATAATATATAATATATATATATATAATATATATATATATATATATTTCATTCATACATTAAAGAAAAGAAAAGGAGGAGAAGAAAAAAATAAGGGAAAAAATAGAAAATAAATATAACCACACAAAAAAAAAAATAAGCACGTACTTCCTGATATAACACCCCTGAAGATGAAGTTCCTACTTTGAAATCGATAAGACAAAAATAACATATTTTTGTTTTTTTTTTTATACGCATTGTAATTGACTTCTAGATCATTAATACTATTATTAAACATCTTAAACAATGCTTCAAGCAAATTACCAATTACTTATATATATAATATATATATAATTTAATATTATATATATATATAATAATGGACTCCTCGGTCCGATATCGACGTAATGAGGGTTCATACACACAATGAACTCCACACAGGGATTTGGTTATAGTGATGAAGGTTTGTGTTGGACCATCCCACATTTTTGGCACAGTCGATAGGAAAGAATTGGTGCAATCAAAGGTTGCCACAAACCCCAATCAACGACCGACCTCAATAATTTTGAATTCAGAGTTATCCCTCTCCTAGAACTGGTTACCTACCCACAGGCTGAAGAGCCCAGTCTGCTCTACCTATTTACCTAGAGGGAGAATATATGGATTCATACCATTCCCAAGTGTATTAGCGCTATGTGAAATTCGTCTAGGAATTGAACTTGAATTGACGAGTCCATTTTCCACGACTCTACCGGCACTGCCACGCGCTGCGCGCCTCCTCCTCACACACACACACACACACACACACACAACACTACACACACATAAATTAAAAAAATATTATATTTATAGTTATTATATATATATATATATATATGTAATGTATGTATGTATGTATAATATATATATATGTGTGTGTGTGTGTGTGTGTGTGTGTTACAAATAGATAAATACATGAAACTAGCAGCTTAGGATTGTTTGATTGGCTACTAAGTACTAAGTCTTAGTTTTGATTATCAAACTTTTTTCAACAATCTAATCACAGATAATCAAAGTTCTGATCAGATATAATTATCTTGTCTCACCATTTATACACCTAATATGATTATCTTATTACTCTCTCTTCAAATATGATTACTCGCGCCCAAAACAAAAAAACCTATGGAATCCGCATTATCCTGATAATTGTGAACACGAGAAACCAAAACTCAGATTAATATCGTTCCAAACTAAATCGGGCAACGAAAGGAAGAGAACAAAAATAGACAAAAAAGGGGAGATAATCTATTGAGTTAAACCTTTTTCCTTTCTAAAATGATTGACGTTTCTTTATAGTATTTTTTCTTAGCGAACTGACTCAGCAGATTTTTGATCTGGAAAATGCTATTAGATATACGCCAATCTCTCGCTCGAATTTTTTCTTCTTAAGACACTGACTAAAACAATTATATAATCATCATTACAGTGTAATTATCAAATGTTTCCCTTTTGAATTAGATTAAATAATGTTAGATCTACCTAATTTAATATCCAAATGATATGGTCACTGGTTCTTTTTCGTTTTTAAGGTGGTCCAATTCAAAGCATCTACTGAATCTCTATTAATGTGTAATTTTTTTTTATTCTCTTACTATACATTTATCATAAACTATATCCATATAGGGGGCGGGTTAGCTCAGTCGGTAGAGCGTTCGGCTAGAAACTACAAGGTTCCTAGTTCGATACCGGTCCCACCAACTCAACGTATGAGTAGCACAGGGATCTGTGCTGTAAAGTAAGGAGCTGATAGTAGGTGTGGCGCTCACCTCAGATGCTAAAACAATCTCCTTGGACTAGCGCTATTGAAAGGGGATAGACTCCCTCACTGACTGCTGATACCGACTTTAGGCTGCCCGTCGACTTTTTTTAATATCCATATATATATATATATATATATTATATATATATATATATTTGGGGGAGATTATGTGCTTAATTAAAGTCATACCTAATGTGTTAATTAATTAATTATAATTAAATGAATTAGGCGTGCATATCGGTTTAAATGTAAAGCGTAAACTAATCGAGAAAAAGCCAATTTCTCTATGTACATTTCAGCCTATTAGGCCTCATCAGCAGAGCTATAGAGAGGGCAGTGCTTGGTGCGTGATTCGAACCCTACCTGTCGTGGCTGATAAGTAGACACTCTAACCATTACACTAGCTGGCTACCCCAGAATTTCTCGTTCATTTTAAACTGATGTGTATATCGCACTTTTTGGGTGACTTATAGCAAAGTGGGGAAGGCAGCTAGTGTAATGGTCCACTTCATATATATATATATATATATATATATATATATATATATATATAATCTAATGAGTCAGCCGAACCTACTATTAGTTTCGCATAAAGCTCTTCAGGGCTAAGATTATCTTTATTATTGGCTCTACTTAGGTATCGAGCACTTTTTATTAGCTTTCTCCTAGCGGTTATATGAATTTATATATATCTTATATACATATATATATATATACATATAAATTGTTTTTTCTTTTGGCCAAATACTGTACCAATAGATTATTTTTTGTTGGTACGAATATCTTGGTCCTTTCTTTTTTTCAAAATTGTTTTTCTTCCTGGTTGATGTTTGGTAGTATATTTTTACAATCAAACTTTCTGCTGGTTTTTTTCTCTCCGCAAGGATCTACCAACACGCTTGGTATATTAAATTATATATATATATATATATATATATATATATATATATATATATATATATATATATATATATAATAATTGACTGAAAAGTACGGATAAAACAAAAAATCATCAAAAGGAAGTTTCGGTTGGATATATAACGAAGCTTTGTCAGATTTATTTGAGACAACTGAGACTGTTTGTTTATACTGAAAAAAGGTAATGGGGAGGGAGA
Source organism: Doryteuthis pealeii (assembly GCA_023376005.1). Taxonomy (NCBI): domain Eukaryota; kingdom Metazoa; phylum Mollusca; class Cephalopoda; order Myopsida; family Loliginidae; genus Doryteuthis; species Doryteuthis pealeii. Next base: position 15,261,078 of record CM042146.1, read on the forward strand.
AAGGGAGAGGAATGCGAATGCATGGTAAGGTGTGAGGAAAATAAAAAAAGGGGATTATTTATTCAACAGGGCTGAGGTAGATTGTGGGTCCATAGCGGTGTATTCAGGCTAATTGATAGTCTGACAGGGTAGTTGTGGGTGGAATCTAGCAGTAGTTTGGTGTTTGCTTGGCATAAGTTGTGAAAGTAGGAGATTAGAGATTTTTGTTTTGATGTGTTTCAGAGATTCTGTGATATTTTCAGTTATCCATTGTCTATTTTGATTTTGTTCTCTTGAGTTAGATCTTTTGTAAGAGCTGATGCAAGGTGCAAGAAACCAGGCCTTTATTTTATTATTTTTGAATTCGCAATGGCCTCTGAGTCGCATAAACGGTGTAATCACTTACTATGTACGCGTTTGAGTAATGATATGTGGTTGAAGTTGAATGTGTGTTCGGTGTTTGATATATGTGTGAATAGGGCATTGTCGCATTTACCAAATATCTTACTCCTCATATATATATATATATATATATATATATTAATATATATATATATATATATATATATCGTGGTAACGGTTAAAATTCACGAAGTAAATAACGACAAAATCTCAATTACTTTGGGATTTCTTGCACTAAAAACGAGTAAACGTATTTTTTTTATAAAAAGAGCTAAATAGACGAGTAATAGTAATGAGGATGAAGGGATACTTCATATTCCATAGAGCTCAAAAATTAAAATTTTATCATCAGACAGAGTTTAACGTCATATGCAGGGTATCAAGACCCTCAGCGACCGCCTTCTAGCACATATATGATAAAAAAAGGTTGTGGCTGGCTATAAGTGCAGAAAGATTCGAACAATCATATAGGTGCAAGGGCTTGACGTGAGCAGCCAATTGATATGAGTGGACTTATTCTTTGGGAGTGGACGGGGTATTGCAATTCATAACGTATATTAGCCTTGTAAATTAGCGCTCAAATCGAATTCTTGCATTGATCTTACTGTAGACAAATTGTAGAGTTCTACAAGAGAGACGAAACATTATCCCCCCTCTTGTTTTATGGAAGCCGAGCTCTGATTGGCAGAACTTTGACTAATCTGTAGAGAACAAGCAAACTCATCGAGGATAACACGCTGCTTCACGTTTAACATGTTTCGAGCTTGCTGAATCTTCTCATCAGTGATATTTACCACGTACACCACGTGCGCAAGTTAGGCACAAGACCCTATTAATGTTGGACCACACACAAACCGTGGCTCATGGGTGGTGGTTTCAAAAATGCGTTGATCCCATCGGCATCCTCCAGTACGCGGGTGCCTCAGGCGCTGGGTAATAAACCCAGCCCTGTCCCTTTAAATCAAGGGAGCAGGTGTTGCCTGGGGGATTGCTCCCCTGAGATTAACGATTGATAGTTTGTAAAATCCAGTGGCAGAAGTCGCTGGAACCCACGCCCCTCATCAGTGACGCAAGCTGATAGGCATCCTATTCCTCTTCGTATGTTACGCTCGTACGGTCACTTTTAAGCAACTCCATCCGCTCCTACACACGTTCTATATAGCTAGTGCGCTAAAAAACATCTCATCATTTTACCCCCTGACGCTACTTTCTATCAGAGAAATCGGCTCACTTCTGCTAATGGAGCGGCCATGTACAGTGTTAACGAAAAATGACGCGATCAGGATCAACTTTCGATCATAGTGTAACGTTGTGGGTCTCTGCACGATGGGGTCTTTAACACAGCGCACTCTGTGGGTGCGCTATAAAAACTTATACAAGTCTAAATTTCGTTCGGCCCGCGCGTAAACGTTTTGGGTTCCTGTTTATCACACCCCACCGGATCTCTAGTAGTCTCTGCATCGGTCAGCGGTATCAATCAAGTGAGTATCAAACTTACACAGGCCGCGTTCTTTTTCGTTACGGTCAATTACTTTTTATCTCCACGGTTATGTGTGGACAGGGAATCTCGTTTCATTCTTAACATCTCCCGTAGTATTTTTTTCGTAGTAAAATAAAGTTGATAACAAAACATTTGTTTCTTTTCAAAATGCGACTTTATTTATTTAATTCCTTCACTTATATTGTTCTTGAGAGAGAGGAATCAGCTTCAATAATAATAATGTTCTATATGGTCCTTAGAGTTTCGTACTTTGAGTAAACTTTTGGTGACAAACATTTTTGGTGGCATTAACTTTTTTCCAGTCGGTAACACAGCGACAAAAGATCGTTCCCCGGTCGTACCTCGACCGACACTGAATATCTAGACCAACTGTCAGCCTAACTGCCCCCAAAATCTAAGGCCAACTGATCTCACTTAGCCAGGGTCCGGCCTTATATAGTATCTCTGTGGAAAGTTCCAGAATTACTTTTTAATCCAGAACAATCTATATTTAATGGAACAAAAGGAAGTTTTAGATTATTCTGGAAAATACCATTCGTTCAATCATTCGATTCTTCTACGGCCATTGTGAGTTCACGGCCGTTCGGATCAAAGGACAATTAACAGTCAAGAAGTCTGAACTTCCGTAAAAGCTAGACCTCATGACTCAAAACTCTCTCGGTTTTTTTAAATTTCTTTTCGGGCCGATTATTCAAAGAGACAACACCGGTAAGGTCTGAGAATCATACTACATCTATTAAACTTTCTTCTGTTTGACACAAGGCCACAAATATGGTGTTGCCAAGTAAAGCCCGACAATTATGCTGCAATACCAGTGCCAACTATAAGCTCGTATGGGAGGAAAGCAGTAGGGGCCGGGTTAGCTCAGTCGCTAGAGCGTTCGGTTAGAAACTACGAGGTTCCTAGTTCGATACCGGTCCTCGCCAACTCAGCGTATGAATAGCACAGGGATCTGTGCGGTAAAGTAAGGAGCTGATGGTAGGTGTGACGCTCCGTCTCAGATGCCAAATGAATCTCCTTGGTCTAGCGCTATTGAAAAGAGGATAGACTCCCTCGCTGACTGTATGATACCGACTTTAGGCCGCCCCGACGACTTTACTTTTTACTTACTTATTGCGAAAATGCTGATCATTTTTAGTTTACTTCATATTGTCAAAATTTAACAGAATGGTAGTACCTGTTAGGGTCCCATCTCTGGGTTAAATAGAAAAAATGAGTTTTAAAAATGTGTTTAAATAAATTGATTTAAAAAAAGATTTAGTACACCCCATGATAGAATAAAACACAAATTTATTTGGCATAAAATAATCCAATGGCTTGACCTGCCGTAAAAAAACAACCAACCAGCCTAACCGATATTTAGATTTAAATTTATTCAGTTAAGCATTGTAGTCATTGGTTCTTTCTTTCTTTCTTTCTTTCTTTCTTCATTCTTTTTATTTGTATTACTTGTTTTTATTTTAAAATTATATATGTTTTTATTTTAAAATTAAAGAAACCTTATTGGCTTTTCTGTTATATTTCCCGCAGCTGATTTAAATTCCATTATCATATCAACGGTTCTCAAAATATTAATCTGCTTTCTGTGCAAAATTTCTTTTTTTTAGGATTATCTTACTCGAACAATCAGATTATTTGCCTATCTATCACATGATCTACTTCATTCTTAAAAAATGAACCAAAAAAAAAAAAATGTTATTCATATCAGTGAGTTTTTATCGTTGTTTTTTTTTGTTGTTTTTTTGGAGGGTGATCTTTTTTTTTTAATTTTATGGCACTGCGCAGGTGAATTGGTCCTAAAAAGAATAATAAAAAAAATACTTTATACATATCAATCTGTTTTATCTTTTTTATGTTTTTTCTTATTTGTTTGCGTGTTTGTTTTTCTGTGTTTCTTTTCTCACAGCACTGTGCAGGTGAATTTGTTGTGTAGAGAAAAAAAAACATACACAAATCAAACAAAATCCATTGTTGTTCCACAGTATAAAAAAAAATTACTGAAAAGTCATAGCAAATTTAAAAGGCGTATACGAACGGATTATGTTGTTTTCTACCGTTTTCCTCAATGTGTATTATTTATTTATTTATTTTGTAATCAAGCCGGCAAAAAGCTGGCCTGGTAAGACTTCGCAGTAGACGGTATTTGAAAAGAGAAATTCCTGGTAGCGTGTAACGGAAGAGTATTCAACTCAAGGTTTAGATTCTTTGGCTTCTATTAAATAAGGTTTCACACCATTTATTTTGGATCCTTCCAGACGTAATGAAATTATATGTGCGTTGAGGGGTTATTCGTCTTCAGCGATTGTTAGATTTTTTTTAAAATGGTGACTAAGTCAAGAAATTGTTAGCAACACAAAACTGCTGTAATGGAATATTCCACACGCTCTCTCACTCATAAGGTCAGATTATATATATTGCGAGCACTGCATTATGCTGGGCTGGCTTCGAGATGTAGTAGCGTACCTCATTGACTGGTCCTTGCATTCGACTAATTGTATCGCGTTTAAGGACACAACAAAAAACGTATATAATTCTAAATGTAAAACGCACACAAGTACGCTTACATACATGTGTATGCACAAGGTCACATTTGTGTGTCTTATGTGTTATATATATATATTATATATATATATATATATATATATATATATATATGTATGGCGAATTAGTAGAAGTCACACGACTGTAGGGAGACCACGCCTGCGCTTTAAAAATGTCTGCAAAAGAGACATGAAGACATGCCACATCAACACCAACACAAGGAAGGTTTGTGCAGAAGACCGTGCGACCTGGCATCTCCTCTTCAAACAAGGAACGAAAAGGAGTGAAAAAGAAAGGAAAAAAGCCGACACAGAAAAGAGAGCTAGAAGTAATGAGAGGCAACAGCAACTACAGAAAGCATCACTGTTGGTTTGCAGTCACTGCACCAGAGATTGCCATTCAAAAATTGGTCTGTTCAGCCACTCTTGCAGTTGAGGGTAAAAAAAAGTGGACACTACGTAATTGTATTTAGTAGCCGGAAGGATGCCAACACAACCCACACTATGAGCAGGATGTCGCACAATGTCAATGTCTTAAGCGGCGTTTAACATGTTAGGGTTTGTTACATAATCTATGCATAGATTATTGTCAACCCCCTGTATTTCTGAAGGGATGGCCCCATTTCATATCACGGGCGGGACTTTCTATGGAATAATTACAGAAAGCCCGCGAAATACGTGAATTCACGTGGAACCTGGTTGGCTCTTCAGTTTCAGCTTGGACGTCAGGCAGATGAGATGTTTCTGCTTTAGCTGGAGCTCACTTGCACACGTTCGTTGTGTTTAGTCAGAGGAATATGTTTAGTTAAGTAAATAAAAATTTACATAAATAATACGGTTTTGTGGTTGATGAATGTCTTGGCAACAAGACTGACCTAGAAGAAGAAATGAATCAAGGACGACCAACCAGCAAGAACAGAGAAATAGAAGTCCAGACGCTAGAAGAGACGTTAGAAGAGACGCTAGAAGAAGAGCGTAATATACCAAAGATGAGCAGAAGAATAATAGAAGTAAAGAAAGGGTATACAACAGGTTCAGTGCGTTTCTTCTCCTATACCGACTGCCATACCAAGTTTAAAGTGTTGAGAAGAAAAAAAAGAAAAAGAATATTATGAAATGTACTTACATGCGATTTTGGGGCTGGGAAATTGGTCTGCTATTCGGATATCTTTTTATATGTTTGTTAGTCATGCTTATATAAATTTACTCTTCGTTTTGATTGGTTGACACCTTTGTATAAACCCTACTCTTTTTTTGGTGTTGGCAGTTATTTTCTCAACTAATCTTACTGTCAGTAGACAGACACAACGACCTTTACCGGACCTACGGAATTTTCAGGTCGCAACAAGACATTATTGCAAACTTTTACAACCTTCTGAATCAGGGCAGATGCTTATTTCCTTATCTTTTCCAATATCGTAGGTAGTAGTACTTTTTCGTGGGTCGGCTACTCCGCAAGTGGCGATTTGCCCTATCATAGTGGCTGTTTTTTTTTCGCAAAAGTGCCAAGTCTGCGCTATTATTTACCCATAGCTAGAGAGAGAATCGTTGAATGTATCGCATTATCAAGGTTATCACTGCTTTGTTTTCAGTGTTGGTCCATCCCGAAAAAGAAAAGAAAAACATGAAATTGATTATACATGTGACAATATTGACTGAGAAATTAATAATTTTTCATAAGGGACACGATAGTCTTTGCCTGCAAATAACAAGTATATGTTAAATGAAATATTTTTTACTGCACATTCTGAATTTAGTCTTCCATGATATTTATCCAGTCATGCCCGAGGGATAGGACAGCGAGCTTAATATTGATTCAATGTTTTTAAATTCATAGCTCTTCATTAGGCTAAACCAATGCTAACACAGATAATTTCGATTTTGTGGACTATTGTCCTCATCTTTTTCGTGCTTGTTATTAACACAATGTTTCGTCCGCTCTAGGGTATTACTACATTGTGAAATGGCACTAGCCTCATCCCGTGTTTGAACTCGTGTCATTGTGTCCGTTTCCTATCACAATAACCGTTACACTACGTGCGTATAGAATATATGGCCATTGTTTTCAGATGCCTGGTCTTTCAAACAAAAGAAGAATGTGTTTTTAGCGAGAAAGAAAAATTTATTACCTCGTATCAAACTAAGTGGTCCTCCTGATCCTAGAGTTGGCCATGTCGTTGTTGCCCGGATACAGTCAGAAAACTAGTGATATTTTTTTGGAAATTTTAATATTTTTCCCACGAGAAGCGTACCATTATTGATTTTTTGCTGCTCGTTTAAAATTAATGCATTGCGTATTTGTAATATCATTACAATTTAATGCCTTCCAGTTCCCCGAATGTATATCGTAAAACTCAAAAGCCGATATAGTAAAATTAAATTCCTCCCGGCAAACTGAACATTATGTGATTTACACACACACACACACACACACACACACACACACACACACACACCACACACTCTCTCTTTCTCTCTCTCATTCTCTCTCGCTCTCTCATGTCTCTCCCTGTGTCTGTTTTTCTATCTCTCTCTATATGTTGATCTCTCTCTCTCTCACTAATATATATATTTTATATATATATTTGTGTGTGTGTGTGTGTGTGTGTGTGTGAGAGAGAGAGAGAGAGATAGAGTGTGGGTAGGTGTAGGTGTGTCTCTCCCCTTTCCCTCTCTCTATTTGCCTCTCCCTCACTCTCCCTGTCTCTCACTATATATATATATATATATATATATACATATATATATCTGTGACATACATGAATGGAAGTGCTTGTAGATACAGACAGACACACACACACACACACACACTCTCTCTCTCTCTCTCTCTCTTCTCTCTCTCTCTCTCTCTTCTCTCTTCTCTCTTGTCTCTCTCTCTCTCTCTCATACACACACACACACACACTCTCTCTCCTCTCTCTCTGTCTCCTCCTCTCTCTCTCTCACACACTACAACACACATCTCTCTCTCTCTCTCTCTCTCTCTCTCTCTCTCTCTCTCTCTCTCTCTCTCTCTGTGTGCGTGTGTGTCACGATCTCATTTGTTCAATTTCATTTATACTTTACGTTTTTTTTGTTAATCTATATCTCTATCAGATATTTATTTTCGAGCCTCTTTTTTCGTTTCATTCTCAAACATTTGCAGTTTTTCATTACTTACGATTTTTTTTCATACACTTTTCTTGCCTCTACTTTTCTCTATGTAATATATCTTACTTCTCTCTCTCTCTCTTTCTCTCTCTCCTCTCTCTCCTCTCTCTCTCTCTATATATAATATATATATATATATATATATATATATATATATATTTCTCTTTATGTATTTCCTCTTTCACTCCTCTTCTGTATGCTTTCACTGTCATTCTGTCAGTTTCTTTTTCATATGTGCTTTAATTATTTTTACCTTTTTTGTTTTCTGTATATTTAATATATCTTTCTATATTTCTTGATTTCCCTGTCTGTCCATCTGTCTGTCTGTCCCTTCCTCCTCTCTCTCTCTATCTCTCAATATATTTATTTTTCTCCCCTCTCTCCTCTCTCCCTTTCCTTACCCCCCTCTCTCTCCATCTGCATCTATTTATTTCGCCCCTCACTCTCTCCTTCCCTACCCCTCTCTCTCACTTTCCTACCCTCTCTCTCCTTCTCCATCTATTTATTCCCCTCTCTCTCCTTTCCCTACACCTCTCTCTCCTTCTCCATCTATTAATTTTTCTCCCCCTCTATCTATTTATTTCTCCCCCTCTCTCTCCCTTCCCTACCCCCTCTCTCTCTCTTCTCTCTCTACACACACACACACAAATAATATATATATATATATATATATTATATATATATATATATATATATATATATATATTGATAGGTAGGTAATTTTTGGCGAGCGATTCAGTCAAATCGTGAGTTTTGGCTAAACTTATTTTCTGATTTTACACTATAAAATATCTCTTTCGGTATTTGCCTTAGTATTTTTTTCTTTTTTGGAATACCAAAAGCGAGCGTCTTTTTTACAGCATCAAAATGTAGCTTTGTTTTTACATACAAGATAAAGTATATAAAAAAAAATACGTTAAATGAAATTTCGTACATTAGAATTTTGAACGGTCGGGAATGTTCGAAAAAAAAAAAAGAAGTTAAATAATAATTTTAAAAAGAAATCCTTTCTTGCCAGTGGCGTTTCGTCTTACGGACTTGACAGAATTCATGAAACCCAATTTTCTCTACTTTCCTTCCTTCCGCCATTCGCGTTGCCGTATTCATTTTTGTTAAATAGTACTATCTTTTTTTTTTTTCACAAGAAAATATTTCTTCATATTTTATCGAAATGTGTCTTTTTCACAAGTGAATATATTTGTCTCTACATGGCTTCAACTTTTATAGGTAAGATTTTTTTTTCTTTAAAATCTTTTTTCTTCACATCAGTACGATTTGATTTGTGTTCTTTTTAATTTTTTTATTTTTACAACTGAGGTTCATGGTGGTTGTTACTTTGGGAAAAAAAGTATCTATAAGTCTCATCTAATCTTTGAAGGTGGTGTAATGGCTGACGTACTGGACTGTGCATCGCTGTAAACGAGTTCTAACTGTAGTCGTTCTATTACGTTCACTTTCCGACTTATATCCTTGTGAAAGGTATTAACTCCTATTCCCCCAGTTATGAGTTAAATAGTCCCACTTCGTTTTTCCTTCAAGGATGGGCTCGGCATTAAACAAAACCCGAAAAAAGAAGCCATCACAAGCAAGACCTAATTTATATTAATTGCATTAATATTACTATCAACAGAAAACTCCCTCCGGGCGTCGTAAAAAATAATTTTTAAAAGACATTGCCTGAGAGGATGGGAGTCAAAAATTCAATGTCAAAGGTTTTGTATCATAAGTAAGACAAATCCTCATATTTATTAAATGGGTAAAAAAAATAAAAAATAAAATAAAATGAAAACTGAGCCCCGTCCCTTTCAAATAATATGTTGTGTGCATGTAATAATCAACCAATTATTTTGAATATTTTCCACGTCTATTTTCCACAAAATCGTAGGTATTCATTTATTTGTAAGCCTTTTAGTAAACTTCTTGTTACTGTAAAAAAAAAAAGAAAAGAAAAAAGAACGCGCGTAAAAACCAATATTTAAAATTGCTTACTCCAATTTGGGTTGTGTATAGCATAAGAATATTGTGACGTAGACTGTAACGTAGAGCTATGACGTAGTTTTTGTTACAGACAGAAATACAGGCAATCTCCATTAATAATAGATTACTATCATATTGCTTGGATGTATTAAACCTGTTACGATTTTAGTAGCCATACTTTAAGCTTCAAACAAGAGCGCTTGTCCAGCTAAGATTCTTTGTGTTAAGCAGAGTGCGATCCTTGGTAAAGAATCCGTTGGTTGCTCCTTGCTGCTCCTTAGTCTTTCAGTTCCTTTGTCAATGACTCTAAATGGATGTCTCTCATAATCAGCGATTACGTAAACCAGCCACGCATTCGGTTGTTGATTGGCCGAGGTTTAAACATCGTGACCTCGTTTAGTCTATAAATATAAGTGGTGTATTGTAGCACACCTTACATACCAACATATTTTTAAAATACACTCCCTCCGCTGGAGAAAAATGCGACACACGGTCCATTTTTAACCGGATTTAACAGGTTTGAATTCAAAGCTTTCCTTCAACAATTTTCCAGTGCCCAGTTCGTTCTACTATTTATCCATAGCTGGTGAGAGAATAGATGGTTTCCTTTTTTAGGGATATTATGGCTTTGTGAAATGTAAAAATTATTGACCAGGATTTTGACTCGTCTCGCCGTGTCTATTTCCTATGTCGGTAACCCCCCTATTATTGAGATACAATCAAATCCTGCATTTCTAAACTCTCCATTATGCACACACGTACACACATATACATACCAATAGCATGATATTTACAGATCAGAGCCGTTCCTCACAAACCCATAACCCCACCACCAGAACCTTTCCTCTCATTAACACTCAACTGACTCCCGCTGCAGATACACAATGTTTGATGCAAATATGACATAGGAAAGATTGGATGGATCAGATGATAAAATTTGATGCTTATGCACCATCATATATACATATGTACACACATACATGCTTATGCATACGCATATATAAATATGCACATACTTACATAGACGTACGCATATTGACCGGTTACTATATCGAGTCGAAATAGTCCAGCCTGCTATTGGTACATAATTAATCACCTAATATTTATGTGCAATAGTGTAGAAATCAAAATGGCCATTATAAGCTGCAGCCCATGGCCTTGAAGGATTTGAATGACAAGGCTTGACCTGTCCTGATCCTTCCTTCCGGTGGATACCGTGAGAATCGGTGGAGAAGACCCTCTTCCGGTTTAGATTAGAAATAGATTTTAGTCAGTCGGCGTGAAACCACGACGGTGGTGAGTCGTGTTATACACGCTCCGACTCGATCTGCGCAGGTAGTCTGGTGGGGGAATTCGAGAATATGATCAAAATAAATCGAAGTCTTGTGTTATTATCTAAAAACTAACAATGACACAGGGCTTCTGATAAAGAGAAATCCCCAATGAAAGACCAGACACGAAGTCCCCACGAGAAGTCCAGACGTTAGAAGAGACATAGAAGAAGAACTAAAGATGTCAGAAGAACAGAAGAAGTAAGAAGAAGTAAAGTAATAAGAAGGGTATACAACACTATTTAACCATAGCTGGAAAGAGAATAGTTGGATGCATACCTTTCCCATACCACGACACAAAGAAACTGAAAATATTAGCTAATCAGTTTCTTTTGAAAATGTGGAGGAATTGAGTGCTCAGACGGAAAAGGATGTAATATAATAAGGTAGAAAAAAATCTAATTACGTGTAGATAATATTGGATATATTTCTTAATGAGTCAGCAAAACGCCTAATGTCGAGTGACATGAGAAAAAAAAAGTCTAGTGTTGTTATTAAAAATGTGCTTACCTTCTGTTGTTAAAATCTTTACAAACCAAGTTTTTAGGTCAGTCGGTAGAACACTTACCTAGGAATGGCAAGATTCCTGGTTCGATACCGACCATCGCTAACCCATTACTAGCACAAGGATCTGTGTGGTAAAGTGTGGAATGGATAGTAAGTTTCGCGCACTACCTCAGTCGTAAAACCAATCTCCTTGGTGGAGCGCTAGTGACTGGTTGATACCGACATAAGGCCACCGCGTATACTTTTTTTTTACTTTTATAATTTAAGTGATCATATTACAAAATTACCATGTGACACCTGAAGTATTACATCTTATCTATATCAATCAATTAAATATTATTGTTCCAAAGTTGTACGTATACGACGCCCCTGAAAAGGCAATCTATTTCGTAATTTAAGGTAAGTGGTATTGCTTTTTCCCCCGACCTGAATAGTCTGATTCTGTTTGCGTGGATTGATCGATTTTCCCGACAAAAACTACTGTGCTGTATTTAGTGCATCTTATGTTAACTGCTAGTATTTCTTTTATAGATACGAATGCAAATATCGACATGTAACCCTTTCACAGAGTAAATGAATTTGATTGTAATTCTCGTGATGATGTTAATTATCCATCAATAGATAAAATTGATATTAAGTCGGAAGTCAGTGTTCGGAAGTAACTGACGGTGTATCCGCTTCTCGAAGCATAATGTTCTTTTGTTTTTGTTTTTTGTTTTTTTTTGTTTTGTTTTTTTCAGAGCCATGGGGTTAATCCACTTTCGGCAGTTATCGGTTATTCAATGAATAAATCCACTTTTCACACCAAATGTTTTACAGAAAAACATATTAAACTTAAACTTATAAAGCTTCGATTGACTCCGGGGTAAGAGTATTTACGGGATTCGAAGGAGCTCTTATTTCTCCGTAGTTGTAGGCAAATTGTCGGACTAAGAAGGAAAAAACAGGAAAGTATATGCAGACACTTATATTAACAAAAATTACATAAATGTTTTTGCAAATTTTATTGGTAGTTGCTACGAGACTTATCTGAGAGTTAAGCAGAGTTATTGGTGTAGTGGTGATAACCGGGGTATTCTGTTCGTTGGTAGAATATGCTGATAAGACGCTTCGTCTCGGTAGTTTCTCGTTCTTCCTCGGTAACCGGTTCGGTGATAAGTAATGGTGGGGGAAGCTATTTTAGAAGCTTCTCGCCCGGGTAACAGTTCCTTTAAATGACGGTGAATGGGCCCCTTTCAAGTAGACTATTTGATCTATTTAGCCTTCTGTAGTGTGCAATTGTGACCGCCTTGTAGTATGCGGACACAATGCCTTCGAAAGGTTGCTGTGAAAAAATGCCTCCGTCCAGGCCAACGGTCCGTAGATTTAAACTCTGTTTTTCGGCTAAGTGATGAGTGAAGTTTAGGGACCGCTATTTACGCGACTACCCTCAGTGAGTGCTCCATGATAAGTAAAGTTTTTGGTTTTGGCGCCAACATACGATGTTGGCGATTCGCCCCCTAGCACAGGTGTTGCATACCCGGAAAGAGGGTCCTCTCTACCAGTTCTCACGGTATCCACCGGAAGGAAGGATCAGGACAGATCAAGCCTTGTCATTCAAATTCTTCAAGGCCATGGGCTGCAGCTTATAACGGCCATTTTGATTTCTACACTATTGCACATAAATATAAGGTATCTAATAATTATGTAACACGGGGGGGGGAATAATTAACAATGGAATTTCCGATAGGGGTTATAATTTGTCAAAACTATTGGTAAATTTTCAATCAGTTTACAGTTAATTCTAAATTTTAAACGATATCGTTTGCTATTCTTGGAATTGATGTTTGGTTTCAACTTTGTTCTTCGAAAATAACTAATGCCTGGATACTTTTTAACTAATTTGATTTCTGGTTGGTATTTACCTAATCCGTTCGCCGTGGGTAGGATGTGACACAATGTCGCAAGTAGGAGGCATTCAGCAAAGAACTAACTCACTACTTATTAGTAATGGATCTGAGAGATTAGCTTGAACACCATTAAACCACAATGAGTCGTCCTGTTTTGGTTTCTCGTATATTCAGCTCTTTTCTGAATTTTTCAGCTTCATCGTATGTAGATTATGTTTTCGACAGCGCTTTATTATTATTATTATCATTATTATTATGATTATTACTATTATTATTCACTCCTTTTGAGTTTTTCACATCAGCGTTAGCTGATAACCTTTTACTGGAGTCTGACTGGCAACAAGTCTCCTCGGGTCTCCAGGACTCTTCTGAGTATTGTGGCAGATTGCAGCAGTGTAGTGTTCTGAATGGTTTCAATTCCTCCTTTGATTCCCAAACTTTCTAGACCCTTTCCAATCTTTTTGGGACTGTTCCAAGTGCACCAACTACAATTGGTATCACTTTGACTTTCATATTCCATAATTATTTTTCCAATATTTTCAGTTCTCTGGCAAGGTCCATATGTATGGCAGTATTGCTATAATAAATAGTAGTGGTAATAACGAGTCTCCTTGGAAAATACCTTTTTTTCACTTCTGCCAGGGATTGCCCTCCGGCTTTTAATTGGATTCTCCAGTTTTTCCATGGCTTTTTCAATGAAATTTATGATGTTGTTGGAAAGTTGGTACATTTTTAGACATTCTAAAATCCAGGTATGTGGGACCATATCATAAGCCTTTTTGTAGTCGATCCATGCAATGGCAATATTTTCCCGCCTATTTTTAACTCCTTTCGAGTTTTTCCGTGGAGTCTGAGGGAGAGCAAATCTCCCTACGTCTCCGGCATGCTTTTGGCTATTTTAGCCGATCTTAACAATGTTGCTGTTTAGTCGTTTCGATTCTTCTTTCAGACTCTTTTCCAAACATTTGGAGCCGTTTGACGAGCACCAATTACATTTTACGACCTTTACCTTCATGTTCCACAGTTTGTTTGTTTCAGATCTCTGGCAAGGTCCAAGTATTTGTTTATTTTTTTGTTTTCTTTCAGTTTCTCTCTGTGATCAAACGAGATGGCAAAATTCACGAGGTGAAAAGTTCTAATTTACTTGTTAATTAACACTAGGCCAGATATTGTAGCCAGAATTAGATGATCCATCTGTATCCCAACGTCCCAGAGAATTCCATCGGTCTTATTCTCTGGGACATGTGCAGGTTTCTGCATATACCATTTTGGTGCATGAGGAAAATCTAATTTCTTGCACAATTCACAGTGAATAATCTTTCTCTCCCAATCGAGCCTAGTCTTGTTCTCCCTTTGTACTAGTTTACAGCATTCGCTTACAGTATGATTAATCATTTCGTCTTTTCGTCACATATCCTACACTTGTTATTCTATTTCTCGGAATTTTTTAGATGAAGCTTGATTATTAATATTTTTTGTCCTTATATTTTGGGAACCTAATGTCTTGTTTTTGCCTAAAGAAAAAACAAGACATTAAGTTTATAAGTTCCCAGAATTCACACATAATTGTCCAACTGGAAACATAAACTAGAGGATAAAGGAGTTAGGTTAATACAGTTCTAAGTGACAGTTATCTCTAGACTGCAATTTCAATCCTGGTCAGAGGCAGCAGTAAAATAAAATAATAATTAACACAGCTTAACACCTGTACCCCAACTATAATTAGCGGAATGAGAACAGGATACCCCCGTGGTTCAAAGTTTCGTGATGGCTCCCGATTACAACAAGAAGGTTCCCAAGTCCGAAAAGAAGGTTCCCGAATCCGAAAAGAAATACCTGAAGAAGGCCGGATGGCACATCGTCCGAACTGTTGTACAGATAGCAATGAAGATGAGGACAATAGTCCGAATAATCCAAATAATAGCACTTGCAATTCTGTCGCTTCTATTTTCGCGTAGATATAGTTTGTTCTTATTGTAGTGTATTTCGGTGCAATTATGAGGAATTCAGTTTCGCTCTTGAGGTTTATCACCCCCCCCGGGGCATGTCCATGTATACTCATATGCTATCTCTCCGTTAGTCACATGAAGTATTGCTATTATTATCATTATTATTGGTGTTGGTGTTTGTATCTGTAGTGAGAGAGGAGCCCTACCTCGTGCAACACGGTGTGACAGAGAGAATGGCGGGCGTGAAGACTTGCCGTATTCTCAAAAGCAGCGGGCTAGGCTTTGCCTGTCGTGTAGGACTGACCTAGAGTCGAACCCGCTTTCTTCAGAATGTGAGAGCTGTGGACGAACAATGAAATAAGAAATAGCACAGTGGTCCGGATGTAGGTGGTCGCGCCGTGCTGACGAGTGTCGCACGTTCTGCACGCACAATTATGAGTGAGGAGCCCGGATGTGGTGAAATTGAGGTGTATTTAAAGGAGTTATTCTCACAGACCGGGGAGAATGACTGCAGTAGTATTTTGTTGTCGAGACGAGTGGGACAAAGAAATAATTTTGGATATTGGATTTTGGAGCGTGATACAGTTGGGAGTGTTTAGACTATCGATTGGAACATTGAGTCAGACTTGACTGTGTCCCCCCCACACACACACACACACTGATTAGAGTATCATTATTATTAAAATAAAATTTACAATTTGCTATGTTTTTTTTCCTTAGTTTGGTTGTCATGAAATTTTGTCCTGAAAATATTTTTTGAATTGAAGTCTTATCACAGTTTATTGAACGTGTCACTGTGTCTCAACTAATATGACTTTAGTATTGGCGAACAGTTTTCTCCAATGACGTATATTTATAGAAATGAAATTTTTTTAGACTCCAAATTATACTTAGTAGATATTTCCTGAAATTAAATATAGTGTTGCTGACTTGACTCATCTTAAAATTTCCTCGTTTTTTTTGTCTTTTTGCTATAATTTTTTTTTCGACAAACTATCCTTTTAATTTAAAAAAAATCATTTTACAGATTTATATACAATGTTCATCAACAAAAAAGGAAAAGTGTTTTACTGGTGAAAGGTAACTTTAGTGGGTACAATGCTACGTCAAAGTCAGCAAGACTATAAAAAAAACCAAGGGATTTATTTTCTCTTAGGATCCATTGTTTAGCTCAGTCGGTAGAAGATCCACATCAGAGACATAAGGTTCCGGATTCGGTACTGGCCCATGCCAAATCAGCGCATGAGTAGCACAGCTTGGATTTGTACGGTAAACCGATAGTTGGTGTGGCGCTCCACAAAAGAAATCCCCAAAAATGATCGCAAAAAATCTCAAAATATCTCCTTGGTCTAGTGCATGTGAAAAGCGGATAGACTAGTCGCTTTTAGGTTGATTCCGACAAGCACTAATTGTTTTTGTTTTTTGTATATAAGGTGTGTGCGAGATGTCCACTCTTATTTATAGACTCGGCGATACTCATGTGACCAACTTCTTGGCCAATCACTGGCAGTACTCTGCTGCTGATATTGTTATTTATACCGGCTGTTTTGGTCATACCTACACACTGCTTTGAACCTTCGTGGACGACGGAACATAGGATTATATCACTGGACCTTTGACACTACGTAGGATTCCATAACTAAGGACATAATCCCTTACCAAATGATTCTATAGCTCAGGACTTACTTACTTACTTTAAGTTCTTTACAACTGGCCAAGGATGGCGGTCAGAAACTTAACACTAATTAGATAAATAAAGTCGCAATATGAGTCAAGGTAAGAAATCATTCATAAGTAAAAAGGTAGATATTCTAGGTAAAAACAAAACATTAACTTTATAAGTTCCCGAAATTCACACTGTATTGTTTAACTGAACAAATAGCGTTGAAGATAAAGGCATTGGGTTAAGACAGTTCTAAGTGACATTAATCTAGGCTGGATGAGTGCGACAGTAACATGAAATAATGATTAAGACAAATTATCATTTGTATTCAGCTATGGATATCGGCATGAAAACAGTATACCCCCATGGATTGAATAAAGGGTTGGGTTCAAAGTTTCATTTTGGCTCCCGATTAAGACAAGAATGTTTCCGAGTTAAAGAAGGCTACCGAGCCCGACAAGAAATACTTAAAGAAGGCCGGAGAAGGTACATCGGTCGAAACGTTGTACAGATATCAATATAAATGAGGACAAGAGTCTGAATAATCCAAATAATACTTCTTTCAAAATATAGAGATTTTTGAAGGCAATTGACAATGCAATATGTGTTGAACATTATATTTATTTACCTTTTTTTTTAATTCTAAATATTTTCGGAATAAAATTCCATCATCAGAGTTATTAGAAGTATTAAAAGTAACTCTGATGATGGGATTTTATTCCGAAAATATTTAGAATTAAAAAAAGGTAAATAGATATAATTTTCAGCACATATTGCATTGTCAATTGCCTTCAAAAATGTCTATATTACACATACGCACAATGATGCAAACAAACTATAAAAAAAAAACTGTATTTCTTTCAAGATGTTTTCCAGTCATTATTATCAAAATGCACTGGTCTTGATCAGCAATGATAATAGATGGGTTGACATACTGTTAAAATCAATCAATGAACTGTAAATTGATCTTTAGTAAAATTTGAGGATGTGGTTGACACAAGAAATAAAATGATACAGATTCACAAAATACTAGTTTTAGAGGTACTTTGACCAATAGAAAACTCTGTGGAATAAGTGTGTTGAATGTTAAGCAAACAGATTTTTAAGAAAATTAATGCCTCATTCTTTTCTGTCTTTGTAAATTATAGCTGTTCTTGGCCATCGTTTTGAGTAGGAGGTTGATAGAGCATCATTACCCATTTCTTGTGATTATACAAACAATCCAAGTGAATACAATGCTGGGTAATAATAATATCAAGAGAATATGTGGTATCTCTTATGGAGGCGCGTGGTCTAATGGTTAGAGTCATAGGAAATGGACTCGTCATCCCGAGTTCAATTCCTGGACGTAGCTGTTTGAATTTCACATAGCGTTAATACACTTGAGAAAGGTATGAATCCTACTCTCCCTCTAGCTATGGGTAAATAGTAGAGTAGACTGGGCTCTTTAACCTTGGTTAGGCAACTGGTCTAGGAGAAGGAAAACTCTGAATTCAAACCTGTTGAACTCCGCTTAATAAAATGACATTGTGTCACATCCTGCTCGCGCGGGGGGGTATATATATATGTGTGATATCTTTTCAATTAGGATACATTTTTATATTATTCAGAGAGCTTAATATTTCTGACGGTTATAACCAAATTTTCCGACTGTGCTGTGATCACTAGCACACACTAAATAGGTGTCCCTTAGGTAAAAAATGAACGACATTAAAATTCATTTGAAAAAAAAAAACATTTTATATTCTCTGCTTATAAAATCCCCTCTGAGAAGCATAAAGAAATACAGGCTAATTCTCGTACGTTTTTCATAGCAAGCAGGACGCCATTTTAAGCGAAAATGGCTCCACAACTGCCTTGAGGTTACATGAGAAATCTGTAGCTTTAAGGCAAATATTTACTCTGGAAGATGCGCATGCGCATGCGCAGACGCAAATGGACAGTGCTGCTTTTATTTTTCACTGAACATCACCACTGGTATCCAATTCCCCAAAGCCGGAACTATCATTAAAAATGGCATTTTGCCATTGTCCCCAGGTATTAAACTTGCTGAAAAATGGGAAATTGAATATTTTAAAGAGATTTTTTTTTAAGTGAAATGTGCAATCATGGCAGGCATCTGACTCAGCAAATTGACTCAATATTCGTAGTTGTGGAATTAAATGGAGTGCAATCGATCTCAAAAAACATTTAAGATTTATTTGTATGTTCTCCATAGCTAAAACGCCCCCTCCCCTGTAGATCTGCCTATTTTTTATACTTACTAACTCGATCCAATTGTTATTGTCACAGTAAGACTATTCGTTGGGGGTATTTTAGCTATGGAGAACTACAAATAAATTTCAAAATGTTTTTTTGAGATCGATTGCACTCCATTTAATTCCACAAACTACGATATGAGTCATTTGCTGAGTCAGATGCTCTGCCATGATATGCACAATTTTCACTTAAAAAAATATCTCTTTAAATATTCATTTCCCATTTTCAAGCAAGTTTAATACCTGGGGACAATGGCAAAAATGCCCATTTTTATGATAGTTCCGGCTTTGGGGATGATACCAGTGGTGATGTTCAGTGAAAAATAAAAAGCAGCACTGTCCATTTGCGTCTGCGCATGCGATGCGCCTCTCCCAGAGTAAATATTTGCCTTAAAGCACAGAATTTCTCATGTAAACCTCAAGCAGTTGTGGAGCATTTTCGCTTAAAATGGCGGTCTGTTGCTATGAAACGTACGAGAAGATTAGCCTGATTCTTTTTATGCTTTCATGAGGGGTTTTATAAGCAGAGAATATAAATGTTTTTTTTGCAAATGAATTTTAATGTCGTTTTCATTTTTTACCTAAGGGACACCTATTTAGTGTGTGTAGTGTGTTTGATCACAGCACGTCGGAAATTTGTTATAACCGTCAGAAATATTAAGCTTCTCTGAATAATATAAAAATGTATCCTAATGTGAAAGATATCAACTATATATATACCCCCGCGCGAGCGGAGTGACACAAATGTCATTTTATTAAGCGGAGTTCAACAGGTTTGAATTCAGAAGTTTTCCTTTCCTAAGACCAGTTGCCTAACCAGGTAAAGAGCCAGTCTACTCTAACTATTTACCCATAGCTAGAGGAGAGTAGGATCATACCTTTCTCAAGTGTATAACGCTATGTGAAATTCAAACAGCTACGTCCAGGAATTGAACTCGGATGACGAGTCCATTTGCTATGACTCTAACCATTAGACCACGCGCCTCCATAAGAGATACCACACATATTCTCTTGATATTATTATTACCCAGCATTGTATTCACTTGGATGTTTGTATATGATACAAGAATATGGGTAATGATGCTCTATCAACCTCCATACCAAACGAGGCCAGAACAGCATAATTTACAAAGACAGAAAAGAATGAGGCATTATTTTTAAAAATCTTTTGCTTAACATTCAACACACTTATTCCACAGAGTTTCTATTGGTAAAGTCCTCTAAACTAGTATTTTGTGAATCTGTATCATTTTATTCTTGTGTCAACCACATCCTCAAATTTTACTAAGATCAATTTACAGTTCATTGATTGATTTTAACAGTATGTCACCCTCTATTATCATTGCTGATGAAGACCAGTGCATTTTGATAATAATGACTGGAAAACATCTTGAAAGAAATACAGTTTTTTTTTATAGTTTTGTTTGCATCATTGTGCGTATGTGTAATATAACATTTTTGAAGGCATTGACAATGCATAATGTGCTGAATTATATCTATTTACCTTTTTTAATTCTAAATAATTTTCGGAATAAAACCCATCATCAGAGTTCACTTTTAATACTTCTAATAACTCTGATGATGGAATTTTATTCCGAAAATATTTAGAATTAAAAAAAGGTAAATAATATAATGTTCACACATATTGCATTGTCAATTGCCTTCAAAATCTCTATATTTTGAAAGAAGTATTATTTGGATATTCAGACTCTTGTCTCATTTATATTGAATACTGTACAACGTTTCGACGCCGATGTACCTTCTCCGGCCTTCTTAAGTATTTTTGTCGGCTCGGTAGCCTTCTTTTAAACTCGGAACATTCTTGTCTTAATCGGGAGCCAAATGAACTTTGAACCAACCTTTATTCAATCCATGGGGATACTGTTTCATGCCGATATCCATAGCTGAATACAAATGATAATTTGTCTTAATCATTATTTTCATGTTACTGTCGCACTCATCCAGCCTAGATTAATGTCACTTAGAACTGTCTTAACCCAAGCCTTTATCTCAACGCTATTTGTTCAGTTAAACAATAACAGTGTGAATTTCGGGAACTTATAAAGTTATGTTTTGTTTTACCTAGAATATCTACCTTTTACTTAGAATGATTCTTACCTTGACTCATATTGCGCTTTATTTTCTAATTAGTGTTAAGTTTCTGACCGCCATCCTTGCCAGTTGTAAGAACTTAAAGTAAGTAAGTAGTCCTGAGCTATAGAATCATTTGGTAAGGGATTATGTCCTTAGTTATGGAATCCTAACGTAGTGTCAAGGTCCAGTGATATATCCTATTTCCGTCGTCACGAAGGTTCAAGCAGTGTGTAGGTATGACAAAACAGCCGGTATAAATAACAATATCAGCAGCAGAGTACTGCCAGTGATTGGCCAAGAAGTGTCACATGAGTATCGCCGAGTCTAATAAATAAAGGGACATCTCGCCACACACTTATATACAAAAAACAAAACAATTAGTGCTTGTCGGAATCAATTAAAAGCGACTAGTCTACTCGCTTTTCACTGCACTAGACCAGAGATATTTTTGAGATTTTTTGCGATCATTTTTGGGTTTCTTTTGTGGAGCGCCACTACCAACTATGTTTCACCGTACAATCCAAGCTGTGCTACTCATGCGCTGATTGTGGCATGGGCAGTACCGAATCCGGAACTTATAATGTTCTGATGTGGAATCTTCTACCGACTGATGCTAAACCATGGATCCTCAAGAGAAAATAAATCCTTGGGTTTTTTTAATAGTTTGCTGACTTGGACGTAGGGCCATGTACCACTAAAGTTTACCTTTCACCAGTAAACACTTTTCCTTTTTGTTGATGAACATTGTAATAAATCTGTAAAATGGATTTTTTTTTAATTAAAAGATAGTTGTCAAAAAAATTTAGCAAAAGACAAAAAAACGAGAAATTTAAGATGAGTCAAGTTCAGCAACACTATATTTAATTCAGAAATATCTACTAAGTATAATTGGAGTCTAAAAATTCATTTCTATAAATATACGTTATGGAGAAACGTTCGCCATAATAAAGTCATATTAGTTGAAGACACAGTGACACGTTCAATAAACTGTGATAAGACCTTCAATTCAAAAAAATATTTTCAGGACAAAATTTCATGACAACCAAACTAAGGAAAAAAAACATGCAAAATTGTAAATTTTATTTTAATAATATGATACTTCTAATCGTGTGTGTGGGTGTGTGGGGGGGACACAGTCAAGTCTGACTCATGTTCCAATGATAGTCTAACATCCCAACTGTATCACGCTCCAAAATCAATATCCAAAATTAATTTCTTTGTCCCCTCGTCTCGACAACAAAATACTACTGGCAGTCATTCTCCCGGTTCTGTGAAATAACTCTTTAAATAACCTCAATTCACCACATCCGGCTCCTCACTCATAATTGTGCGTGCAGAACGTGCGACACTGCGTCAGCACGGCGCGACCCTACATCCGGACACTGTCTCATTCTTATTTTATTGTCGTCCACAGCTTCACATTCTGAGGAAAGGGGTTGCGACTCTAGGTCAGTCCTACACGACAGGCAAAGCCTAGCCGCTGCTTTTGAGAATACGGCAAGTCTCACGCCCGCCATTCTCTCTGTCACAGCCGTGTTGCACGAGGTAGGGCTCCTCTCTCACTACAGATACAACACAACACATAATAATGATAATATAGCAATACTTCATGTGACTAACGGAGAGAAAGCATATGAGTATACATGGACATGCCCGGGGGGGGGTGATAACCTCAAGAGCGAAACTGAATTCCTCACTAATTGCACGAAATACACTACAATAAGAACAACTATATCTACGCGAAAATAGAAAGCGACAGAATGCATGCTATTATTTGGATTGATTCGGACTATTGCTCATCTTCATTGCTATCTGTACAACAGTTGGACGATGGCCATCCGGCTTCTTCAGGTATTTCTTTTCGGATTCCGGGAACTTCTTTTCGATTGGAACCTTCTTGTTGTAAATCGGGAGCCATCACGAAACTTTGAACCACGGGGTATCCTGTTCTCATTCCGCTAATTATAGTTGGGGTACAGGTGTTAAGCTGTGTTATTTATTATTTTTTTACTGCTGCTCTGACCAGGATTGAAATTGCAGTCTAGAGATAACTGTCACTTAGAACTGTATTAACTACTCTTATCTCTAGTTTTATGTTCCAGTTGGACAATTATGTGTGAATCTGGGAACTTATACTTAATGTCTTGTTTTTTTCTTTAGGCATAAACAAGACATTAGGTTCCAAAATATAAGCAGAAAATATTAAATAATCAAGCTTCATCTAAAAAACTTCCGAGAAATAGAATACAGTGTAGATATTATGTGACGAAAAGACGAAATGATTAATCATACTGTAAGCGAATGCTGTACTAGTACAAGGGAGAACAAGACTAGGCTCGATGGGAGAGAAAGATTATTCACTGTGAATTGTGCAAGAAATTAGATTTTCTCATGCGCCAAAATGGTAATGTGCACGAACCTGCCCTTGTCCCAGAGAATAGACGATGGAATTCTCTGGGACGTTGGGATACAGTGATCATCTAATTCTGGCTAAATTCTGGCCTAGTGTTAATTAACAAGTAAATTAGAACTTTTCACTCGTGAATTTTGCATCTCGTTTGATCAACAGAGAGAAACTGAAAGAAAACAAAATAAACAAATACTTGGACCTTGCAGAGATCTGAAACAACAAACTGGTGGACAATGAGGTAAAGTTTCGTAAAATGTAATTGGTGCTCGTCAAAGGGCTCCAAATGTTGAAAAGAGTCTGAAAGAAAAATCGAACGACTAACGCAACATTGTAAGATCGGCTAAATAGCCAAAAGCATGCCGGAGACGTAGGAGATTTGCTCTCCTCAGACTCCACGAAAAACTCGAAAGGAGTTAAAATAGGCGGGAAAATATTGCATTGCATGGATCGACTACAAAAGGCTTATGATATGGTCCATCATACTGATTTTAGAATGTCTGAAAAATGCTACCAAACTTTCCAACAACTCATAATTTCCTTGAAAAGCCACGGAAAAACTGGAGGAATCCAATTAAAAGCCGGAGGGCAATCCCTGGCAGAAGTGAAAAAAAGGTAATTTTCAAGGAGACTCGTTATTACCACTACTATTTATTATAGCAATAACTGGCATACATATGGCCTTTGCAGAGACTGAAACTATGGAAAAATAATTTGGACATATGAAAGTCAAAGTGATACCAAATTGTAGTTGGTGCACTTGGAACAGTCCAAGATTGGAAGGGTCTAGAAAGTTTGGATCAAAGGAGGAATTGAACCATTCAGAACAGCTAAACTGCTGCAATCTGCACACAATACTCCAGAGCTGAGAACCGAGGGACTTGTTCCAAGTCGACTCCAGTAAAAGGTTATCAGCTACGCTGATGTGAAAACTCAAAAGGAAGTGAATAATAGTAATATCATAATAATAATGAATAATAATATAATAAAGGCTGTCGAAAACTCATAATCTACATACGATGAAGCTGAAAATTCGTAGAAAATGAGTGGAAATATACGAGAAGACCAAAACCAGGACGACTCATTGTGGTTTAATGGTGTTAGCTAATCTCTCAGTATCATTACTAATGTAGTGAGTTAGTTTCTTTGTGAATGCCTCCTACTTGCGACATTGTGTCACATCCTACCCACGGCGAACGGATTAGGTAAATTACGTCAACCAGAATCAAATTAGTGTAAAAGTATCCAGGCATTAGTTATTTTCGAAGACAAAGTTGAACCCAACTCGAATTCCAAGACTAGCAAGATATCGTTTAAAATTAGAATATACTGTAACTGAATTGAAAATTACCAATATTTGACAAATTATCCCCTATCGGAATTCATTGTTAATTATTCCCCCGTGTTACAACATAATTATTAACCTTATATTTATGTGCAATAGTTTTTTGGTTTTAAAAAGAAAAAATTCAAAAAAGATGGGCCGTTATATAGCTGCGCCCTGGCTTGAAGAATTTGAATGAAAGGCTTTGATCTTGTCCTGACTCCTCTTCGGTGAGTACGTGAGAATGGAGAGAAGGACCTCTTCGGGTGATGCAACACTGTGCAGGGGGCGATATCGCCAAACAATCGTATTTGGCGCCAAAACCAAAAACTTTACTTATCATGGAGCAATCACTGAGGGAGTCGCGTAAATGGCGGTCCCTAAACTTCACTCATCACTTGCCGAAAACAGAGTTTAAATCTACGGACCGTTGGCCTGGTACGGAGGCCTTTTTTCACAGCACCTTTCGAAGGCATTGTGATCGCCATACTACATAGGCGGTCCAATTGCACACTTACAGAAGGTAAAAGTAGATAAAATAGTCTACTTAAGGGGCCCATTCACGTCATTTAAAGGAACTGTTATCCGGGCGAGCACTTCTAAAAATGCTTCCCCCACATTACTTATCACCAACCGTTACCGAGGAAGAACGAGAAACTACCGAGCGAAGAGTCTTATCAGCAATATTCTACCAACCGAACAGAATACACCCCCGGTTATCACCAACTCGTACCCCAATTAACTTGCTTAAC